>VZTU01007733.1:0-13595 GCA_013400835.1 Zapornia atra | reverse complement strand
AAGTCATGAGTGCGAAGAGGCGAGGGGTGGGGGGAGGAAATATAAGTGGTAATATCTGGGGAAGAAAAGCAGCTTGTTGGGAATCACCGGAACCCCACTGCCCATTTCCTGCCCCCCCCCGCGCCATGTTGGGGAGGGAAGAAGGGAGTAAAATCGGGATGAGTTTTAAGTTTGCTAAGAAGGGAGGGGGGGGGGGAAGGTGCTTGAAGACCTGGCCGCTTCTTATCTCGTTCCGGTTCACTGGGTGTAGTAGTTGTAGTAAGTAGTAATAAATCACCTTTTCTTTCCTTTATTCTGTGCTGCGTCTGTTTTGCCCATTGCACTAATTGGAGAGTGATCCCTCTGTCCTTATCTCAAGTCCTAAGCCTCCTAATATCTATTTTCTCCCCCTTTTCGGCTGAAGGGGGGAGTGAGCGAGCGACTTGGTGGGTATTTGGCCTTTGGTTAGGTCCAAAACCACCACAGAGAGGAAACCAGCTCTTTGTTGGTGAAACAGAACTTTCCTTTGAAATCGGAGCATCTGCAAGGCTTCTGTGCCATCAAGCCTTAATGCCTTTGGAGATTTGCCATGAGAGAACAGTATCCTGTTGTGCTACCGGGCTACCCTGGTGAAAAAACTCATCCTGAATCGCACAAAAGGTCGAGGTCACACATGGGATTGGAACTCTGACCTTCTGATGTCACACTCTGTGCACGCACCATCAGCTGTTGCTTTTCTCACGCCTCATTTCACTCCAGAGAGTTTCTGCTGCCTTCAACCTTTTCCAGCTGCCAGTGATGCTCTTTGCTGCCTCCAGCATGTCCCTGTAGAAGACACGTCCCCAAAAGGCTGGAGAAGCTCCTTGGTCCAAGTGAAGGAGGAAGCTGCCTCATGGTCAGCTGCTCTGTGGGATGGACAGTTTGAGTCACAGAATCAGCAACACTGAGGATAGGGATAACAAAGTTTCAGGAGAAATTCTGGCCAGTTCTCCAGGTGAGTGTCACCTTCCAGTTAAGGGGCAGCAGCCATCTCAGGTAACTCTAGAGCGCTGCCATGCCAGTGTCTGCATCTGAGCTGTTGTTCATGCTCCTGTTATAGGGGATGGAGACAATCAGCTCCTCTAGGGAGCAAGATGTCCCATCCTGAAGTCGACATCTAAAATAGCCTAGGTGCCTGCTCACAGGAGCAGTCTCGGATGGAGAAACCTCCACGGTTAGGAGAGATGAACCCATTTGAGATATGTTGGCTGTAGGCAATGCTTGAATCACAGAAGCACACGGAACCGTAGGGGCTGGAAGGGGCCTCAAGAGACCATCAGGTCCAACCCGAAGACTTAGAGCAATCCTGCAATGCAGGGAGGAGTATCTTAAAAACCATCTCAACTGGTTCTGCACGTCCAGGTGAGACGTCAGTGCTCCTAGTGAGCTCCAGGTGTTCAAAACACACTGTTTTCTCCTTCCTCATCACGACCCTCACTGACATCTCTTCTATCCAAAGATTTTCTTTTTTTCTCAGCTACTTCTTCCCTTTTGTCACTAGATGACAGCAGAGGTCGCATAACATCACACCAAGGACTGCGAGCCCGGGGTGTGTACCGCTTCTGTACCAGGCAGTTCATGGCTGAGACAGCGTGCAGGGCCCCCCAAATCATCCTAACGACTTTAAAAAACTCTTTGTCTGCTTACTTATCTGGCATATTATGTAAAAATACAATAATTAAATTAAAACTTCCACCTTTTGTATTGATCGACAAGTGTATGTTTCCCTGCTTCATCCCCTCTGTCATCCCCATCCTGTTTTTACTTGATGCATTTTGTTCCAAACTAGGTTTGTGCTCTCCAAAAATGGACACTATCCTCCTGACACAGGTACAGGGATCTGGAACACCCTCCAGCCCTGTACAACCTGCTCCTGTGCAACCCCTGCAGAGGGGTTCTGTGGTAATTGGGAATGGGCACCGAGTTATGAGCATGAATACTTTAGACAGGATGGATGAATGGATGGATGGATGGATGGATGGATGGATGAGTTTTAGTATGTGCAGTAATTACTTCTTCTCAGTGGATTATAGGCCATATAATTGAGAGCTAGATAAGGGGTGGGAAGGAGGATTTTTAAGAAAAGAACTATTTAATTATAAATGATTCTCTTATTCAAATACTTTTACCAGGTGCTAGTAACAAGGAAGAAAGGACAAGGAGTTTTGACATGAGTCAACCAAATGGGTGATTTCTGTACCTGGGATGCTATGGAGAGGGTTGATTCAGGTCATGGTCTAGCAGAGAGCTCTGCATGAGTGCATGGACCTTGTCTGATGATTAACTGAACCAGGTCTCTGATCTGCACAAAGGTATTCTGTGGGGAGGATGTGATCTATGCTCTTAGGAGAGGCCAGGACACTTTAGGAGACGTTCCATGTGATTTATTCATTGCTTCATAAGAGATTCTGGGACAATATTTCACAAGGAGGATTTTCATTACAAAATTCTCAAACCTAAATCCCCAGCAGCAATCTACAGTGCCCGCAGCTCTTGGGCTTGGTCCAGGATTTTGTCCTTGTCAAAACCAGAGCAGAGGAGATACCGAGACCATTCCAGTCTTTCAGATTTTACAAAACTAGAAAATGTATTTCAAGCTTCTTGTCAGTGACTAGAAGAAGCTTCCATGTTGTTTTCTATACAGGTTTCAGTTGTTGCCTTTGTTTTCTCTGAAGTATAAATTTTACTGTGAAAGATAGTGATAGCCTACAGATGCTGGTAGCTTTTCACGTCCTTGGCTTTCTACTCCTATTGACTTGAACCATGTAGGATCACAGCCCTAAAGAGCTGTGGTGGTGCCTTATGATGGAAAACTAAAGCAGTCAGAATTTTCATTTCTGATCACTCAGTCTTCAGCCCACAGCTGGATGAAAGAAAGATGATATTGTTTCTTTGGTGTCATGCTCCTGGTGGTGGAGTTGCAGGTTTCTGGGGAATGAAACCTCCACATTCATCATAGCCATCTAAATATTAGGCAGGCAGACTCATCTGGCATGTCACCAAAAAAAAAAAAAAGTAATGGGTAGATAACTCCCCCAAAAGGTTCTGCTCTTCCCAATATCTAAGATAGGAGTTGGGAGATGTCAAGAGAAGCTTGCATCTCTCTGTTGGCCATGAAGGGAAAGCTTAAAGAAGTCATTCAGACTAATTGTTGACACTCAGGCAAGATGAATCCCATCGCTGGGAAGGAAGATCTCCGAGATTGTTTGCTGTGTGTCTTGAGCAGCCCAGTAGGTGTCCACCTGAATCCCATGGAACAGGTCAGGTTATGGAGAGGAGAGGAGAGGAGAAGGGAGGAGGTGGCATTAGCAGATTGAGAAAGATATATAAGCTCCTGCAGCTGTAGGTAGGTGGAATATTCACAAACCATCACCCAGATAGCTCATTCCCACTGAAGTCACACTTTTTCCCTGTTGTCAATTGCTTCATCCTCAGACTTGAGAGCTGCCCAGTTGTGCTGGTTTTGGTTGGGATAGAGTTCGTGGTTGGGTGGGAGGGACACAACTGGGACAGCTGACCCCAACTGACTAAAGGGATATCCCATACCTTATGATGTCATGCTCAATGTATAAATGTGAGGGAAGAAGAAGGAAGGGGGTATGTTCAGAGTGATGGTGTTTGTTTTACCAAGTCCCTGTTACATGCGATGGAGCCCTGCTGTCCTGGGGATGGCTGAACACCTGCCTGCCATGGGAAGTGGGGAATGAATCCCTTGTCTTGTTTTCCTTGTGTGCACAGCTTTTGCTTTACCTGTTAAACTGTTTTTATCTCAAACCAGGGGAGTTTTCTCACTTTTACCCTTCCAATTCTCTGCCCCATCCCACCGGGGGGGGGTGGTTACCAAGTGGCTGTGTGGAGTTTGGTTGCCAGTCGGGGTTAAACCAGGACACCTGTCCCTGGCTTGGGTGGTGGCTGATGGATCACAGGGAGAGCCTGGCTGTGTTTGGGAGCTGGCCCATCACCCACAAAGGACCTTGAACGTCACTTGACATGTTCCAGAGCGTGAAGCAGTTCCTAGGTGAACCAGCTAAGATCTGTCCATCTGCTTCATGTCCTGTTTTAGAAACTGCAAATCAAGGTAAAATCCAGCCTGGAGGTGACAAGTATCTAGGCCACCCTGGCCATGTTCACAGCTGGCAGAGTTGGTGAAGGGAGGGGAGAAGGGTGATGGATGCTTGCTGATGAATCAGAGCTGAAGCAGACCTTTAGAGACACTGGTGGTACAGCCTAAATGTTATAGATCTGCTACCGCTGACCTAAAACATTCACCTTGAGGTTCAAAGGATGACTTCTAAGCCTTGTTACTGCAGATTTGGGACTAAAAGAGGTCGTGATAAGTCCCCACAGGCTGAGTCTCAGGCGAAACAGCCTGCAGTTAGGCAGCTACGTGTCTGTGGTACCAATCAAGCTTTTAAATCTTGAAGCATCTGCCCCAGCAGTGATTTGATTTTATGCAATGTGTCTCATGCTACCGTATTGCTAAGCATGTCACTAAATCCTTGCACATCAAAGGAACAAAGTAAATCAAGCAAAACTGCATAAGCCACATTACAATTCAGTTTTGGCAAAAGGTGCTTAGACAACCCCGGAGGCTGCGATCCTCTAGCTAGCAGCAAAACTCACATGATCCCAGAAGCTGTGCAGGTTTTCCTGTACCACCAGGGAAAAGGCTTGCAGCTAAGGTTGAATTAGGAACTGGCCTGGAGTCAAGTGGTCCAGAGAACTGGTTTTAGTTTTCCAGGTGGACTGAAGTACCTGGGAAAGGGCAACCCCCAGCCTCAGGGATCAAAGAGTGGAGGGCAGCTGTGCTGAGAGGGATTTGGGGGTCTTGGTCTACAGCAACTTAACCATGTGCCCAGGCAGTCAGGAAGGCCAACTACATCCTGGGTTGCATCAATCCTGGCGTGGCCAGCTGGTCCAAGGAGGGGATTGTCCTGCTCTGCACTGCACTGGGGCGGCCTCACCTCGAGTCCTGGGGGCAGGTTTGGGCACCACAGGACAAGAGGGACACAGAACTCTTGGAGTGTGTCCAGAGGAGGGCAACAAGGATGGGGAAGGGTCCGGCGGGGAAGTCTTACAAAGAAAGTTTGAAGTCCCTGGGTTTGTTCAGCCTGGAGGAGGCTGAGGGGAGACCTCATGGGGTCTGTGGCTTCCTGATGAGGGGAAGCGAAGGGGTAGGTGCCAATCTCTTCTCTTTGGGGACCAGGGATAGAACCTGAGGGAACGGTATGAAGCTGCACCAGGGGAGGTTGAGATTGGATGTTAGGAAGATGCTCTTTAGGAAGAGGTGGTTGGGCACTGGCACAGGCTCCCCAGGGAAGAGGTCACAGCACTGAGCTGGGCTGAGGTCAAGAAGCATCTGGATGATGCACTCAGTGCCCTGCTCTGACTTGGTTGGGCCTGTGTGGAGCCAGGAGTTGGACTTGATGATCCTTATGGGTCCCTTCCAGCTCAGGAGTGATTCTATGATTACATGATTCATCATACTTAACTGTTTTGTGCTCCATTTCCTGATCCAGAACTCCACTTTTCCCCTCCATCTTCCATGGGGGAGATGAGGATTAATTAGATCAGTAGCGGAGACTAGAAAGATTTTTAATTGCTAAATGATCAGGTGTACCCTTTGCTAGGGCAGCTCACCTGAGTTTCTGGGAGTCAAGTGTTGCAGGGCAGCATTTGACCATATTAATATTCACTATCTGTACTCCTGGTCATATGGGGAGTTTTGCTGTTTCGCAGGTGTTGGTAGGATAAGGAAATGGTACTTCAGAAACCCAGCAGCTATCTCAGTCTCTGGGACTGAGTTCCAACAGGAGATCTGTCATTCATTGGCACATACTGAGAAGTTTTGGGGACTTCTTATTCATTTGGTGACAAGTACGGACAAACTGTGAAGGCTGGGTAGAGGCCACCATGCACCTTAGTGATGAGGATGCTGCAGTAGCTGTGGAGGAGACGATACAGTTCAGAAAGTGGTGTGAGTGAATGATGGGGTGAACATCTCACCACTCCCTCCCCTGATGTTGGAGGAAGCCCAGAGGGCTGGATTAGACCAGATGCCCACTCCTAGATGATTTGCACTAAGTCAACAAAGATTGACTCCTCATTGCGTTACACAGGTAAAAGCAGTGCAATGCAGAAGCCCCAGAGTGGCTGCAATATCCAAAAGGAAGGTGATAGGTCTGACACAGAATCTATGGGACACTTGTGTACTCATGGATGAGCAACTGGAGGCCGGGTAGGACACCAGAGCATCTCAAATGCACCAAACACATATGCGTGGGCAGCTAAATAGAGCTTCCCTCATGGAGGCTGGGGAGCAATTCAGACTGGAAGCAAACACCTACATCTGCATGGCTCAGTTGCTCTCATGACCCCACAATTGCCCTGACTAGCTCTTCAGCAGGAACTCATACAAGAAGCTACCGTAGACACCTATACATAGTCACGTATGCACAGAGCTGAAAACCACCTTTGGGTTCCTTCTTTCAGAACCTCCAGCACCAACTCTGAGACTCTCCACAGAAGAAAAGGGAAATCTACTCTCAAGGGTGATCATATTTCCCTTAGAAAAAGGAGGTAGGAGTGGGGTTCTCAGGGGATTTGTTCCTGTCCCAGATATGTTGCCATTTCCAGGTCAGGAAGGTTAGTGAATGCCCAGTCCCTTCTGCCCAGAGACCTTTGTATTGCATTCCCCTAGATTTCTTCTCTTCCTGCCTGAAGTCTTCTCCATCCCAAATCTAACATGGAAACTCAAGGCCTCTGTTCCAGATATCCCAAGACATTTTGTCCTATACCAACTCTTCTTTTTGCTATAACACACTGATACCACGTCTGTCCCACGATATGCCTGTCCCACGTCACTGATGCCATCTAACATGGGTCAAGTCAAACCCAGTTACAATGACTTTTGGTCACTTCTGGACTAGAACATGTTGACATTTATAGACCACCATCCCCATACAGAATGTTACACAAGAAACAAAAGCAACGCTTCTCCCAGGGACCTTTTTCTCTTGAGAATCCAGATGCTCTCCAGGCGCCTGGTAACAGTACAAAATAGTCTGCTATTAAAATTCAAAGGCAAGTAAAATAGCCCTTCCCTGCAGGCTTGCCTTCTGTGAGGCATTTCTGATGAGAATCCAGACGCTCTGCAGAGGTCTGGCGTACAAAATCCAAATTATATAGCTAGCATTCCCCTTGTTAGAAGTGGCTGTATGAAGCACAAAATCCCTTTGCAATTCCCTCTGGTGATGAGAGGCAGCTCCTTGTGTTTAGACCGCTCCTCTCAGCATGCCTTGGGCTGACGGCCTGCAAGGCTTGTAGCCTAGGAGCTCTCTCCGCTTCCCACGGTCCTCCCAGCTCAGGGGAGAGCCCATCTCCTACATGGTTCAGAGCACAATGGAAGGTCCAGAGGCACAACCACCCTCTTGCTTTCTCCGGCTCCCTGAGACCGCATCTGTCTTTCCATCCTCGTCTCTGGAGCCTTCCCGCTGACATCAGAAAGGGCATGTCTGCAGCTACCCATTTCGGGGCTGTTTTGTCATGGGGATAGGTTAAAAATGAGTCATGGTCATTTTCATGAATTACTCACGCAGCGGAGTCCTTCCACACAGTGAGCCATTATGAACCCATAGGTCGGGAAGATAATTATGACTGGTGTAAAGCTGTGCCTAATTTCCCACTCTATTAAGGAGAGACAATAACTCCCTTTCCTCGTGGAGGTGTGTGACGATTTAATCGCAAGGGGAGCGCTGTATTTATAGATTTTTAAAGACACCACTATGATTATATAGTCCCACCTTCTGCATAACAAAGTGCAAAGAACATCAGCCATTAATGTCTGCGTTGGGTTCAAGAGTTTTGCTTGAGTTTGCAGCACATCTCTTAGAAGGATATTCATGTGACTAATGTGAATATATGTGTGCCAAGTTGTGAACCCCATTTTCTATGTTGACTTACAAACAGCATCGTAATTCCCATTTATAAATTGGGATTGGGAGTAAAACATTTTGGGTTATCTATAGATTTTATGCTTAGGCCCTGTTCATTGCAAGGTTGAAGTAATGTTACCCAGCCAGTGCTCTGATCAAAGGAGGAGTCTGCTATGTCCCTGAGAAATCATGGAATCATAGAATGGTTTGGGTTGGAAGGGACCTCAAAGCCCATCTGGTTCCAACCCCCTACAATGAACAGAGCCACACTTCACTAGACCAGGTTGCCCAAAGCCCCATCCAACCTGGCCTTGAACACTTCCAGGGATGGGGTTTCCACAGCCTCTCTGGGAAGCCTGTGCCAGGGCCTCACCACCCTCAGAGTAAAGAATTTCTTCCTAATGTCTAATCTAACCCTGTCCTCTTGCAGTTTGAAAGAAATATATAGAAATTTCACAAGGAAATGGTGGATGTAACCTTGTATGGCCCTGGCCCCAGATGAGTGATATGGCAGAAGATGTTCTTCCTTGGGCTGTGAATGACACCAAGAGCTCTTACTCTTTGCAACTGGATGGGTCGATGGGTTCAGCCCATCTGATACATCACAGAATCACTAGGTTGGAAAAGACCTTTGAGATCATTGAGTCCAATTGTTAGCTTTGAATTTGTTTGCTTTATAGTAATGCACCAAATTAAAAAGGACAAAGGTTTTACTTTGTGTTGTTCCCAAGAAAGTAAAGAGAATCTTTATGTTTTGACCTCATGAATGAGTGTAATACAGACTGGGATCTCTTTGTAGTAGCATATATGGATGGGCTAAAACCAAATTTATAGGAAATATACGTCCATGTGGCTGTGAGTCCAGTTTAACAGACAATAAGATATGTCTCTGTATTAAAATAATTTGCATATGGTGAGAGACCAGTTTAACCTGCCATGTGTCAAAGGAGGTTCAGTTCTGATGCTTGATGATGTGACGGGCAGTGTTGTGATGTCCCCTGACAGAGGATTTTGCTCTAGCAAAAGGTCTGCCTAGCAAGAGCTACTGCAGCCTAAAGTTATTTTTCTTATTCTGTTGGATGTGAGGTCCCCAACGTAAATTTGAGGACTTTTTGATCCCATACTCTACATGGGAAGAAGGGATGCACTTCCTCATGGGACTCATGGAGAAAATGAACCTGTGACCAGGTGTGAGATATAGGGCTCTGAAAAGTCGTTTATCCTTTTCACATGCAAGAAATTTGGTCTGAAGACACAAACTTTGGGTGTACCTCTAAAATGCTAACAAGGTCTGGTCCAGGAGGAAAGCATCCTACAAAGCTTTTATTTTGTGAAGATATCAGATATCTAGTGCTTTCTAAAAGTGACATGATGAGATCAAAAATATTCCCTTGCCGAATATTTTGGGTTTTTTCTTTTTGTCTTTCACTTGATGGTCATTGTGTCCTCTGAAGACTAAAACTAGGAGCAGAGGCTCAGGGGGCTAGGAGTCAGGGGAAGGTGTGGAGGCTGAATGCAGAGCACTGCTCACAGAAGAAAGGCTGAGATGAAAGGGCTCTACCTGAGCATCTGTCTCGGGAACCCAGATCCAGGAGGAGAACCTCAAATCCAGGCCAAAGGTACCGTGAGGGGATTTATGATCATTTTTTCAGCATTTCGTTTTTGCATGTACTTTTGGTGACCTTCCTGAAGTCACCAAAACACACCAACTCATGATTTGAAGACTCCAAGTTATGGAGAAGCTCTCATACATCAAGGTAGGTCATTTCCCAGGAAACACCTAAGAAAAATCACTCCATATTTTCATCTGAACTTTCTGGCTTGACTTCAACGTCTAACCACCAGATGTCATTGCTCCTTTCCCCCAGGCACAAAATCTGACTTTAACATAGTCAAACAGGGGCACTGTGCTAACGCTAATCACAACATACACACTCGGTAGCTGTTTGTGGTCCCCAGCTCTTTTCCACTGCTTGTCAGTTAGAGGACAACAGTCTGATGGACATCAGACATCCCAAGTCTAATTACAGCAAAGTCTACACCTAAAAGAAAAAGCACCTACTCCTTAGAGGACCATCACATGGTAATAAGTGGTATAATGAAACCAATAAAGACACTGAAGCAAAGAGAGGTTTATGAGACAGATGGACATTTTTATGGAGAAAAATGGAATTAAGGGACATGGTGACAAATCAGAGAAGTTGGGCTGAGGCCCACAGGAGCCAGAGAGGCAGAGGAAATAGGTTTTTCTTGTTTGGTAGTTCCCTACATCCCTTTTAATGCCTGGGAGAAAACTTTACTTCTGGGAAAGTGTTTTACACAACTTCATGCAGGAGCCTGAGGTGGCCACAGCCTCGTCTCACAGATGTAGGCATGGATGCTGCTAGAAATGCTTTGTCTGCTGTCCTGTCTCTTGGCCATGAGTGCAGCAGCACTGTTGCACCTCTGGGCTGTGGGATGCTCACTCAGCAATCAAAAAGTCATCTTCCTTTTCCCTTCTCTTATCACCATCCTTAAGTGTCCCAGGCTTCCTCCTCCAGCTCCAACCCCTTCACGCACCTTTCTGACTTCTCGTAAACACACGACATCGACTCAAAAGAAATGTTGCAATTCAGGAGTGATGCTTTTAGCTTTTCATAAGAATCTAGAACATTTGACCTATTTCCCTCCCACTTGGTTACTTCTCTCCTTTTAATAAATCAAATAAAACTGAAAGAGCACTGCATTTCATCTTGTCTGGACTGCTATATTTAATCTCTTGAGTGGGTGGAGGTAGGTGTGTGTGGAGGGCTACGGCTCATGAGTCTGAAAACATGAGAGATGACTCTCTTAAGCCCTTCTGATTTCACGGACAGTTGCCAAATAGGACTTTAATTAGGGCCTATCAAAACCAATCAGGAAAAGAAGAAGGCTTGTTGAGTTGTTAGCTGCTGCTAAGCTTTTTAGAGTTTGTAGGTTTCTCTTTTTTTGGGGGTGTTGTGTGCAAATTTATTCAACCTAACGATTTTACAGTCGTGCTCCCTTGCTTACTGCGCATCTCCCCACATGAGAAACCTCTTCTATCATCTTCACTGCTTGCTCAATTGGTAATTTTCCTGCTGGGATGGGCAGGAGCAGTCAGGCATTGCCAGGGTGGAGATTAGATTTTCACTTTGCACTTTTTTTCCCTGGTGCTAAGAACACTTCACTGGTGTGCTGATAACGCCATTATTTCTGTCTCATCTGCAAAGTTTGGAAGACGACAGTCCTAGGTTCTCAGTGATGTAAAACACAAGCCTGGTAAATAATCATGTTATAGAGGCTGATAGGGAAAAAAGGAGAAGCAAGTACAATTTGAAAGGGAAATCAAGACTATTTCTTTACCAGATTCTAGTGGAAAAGGGGTTTTTTCCCCCCTCCATTTTTAATCCCACAATGTGGTTCACATTATCTGTGGAATTCTCTGCTTTGTTCACTGGGTTTTTAGAGATTCCAGTCAATAGGGAATGGTTCAAATTTTGAAAGTTGGGATCATCTTGAAGTGCTTTGCTGGATCAGAGCTTTCATTATCAAGGCACCGGTCACATCAGCCCTGACATCCGGGAATATTTCTTATTCAAAAAACACAGTTTTAAATGAAGTTGTTAACTTTTGAGTCTCATACTGCTGCTGAAGGAAAATATATGACAACTGGAGGCTGTAAAAACAAAGAAGGATCACTGAACACATCTGGAAATACTTTAATTACTGCACATTCAACTTTGAACTACTTGGTTCCTATGTAAACATAAGACTAGTAATTAAAGTACAAGATTTAGCTTGTGTGGATTGCCATCTTTTAACTACTGATCTGGGGAAAGGTGGGGAAAGAGAAGGGGTAATTTCATATCTGTGTATTTTAGGGCTGAAAGGACTGTTAGATGTGACTGGATGTATAACAGACTGATGAACTCAACCCTGTCACTCAGCTTTTGAGCCCCAAAACTGGTGTTGAATAAAACATATTTTCCTAAAAGGCAAGTAATCTTGGTAGGAGAACGTCAAGTAATGATGTTGCACCTTGGAAAGCCAAGGGAACACTTATTTAATTAGTTTTAAGAAAGCACAAAGATAATTAAAAGCTTTTCAAGCCCCTTTTTATAAACAGTCTAAGGATGTATGACATTTTAATTTGACTTGCAATAAACCAGTTACAAAGAGCCATCGTATTCTCCACAATTAATTATATATTTAATTTAGGATGTGTTAATAAAAATATAATGGAGGTCTAACGGATATATGGTCAAAAATCAGTGGACAATAAATTATTGTGAAGAATTGCTTCAAATAAGTTCGAAATCACTGGCTGTGCCATGAAACTTTGCACAGTTGACTCAAGGTGATAAATTAACTGTGCTGTAAAACTGCTCTAAGTACCTTTTTGTTACATTAAGGAAGGTGTGCAGAGATAGGAGCATTTTATTTGAACAGTCATAGGGAGTGCCTTATCTGCTGGCCACCATTCTGGGTGAACAAGTCCTTTCTGTCTGCTGGTGGCTGGGGGTGAAGTCAACCTCAGACCTCTCCACAGGGTATGTGTCAGCTTTCAGCAGACCACCGCTGGGCCAAACTGCAGGTGCTGTTATTACACAGCATTGCCCAGCTCATATGGAGCTAGCTGCACACTTTGGCTCTTCTGGGCTTGCTTCTGCACTCAAAGGATATCTCTATGCTGTGTTCCTGGAAACTCTGTGAGATACCTCCAGCTGGTTGACCAGGAAATTCATAGTCTTCCTTGGCAGAAGAGAGCTCTGTGGGTGTTTATGACTTGACCAATCCTTCCTCTAAATGATTTTTCTCTTCTCACTCTGGAAGATGCCCGAGCATCTAATTATGGCCAACTGTCTGACTTTTTGATGGTTAAAATTACATGAGTGAAATCATATTCCTTACTGCTGACACTACCTAAAGAGATATGCCCTATGAGTGTACCACAGCACAGCCAGTCCATCTGTGGCTAAAACCAAGGCAAATGCAGAGTGGGCAGAGATGAATGGCGCAGCATGACTTTTCTAAGTCCAATTGTCCTTGAAAAGCTGTGGCTGAACAAGCCAAGGATCCTGGACTGATGTCCCAGTGCTGTACTGTATTCCCAGTAGAGATGGAAAAACCTGTAAAAAGTCTGACTTCTGCAGTTTCCCCACATCTGCTTTTTTTTTTTTTCTGTGTTTCAATTCTAATGTAGAAAACTTGAAAATTTGGGGAAATGCAGAAAAAAAACCCACTTTAAGTGAAATGCAACCTTCAGAATCAAACCTGAAAAATTTTAGAGTAACTATTATGATATTATTGCTACATCACTTATACCTTTTGCTAAAAAATATTCTCAATGATCACAGAATCACAGAATGTCAGGGGTTGGAAGGGACCTCAAAAGATCATCTAGTTCAGTACCCCCCGTGAGAGCAGGAACAGGTCACACAGGAACATATCCGGGCAGGTTCTGATTTTCTGCAGAGAAGGAGACTCCACAACCTCTCTGGGCAGCCTGTCCCAGTGCTCTGTCACCCTCACAGTTAAAAAGTTTTTCCTTATGTTCCATGCAACCTCCTATACTCCAACTTGCAACCGTTGCCCCTTGACCTATCATTGGACATCAATAAGAAGAGCCTGGATCCATCCTCC
>VZTU01007732.1:121904-134725 GCA_013400835.1 Zapornia atra | reverse complement strand
CCGCGCCGGGCGGAGCGCGGGGCGGGACGGCCTCTGGGTCCCTCCCGCTCCCCTCCCCGCCAGGCCCCGCCCCGCACCGCACCGCTCCGCCCCGCCACCAAGCAGAACGCCCCTCTGAAGCCGTTCGTGTGCCTCCCCCGCAGGCTCCCCCTCCCCAGGCCTGGCCAGGCCCCAGCCTCACACGGCCCTTGGGCGGGGGTGAGGAGGAGCGTGTGAGGGGCTGTGCGTGAGATCCCGCCCTCCCCTCCGCTCCCGGCGGCCGCTCGTTACCGCCGTGCCGGGAGGGCTGGGCTGTCACGGCAGCCGGCGCCTGGCCGCGGGTTTAAAACATAAGGGGGGGAATAATAAAAAAAGCCCAAACCAACCACTAATGAGCTGCTAATGAGCGTCCGCGAGCGCGGGGCAATTAGCGGCGGGCGCTGGAGGGAGGCTGCGCTCCCGGCTCTGCTCGGAATCTGCCGCAGTGCCCGGGCGACCTGTAAATCACCGGGGAACGGGTGCCAGCCCGGGGCAAGGCGACTATGGGGGGGCAGGTGGGGCGGGGAGCTGATCGAGGGATGGAGGAGGAATGGCCGCGTTAAGGAAGGAAGGCCTGGCTTTAGGATACGGCTGCTCCCGTGCAGCCGGGACGGTGCTCTGCGTGGGGGGGTTGGGAGGTATCCACCTCGCTTCGCCCGCTAAGGAGGGAAAAATCCTCACCCCAAATCCCAAACCCCAACAGCGCAAATTGTGTCAAGGCGGTGACGAGAACACGAGCTGGGTTTAAGCGCCGATGTAAGCGCTCCCCAGCCCCCCCCACCACGACCCGGCGGAGAAGCACATAGCGTCGGGAGTCTCCGCTCTGGGCAGCTGCGGGTTTTTTAAGCGCCCGGGCGTCACCTCGTCGTAATTTGGTTTTCGGAAGCGCTTTAAGCCACCGCCTCGCCGTGAGCGGTTGTCTCGGCGTGTGCGTTAAGGTCACCGTCAAACCCAAAATCTCCTTGAAGAAACCTTTTTAAGATGTTTGTTTTAGCTAATGGCCGTAGAATAAAGAACCCCTGGAAAGTACACGCGTGTGTATTTTTTTGCGAAGAATAATTCTTCGCTGTTCTTTACGTCTTCCCCCCCTCCCCCCTTTTTTTTTAACAGTTTCTCCCTCACCATTGACACGGCACTTCACAAGTTGCCTCCCTTGTTTTTCGCGACATTTCTTCAGCGTGATGGCCATCTGATCTCTGACATCGAAACTAGAGGGGGGGGGGGAAAGAGCACAGCTTAATTTAATTGCGTTTACAGTGCCTGGGGAGTTCGCCTCGGGGCTGGCCAAATAAATGGCATAAATGACATCCGAATTTCTCAGCACGGCAGCGAACGTTCCTCTCGGCCGTATTATTCCACAGCGCGTTGTGGCTGGTAGGCGAGGGCGGTGTGTGATGTCCCACCCGCTATTCCCGGGGTCTTTTCCCGGTGTTTGTTCGAAGCGCAAACCACGCTGGCCGCCTATTTCGTTACGTGTGGTGCCAGCCTGGGAGCGGGGGCTTCAGGCGGAGGGGCGAGTTTGGGCTCCGATCCTCTCACCGCCGATGGACTGAGCGCTTCGTATTTATCGGGACCACCTCCGGGAGAAATCGTTCCTAACTTTTGCAAAACCAGGGACGAAGTCCCTGCTTAAGGACCAAGTAAATGGGGGCAAAAAAACCCCCGCACATCTCATGAAAAAGGAATCTAGCGAAAAATCAAGGAAACTGCGTGAGATATTCGGTGTGGCTCATTTTCAGGGCTCAGGCGGATAGAAAATGAGTAGAATTGCAACCCGCGCTTGTGTCGTAGGACGTGGTATCGAAAACCTGCTCTTGCTGAAGCCGCTGCATCAGTAAATTTGGTGTACGAAGTTCCCTCAGCGCCTGAGAGAGGAAAGAGCAAGCCTACAGCCTATGTCTTTCTGTGCTAGACAGCACGCCTTCAGGCGAGCAATTTATACCTTTAAAACGTGTGTTCATTTTACTTCAAAACACTTAAAATGCCCTTCTTCCCTCCCCTCCCCCCACCCCCCCGCAGTGTTAAAATTTTTGTACGCTGTATTCCAGCGTTTCTTGAAGTTTTGTGCAACTTCATAAGGGAGTTGTACCTGTTTGCCAGGTTATTGCTGACATAGATGACACGGTGAACCACTGGAAAATGGGGGTAGGAGCTAGCTGAATGGCTAGGCAAACCCATGTGACAGGACTAATTTCTAGCTCAGTTGTGTGTTTTTCTAGATTTTGTTTGTTTCTTGTTATTTAGGGATACTTTAACACATGCAAATAATTCACTGGCTGTTCATATGAGAGTATTACAGATTTCTGCTGTGGAGGAACCTGATCTGGGTAGGGACACAGGTAGGAACATTTCCCCCTAACTGGGGGCACAGGTTTATATGTCAGTAAGGTCCTGGGTTTTCATTTACTCGAAATGCAAAGGGGATTTTGATGGATAAAGATGCAGGATCAGGTGTGCATCTTTATCCCACACCCACCCCCGCCCCCCAAATCTACTGCTGAACAATTGGTGTCAGCTTCTTTTTCATTGTGCCTCAAATCCTGGTTTAGTTTAGCTTTCTAAATTACTTTTGAAATACGGATCATCAGCGTGTTTGGAACTCAGTGGCACAAGATGCTACAGATCCAAATAGCTTAGCAAGACTTGTAAAAGCAGCTCTATGTATAACACAAAGCAAAGTACTGGTGATACGGGTACGTATAAGGCATATAAAAAGTTATGCATCGGGGTGTAAAACAACAACGAGATGTACATTGCTGGAAATGGTGTTTGTTGCCTGGTGAAGTTTTTTTTCATAATTGGCTGTTACGAAGCTACTTGTCCTTTACTTTGAGTTATCTGGGACTGATCTGTCTGAAACAGAACACTGAAACACATAAACCAATTCTACTTTTGCCAATGTTTATATATATATAATATAAAATATAAAAAGGATTATGTTGTGTTATGTTATATATGTTTTCCTTTTCGAGTACCATAGATCATCATATTCCCTGCTTCACTGAAGGTCCGTTCCCCATTACAATAAATGGGGAGCCTTTCCAAGCGACTCTGATGGACGCTGGATGATGCCCTCAAGGAATTATGCGTTACACTTCATGCAATGCCAGAGAATGGATAAGCATGGAACCCGATTAGACCCGTTTTTCTCAGTGTTACAGTTATTGTGGTTTGCACAACCGCTACGTAACACAACATTTTGTGGCTGATGCCTCTTCTCTGGACGTTAGAGAAATGGATTTGTTCTTCCATGTATAATTTATTTCATATAGGTAGCTGCTCACAGAAGGAAAAAAGTACATCAGTCAACTATACAAGGAGACCATATCTACTACTTACTGCAACAGAGATTCAAGAATGCTTTACACCTGGCACTGTGCTGCCTAGTGATGAGGACAGGAGAGAGAAGCGTAACTCCTAGTTTTTGCTGCTGACTCTGGAAAACAACCAGATCTGTGACCTTGCCTCAATTTGCAGGTCTGGAGCTGGTAAGTCAGCATTTTCTTCATGGAAACAGGTTAAGCATCTTGTTTGCAATGCTCCAAGAGTCACTGTTGAACGATTTCTCGAAATGCAAAACATTGTGAGGAGACTGGAACCTGGACTGAGAGACGGTAACAAAAGCACAGCAGCAAGTGCAGCTCCCACATGCCACAGGCATTCTGCCCATGGATGTAAAGCAGAAACATCAGGCAGGGATGCATCAGGAGATTGATTTGCCCTCTACCTAACCAAAACAAAAAACTTTTAGTCTTTAAATTGAACTAAGGAGAGGGATTGTGCTTACCAGACATGGCAGAGAGAAGAACTCATATAAAGCACGCTGTAGTGACTGCTCAGTGAGTTTTTTCCAGAGTATTTTCAGTGGCATGAAAACGTCTACTGTTTGAATCACTGAACAGTTTGGACATTTGAAATCAATTTGTTAGTTATTTTTTTCCAAGCCACATCTGATCTCTGAAACCCACTCACAGGACTCTTCCGTGCTTTCCACTGAACTGGAATGGAATTATATTACATTTTGGTGGCATAAGTGTGGGTTGTCCCAAAGCAAGGGAATTTGTTTCACTTTATACCATCATAACTGTTGTTTCCCTTCACTCCTCCTGCCAATTCGGTTTAAATTATTCACTCATAGTAATGTCTACTGTGCTTGCGAATCCTGACTGTTCATTGCGATCAGCTGAAGTGGTGAAAACCTGTTCTATAAACCTTGCCTCACCTTCTTGAAAAGAAAAAAAAAAGAAAGAAGGAAACATGTGCATGTACAGATTTACAAACATCAAGTGCTTACAAATGTGAACACCTTCCTGGACCACAGGGTTTAAAAAAAGCCCTGAGCATCACAGTGATATGATGCTTACGGTGGGTGCTCAAAGCTCTGTTAGTGTGCGAGGTCCCAGGCTAGTTCACACAGCAGCAGGAGCTGCTCCTCTTGGGTCCTGCCTGACTTTCCAGGGGCTGCTCTGAGAAATGAAGGCAGGTTCGCAGCTCTCACTTCTCAGAGCAAGAAAGCTGTGTGACAGCCAGTGCAGGGAATACTTCTGCCACCCGCCGCAGAGGGTTTGGGGCACTGCAGCAACACTGACATGGAGCTCTGAAGTCCTGCTTTGGTCCTTTGCTTCAATCACACGGCAGCGAACCAGAAGGAATAAAAGGGAAACAGAGTAAGGGAAGTGGCTGGCAAGAATGGGATCAGAGGGAGACGTGAGCTGCCCTAGCCCAGTTTAGCACTCCCTTTGAACCTGAGGTGCCTTTACCTTTGCTGGCCAGGTTTATATAGCTTAAACACACAGTTATTTTAAAATTTTGTTCTTTTCCTGTGATAAACAGTTCTGTGCAACCTATTTTGGTCTCTCAGCATCTTTTCTCATCAGGTAGCCAAAATACCCACTCCGTGGTTTGTTTGTGGGTTGTTTTTTTTTTTTTTTAAACCATCAGAAACCTTGTTCAATACCAACCCAAATAAATAACAGCAAAGGGCAAAATCTCATTTCCCTTGACCAGCCCAAACACGCACACAGCAACTGCAGAGGCACAGGGGGACTGGCACATTTCGGCTGCAGAAAGTCAGGGACAGGCGTAACACTCAGCGCCCTCCTAAGGAGGCAGGAAAAGCTCTGGGTTTCCCACTTCAAGGGATGTCCCTGGGGATCTGCCATCCTCTGCTCTGGGGACAAAGCTTTAGGATGGCTCTGCTAACCATACAGGGAGCAAGAGGACCCACAGCCATGGGGAAGCTGGAGCCCTTCTCCCAGCCCTGGGCAGTTGGCGTGTGCCTGTTGCTTTTCTCCCCAGAAACCCCTGCCCTCACCCCCCAACCTTCCCAGATCGGGTATATGGGTGCCAGGATGGCGCAGGCTGTCTCTGGGATGTTAGGACCCTTACTGTTGCCAGCACAAGACAGAAAGGACTGGATTTACCTCTGGAAAGGGTGGCGTAAAGTGCACATTTGAGGCCAGCCAGTGTCTCTCTTCCCACAACGTGACTGTTCTCTGCCAGTTCCCCAGAGCTTTACTAGTACATAATTCCCAGATTATCACTTCCACCTCGTGAATATGGAGATGCTGCTCTAGTAGAGTTCATCCTCAGGAGGAAATATTACGCATTTTAAATTGCTCTCCTTGTCTGTTCCCTACAGATATATTTTGCACTAACGGGGAATCCAATCTTCATCACAAACTCAGGAACAACATGGTGAACTATAATAATTATTGGACCAGTTAGGTCTATTGTGGAAATAAATCTGCTGTGAACCAACATTTTCCCTCATATGTTTCACAGAGAGACAGTAACCCTTCTGCTGTCAATGAATTAATTTGCTAAAAGAAGCTGGAGTTCATAGATAAATCTTGAGATTATTTCTCATTTACATATTATCTTAGCATTTATGTGCACTTCTATTTGTGTGATACTCCTGGGAACAATCCAGGAAGCAATATGAATCATCTAATATGTAAAAATTAGGCTACAACAGGAGAGGAAAAAAAACCCCTACCTTTTTTTTTTTTTATTCTGCTTTTTAATTACTATTATTTTGAAATCTTTGGAACGGCCTTTGTGGCTGCTTTAATTATCTAGCCCCGTGTGCACAGTACTCTAATTTGTGCTGAGCTGCCTGATGCTGGAGCAGGCTTGAAGCAAGCAACTCGTTGGGAGCACTCATCGTCTCAAGGACCGCTGCCGGGGGCTTGCGTGGTGCCGTGGCTCGGACGCCGATTGGGTTTTTTTCTTCTTATTTATGAGGAAGAAACCAGGTCAGAGGCACAACTGAAAGCAGGGCCAGTGTACTTCCTCTTTCCTGCGGAGTCCCCAGAGCTCTAGTTTGAAACCATTACTGTTGTTAATTAATGATTTGCCAGCTGTCTGCACTAATTTTATAGCATTTATGTATGCAGAGCCATTGTGCCTCAGATTCCCGCTTTAAAGTGCTTAAAGCAAGGCATGACAATTACAAAACCAGCACCACGCTTACACCTTCATTTGTTATTTTGAATGTCGGCTGCTTGCAGATAATTTCCCGTTAGCTCTTCAAATTGGAAGCCTGGCTGAAGAGGTGTAACAGCAGCAGGGATCTAATTTGGGACATTCTAGACATTTCTCATTTCAAATCTGTGTTCAATTTAGGGCAGTAGTACCTCAGGACAAAGGCAAAGGGGCCTTCTGTTGATTCTTATTTTGGAGATCCCCATCAGTTTAAAACCGCAGTGAAAATGCTGGGCACTCTGAAGAGTTAGCCGGCCAAATTCCTACTGAAAACAAAATTTCTCTGGGTTTTTGTCACTGCCTCGCTGCCCTGAATGCCTACACCCAGCTGCATGGCTTTCCTTGTCTCCTTCAATTGCCCTTTCATAAAAGCCCCCCTTTTTTTTTCTCCCGAAGGTTTGGGAAACCAGATGGGAAACCAGTAACACAATTCCCACCGACCACCTCCATTTTGCTGCCACAGTCCCACAGTTACAGTTGGCTAAAGATTTGGTCAGAGTTTTTTCCTTTAAGGGCTCGTGTCGCCGTGGGCTGTTCAGCAGCTGTGGTGTTTCTGCCAGAAATGGCAATATTTCAGCAGCGGCTGACCGTACTTGCATTATACAGTTTATAGAGCGGGAACCCGCTACGCCGGAACTGATTAATCTGAATGCCTGGGCTTGTGTTTGGGCTAATCCTGGCCTCCTGCTGCTTCTAGTTCCTCTACGGGGTTTATATTTTTTCATACCTACTCCTTGAAGTTATTGTTTAACCTCAGTATTAGTCCCCACAGCCAAAATAGTCTTTCCTAGTGGAAAAAATTAGGCATGAGTTTATCTAAAGCCTCTACAGAATTCTTATTTTTAAAAGGAGCAATAGCTTAAAATTGAAAAGAAAATAAAAGCAAATACCCTGCCTACGTTACAGTCATTCCAGTCTTCAGTAACCCAAGCAGTGATACAATTCCTATGCGCTCGAATTACCAATGTTTCATTGCATTTCAATTTAAATCATAGCAGCATATGTCTCACCTCAGTAAAAGAAGCCAAAATTCCCTTGGAAGCCAAGTAATGTAGGTTTGGAGTCTTTTGAAAGGGATAGTGTTACACAAATGCTGAAATACCATAACAACAAAAGATTTAGGTCAGCTGGATGGTTTAAAGGTATATGCATAGCACAGGAGTGATTTAAAGAAACATGGGTCTCTTCTAAAGCCAGACTGTGCTTGTTTCTATATCACGTTCATGCTCCCCTGATTCAGCAGTCTGCAGCTTCTGCTGCCTTTATCAGATTTAGTCATTATGGGCTGCCTTGAAAATAAGTCCCTAAAAAAAAACACCCTTGACTATATGTTGGATATTTAAGATAAGAAAGAGAGGTAAAAAAGATTCTTAGATACCAGTGGGCACAAAATATGCCAGAGGATTTATCTTCTCTTCCTTTCCCCCTCCCACCCCAAACAATCCTTTTCAATATTGAACAGGTCTGAGAACAATCCAATCCACGAGGTCAAGATAGGGTCAGATTTCCTGACCCGCTTGCCCCTACCTCTTGATAATCTAGAAATGAAAATCAATTCTTGTCTTCGAGCTTCTGAGGAGCTCATAATTGCTTTAGACCGAAAAACCGAGCGCCTGCTTTTTCTGCCACCTTTCAATTCTTGGAGATGGGGATGTCATTTTTCAAGCTGGGTGCACTGTCAGGATTAGATTGTGTGGTAACCAAGTAGAAAGGTTTCTGCTCAGAATGAGATTTTCTTCTCATGGCTATGCCTTTTACTCAGGCCCAAATTATTTTCTCCACTATCACCTATAGGGATATCACGGTACGCTGTGAGCGGACCGTCTGTGGAAAAGCTTTTATTTTTTCTTCTCAAGGCCAAAATTGGAGTTCTGCAATTAATGGCTATAAATAGAAACCCAGCCTAAATTTGCTTCTTGATCTTTTGTTTACTTTACACCTTCTGCCAAAAATCAGGCTGATGAAATGTGGGTGGACTTGCACCTTATTTTTACGCATAGCTTTTTAGCCAACTGATCTAAATCTTGGTACCTTTCCCATTATGGTAGAACATTTCTAGGCCATTTTGGATTGCTGCAAATTGCTGTCCAACAAATGAGTTGCACTAGGCTGTGTGATGGGGCTTACCTAGCCCAGTGTGCTCTGACAGGCAGGTCACTGCCCCGCCAGTCAGGAGAAGGGGACTGGAAAACTGGTCTCACCAAACTCCCAGTTAGGGGAGGAGGGGACTTGCTTGGGACTATACTCCCTTCTGATGAGGTATCCTGTGTGAGCCCGAAACCTCAGAACTTTACCTTCTTGCCTGTGTCTATCTACAAAATGGAGGGGAAAAAAGGAGGGATGTAGCTTTTTTAGGTGAAGGACGCCGAGGACCATGTGGGCAAAGTTCAATGGAAGAGTGACATATCACTTGTTTTTCACCAGGCTTTTCCTTTTTACGCCGCATCTATATCTGTTTTCATCTGTCCTGATTAAAAGCATATTTATGATACTGGTGAGGACTTGGCTTTTACATTTTGGGTCCCTTACGCCTAATATTGTGGTTGTTACCTAAAGAAAAGTCACCCTTGCCTTTGGGGTGTAAGACTATCGTTACATGGCTTTTGTTCCTGGCACTTTGAGAAGTCCTTCTGCTGAATGACTCTGGGCGTTTCTGATAGTACAGGTGTCCTACACACCTACAATAAGACTAGAGAGAAGGCAGCTCTTTCCCCACTACTCTTCCACTGCTAAGATTTGTGGTTTGGCAATAAGAGCCAGTTAGATGACACAGGAAACCATAACCAAGGCAGTGATTTATTGCTAGAATGATGTTTTTCTAATATATATATATATATACTGAATGGACATTTTTATATCTGTTTTTACCTTATTTGGCAGCTGAAAGTTTCAGTAAGGAGAGCTGCCAAGAATTACAGTAAAATAAAGCCTAAAAATTCAATTCTGTCACCAAATGAGGTTACAAGATCAATAGTTAAAAATAATCTCAAAAATTAGGGAAAAAAAGAGGAGGAGGAAAGACAATCTTTGTGTTAGATCCTGTCAGGATGAGCAAATTAAGGGCAAAATAAAAGTAAAATAAGATTTTTTTTAAAAATTATTTTGATTTTTGAGATCCATGCTGGCTCTTGTTTGTTTTCAGAGGGTTTGTCTCAGCAGTTAAACTCATGAAGTAAATACACAGCAAAACCACAGAAAGCTTGATGTGCCGAATGCTCAGCAATATCAACCCCTTTTATCCCAACAAGGGAAAGCAAAGCAGAGGGGTGTCTTTCACGTGGCAGTGCCCTTTCCTCTCTTGATACCAGCTGGTCAGGGAAGCTGTAGCAGAGCTTCTCCTCCATCTTCTCTCTTCACAGTTTCATCCTTCCTTTTCGAGGCCACTCTCCAGCCGACACAGCCTTGTGAGTGTGGATGAAAGGAGGCTTGAAACCAGAGGCCCATCTTTACCCTTCTTAAATGCCAGTGTGAACTGCACCCCCTGATTCTGAATGTTGCAATTGGAATCTCGCTGACCGATACCAAGAATTAGCATTGGTCTTGAACAGGGAGTGAAGTAACATGTATTTAAATCAGGTATGACACAAGAACACAAGGTTTATTCGGGTACAAGCTTTGCTCACAACCACAACTGTCTCTTCCCTGTGCAAATATACCAAAGAAACAAATTTTTCAGTCCAATGTGATCAGAGACACCAAAATCCTCCATCTACAGGGTGATGCTTGTTACACTGTCCCGATAGGGCACTTCTGTTTTCTTGAGCAGGCTAGCAACCTTCTGAAGTTTGTAACATATTTATTGCATCTCAGCACTTATTCAAATGTAACTTTAATTCTGACACTCCTGTGGCCATTAATTGAGCTTGCCGCCTTAGAGAAAATAGTTTCCAGCTCAGTATCACTTCTTTTTCTCTCACTGCTTGCCTACTCTGTGCAGAAAAGTCTGAGGTTCTCAGATGGGCTTGGAAACAGAAAGAGCAGAGGTGCTAACCAGAGACTTCCCTTCTGTTCCTCAAATAAAAATAAAAAATAAAACACAAAGAAAAAAACATTTTCTGGCCGAATATAATTCAAGAGCTGGAGTGACTTTTCCTTTGTTTCCTTTGTTTTGCTTTTGATAATTACAACATATCCCTATAATATATTCTGTGCTGAATTATTGATATGCACTTTCAACCTCAGTCCCTGAGTCTCCTTGTTGTTTCTGAGGGGAAATAATAAACACACTTCCCTCTCTAACATGCCCCTTGAGAAGTGACTAAATACAAATATTTATCACTGCCTTCCTTGCTTCCACACATCGCCCTACCTGTGGATGTTTAACCCCCTTTTTTTTTTTTCCCTTGTTATTTCTTGCTCTTGTGAGCTGCACAGAGCCAGGTGGGCTCAGGCTGGGACCCGGAGCCTGTCCTCTAGCTGGACTGAAGTTGGTTCTGGGTGCAGGATGTCTCCGAGGTCTCTGCTCGGACTGCTGATGGCTGGGCACAGGGTGCCATGTGTCATGGACCTGTCACTGTCAGAGTCTGGGAGCTGGAGGGAAAGGAGGCTTCCTCCTGTAACTTTTGGGAAAGGGGGTCTATGAGAGCACCTTGATCACCCCACTTTTACTGTCCTTTTTGGAACGCCTGCAAATGCAGCAGGCTCTGGATTGCCAGTTGAAATCACGCTTTTCTAAGCCATGTTTCCAAAAGCTTGTAATTGCAGTGTCCCCAGTTTAGGATGTCCAACCTGAACCACCTGAGGAAGTCCAGGCAGCACCCTGGCAGCCAAACTGGGCCACCAAAACTGCCCTTTTTTTTTCCATGGCATTTCATTTTAACTCGCGAGGTCACTTCAAAGGCAGTGAGTGCTTCACACCTTTAGCACACTCAGGGCTCTGTTAACTCATATGGCCGCTGGATGTTGATCTAGACCCAAATCATCTCAAAAATGAAGCCATCGATCTGTAGATCTTCAGTCAACAGGAGCAATATTTACTTTCTTATTCCTTACTTAATGCACACAGGGTTATGTATTACATGGGTAGCACGAACGGTAGATAAATCTAGGTTCTGGGTTTGACATGCAGTGACATTGCTAATGAAAGAAAAATGTTTCAGGCAACTTTTGTGTAAATCATGGTTATTTTTGTAGAAGATTAAACAATAGTTTGGTCCCTCAGGATATTCATGAACAGATGAAACATCAACCACTGGGTCTTAAATGTTTTATAAATCTGCGGTACATTCCTGCAATGGACTGCTGACGTATAAATCACAGCTTTTATTTCTCCATTTTTTGCAGAGATGAGGCCGCACACTGGGTAGGGCTGGCAGATTTTGCTTACAAAAATCTTGGATAGTGCCAGGTGAGGTGTCTCTGTGTGGTGGGTGAGTTGCAGCTCGCTGTGCAGAATGGTAATGTGTTCTGTAAATACGAGATGTACTCATGTGTGCAATAGCTGCACCTCTGGACTTGGAAGATGCTGGCTGCCAGACCAGCAGCGGGCACGGTAGAAAGCCAAGGAAAGCCATTTCTCCCAAACATTGAATGGAAGTACCTTTAAATATAGTGTGGGGTGTCCTTTATAACGCAGACTGTCTGGCAGGCCTAGAATGGGGTCGGGTCACAGCCTGCCTTGGACATGTCACAGAGAATTCCTTCCCCGGCCAGGAGAAAGGCAAAAGATCACCTTGGGCTTGAAGGCAATGTGTGAGTCATCATCCTGTGTCCCCCTCCAAAAACATGAAGGGCAGGCCTGGGCAGGGGGGGATCGAATCCTACCGCATCCCGTGGGATTTCCCGAAAGATATGTCACCCCCGTTGTTTCCAGTGACCGGGCTGCGCTCGAGTTCCTTGGACACCTTCCAAATTACTCAGCAGCTAAATCATGAAGTTGGCGGCCAGTTCCTTCCTCCGAGGACGATCAACAAACACTGCCCGCGCTTCCCAGCTTTCCGAGGGAGCTTTTGCCTTTTTACGGCAGGTAAGCCCTAAGCGGAGGGTCCCTGTTCTCCTCTGGGAGGGACAGCAGGCTGCGCCGGCGGAGCCGGGGTGCACGGGCGGGAAATCCTTTACGTAAACAGCCGGTAAAGTGATTTCCCCTGGGGAACCCCCAGGAAAACACAACAGGGCTGGGGCACTTTGCCTTCCCCAGCCTCAAGTCCCTTCTGTCTTGGGACCGGTGCTCTTTAACATCTTTATCAATGACATCGATGATGGAATTGAGTGCATCCTCAGCAAGTTTGCGGATGACACCAAGCTGAGTGGTGTGGTCGACACCCTAGAAGGAAAGGAAGCCATCCAGAGGGACCTTGACAGGCTGGAAAGATGGGCCC
>VZTU01007732.1:99020-121099 GCA_013400835.1 Zapornia atra | reverse complement strand
GCTCAGCCGCCCGGCCCCGCCCGCCAGGCTGCCCGCGGCGCTGCGGCCTGCGGCTGGCTTTCAACGCCGGCCGCTGGGTAGGAGCGGGGCGTGCCGATGGGGGGCGTGCCGATGGGGCACCTGTCGGCACCTGTGTATAGGTGTGCATATAGCTCACCCGTATATGGGTACTTATATAGCTCACCCCTATATAGGTGTGTATATAGCTCACCTGTATGTAGCTGTGCATATAGCTCACTGCTATATAGGTGTGGATATAGCTCACCTGTATGTAGCTGTGTATATAACTCACCTGTATATAGCTTGCCCATATATAGGTGTGTATATAGCTCACCTGTATATAGCTCACCCATATATAGGTGTGGCCATATGCATACCTCTGCACCCAGGCATCTCTGCAGACATGTTTTTCCCACTCCTTTCCTGTGGCTGAAGGGTAGAAGGGTAGAAGGCCCGTTGGTGCTGCCTAGCCCCGCCATGCGCCCCCAAAGCAGAGGGGAGAATGACCAGAGGCCAAAGAGGGTTTGTGCAAAAATAAAGGGAGATGTACAAATGAAATATGCATATCCAAACCCCAACCCTGGCTCGGCACGGTATGACTATAAGGCATAATTTAATTAATTTTAAAAGCTGAGCTCCAAGCCCTGGTAACATAGACCGTGTGCCATGACTGCACAGAGCCCATTTATTTTAGCTAGCAGCATCAGCAAGAAACGAAGAACTGCTTTTAAAAACACCGAGCAGCTGCGATTGTTCAGCTGCGTGTGCTTTCCCCGACTTGCTGTGCTCTTTCTAAGAAGCCACTTTTAGACTTGGGGAAATCAAGATGCTCACAACCATTATATACAGTCACTTACACATGCCTTAAGTCCAGTCATTTATAAACCGATCGCAATTTATAACTGATTAAACATCGAGGCCTGGCTGTCCGTTTCTGTTCCATACCCAGAGATATTGATCTGTGTGCCGCTGAGAGTTAAATAACTTTATTCCTGAGCTGCTGGCTGATTGATAACAGACGGCTACAGCCAGTGTTTTTTGTTTCCACAATGCAGCATTGTTCGGGCACATAATCATTTAGCGATACTGCGAGGTTAGAGCACTTACAGCTTATTGTCTCACTGGACAATCATCTCAAGTTGTCTGGAATATTTGTGGGCTTTTGTTTCTTTAATAAAGGCGCAAATTAATTTGAAATCCAATTTTTTTCTGGGTATGGAACAAAGCCTGCTCTCAGCTATGGGTAGGCAACCAGTGCCAGGCAGGCAGCGATGCTATTTCAGATTTACTCCAATGTAAAACAAAGCTTTGGCCTCGCAAGGGAGCCTTTTAAAATGACATATGTATTTTCTGTGTACGTTGTGCAGACACCACAGAGCTAGTTGTTGTGTTGCTAATGTAACAGCTAAAGAAAAGTTTCTGTTTCTGTATTTCAGGACTTACCGCTTCAGCAGATACTGAGGAAGGAGCCCAGAAAGTCAAAGCACAGCTCAGGGCAGATAAAAATCTGTTTTACCTTTAATCTAAAAGAAAAGAAAAAAAAAACAAGGAAAAAGAAATTATCATTCTGATACAGAAAGAAGCTTTCATGTGACGGCATACATCTGTGTAAATAGGCTTAAATTAGATTTTGAGCCTAGTGGGCCAAGGAATTGGGATCTAACCTGTGCTGGGCTTTCTCCAAGCCCTGTGGGCATTGGGAAGGTGGTGCCCTCGACATGGTCTGTGTTAAAGCCTGGTCAGGTCCTCTGGGCTAGGAAGGAAAGACAGAACAGGCCAGTCACACCAAACCTTTAGCTCGTGGAGTTGAGAAATCTGTGCAGCAACCCTGGGAAATGCAAAATAAGGATTGAACGTGACAGTTGTTTGTTTGGGCATTGACAAACTCCCCTGGCAAAGACTGGAAACGTGCCAACTGCTGGACATGCTGCCCAAGTGCAGCGAGCCAACTGTTAATGCCACATTCCTTGGCACAAGGTTCCAGTCAGCACTTCACCCCTTCTCATAGCTGAAAATATTGAATGGCTGTCCAGAGGTAGCGACGGCTGGGTGGCAGTGCTGCCCTCACGCTCACCGCCGCAGCCAGCATCGCTCGGAGCTCCCTGCCTGCCTGCGACAGCCCATTCAGAAACTTAATAAATGAACCTTTGGAGCTCCCACTCCTCACTGCCTGCCAAGGCTGGGGTTTGGCTCACTTCAGACACAGCACAGCAGGAGTATTTTTACGTGGCCTTACCTTTGACTGTGCAGTCACCTCTGAAGTATCATGGCTGCCGTCAGGACTCTGTTCTTGGGAAGGAGGCCTGCTAACAGCAGTCCACTACTTATGTGTGGGTAACCATCTTCAAGAGGTGTCTTCTTTCCCACATTTTCCTTTCCAGAGGAACCAGAGATGTGGTACTAGCACATCAGGGAGGGTTTGTGCCGAGAGAAGTGTACACCATGTTGGCTTCTGGAGGCCTTGCTGTTCATCACACATGATTCAAAAAAGTAAGGATGGTGCCTAGAAGCATCTGAATCTTCTTTGCCTGTGAAAAAATAGAACAAAGTTTCAGCTGTCTGTCTTTGATTGGCATAGAAATCCTCCTCTGTTAAACTCCTCCCTTCATTTCATTCCTTGCAAAAGAAGTTGTGGGTGCCCCATCACTGGAAGTGTTGAAGGTCAGGTTGGATGGGGCTTGGAGCTGCCAACAGTGGAGGGCATGGACTAGGTGATCTTTAGAGGTTCCTTCTGACACAAACCATTTCACATGGACCCACTGCGTTTTCACTGGCTTAGTTTTCCCAGGCACTGTTGCCCCTTAGGGCAGCATTCGAGATACTTTTTATAATAAGAAGGAGGACAGTACCCTAACAGATGGTTCCCACACAGAAAGGACAGAAAATCTAACACACATCAGGGGCTGGAAGCTAAAGTTAAATGTAGCTCAGTGACTTCTCAGATTTCCTTCTGCTGTGAGAGCAGTGTCAAGAAAATCTGTTGGTGAACTTCACTGAATGTACTTTAGAGTCCTGACAGTATCAGGAATAGTCAAGGAAACAATTCTGTTTCCGCACCCATGTCATTCCTTTCCATGTCTGCTGGGACTGCCCAGGTACTTGACCGGGGTAGGGGGGGGGGCAGGGGGCTCTGTGTGTGTAGAGACTGTTGGCCTTCTAGGAACTACATAAAAACAAGTTAATTCATTGCAGAGAGGTTGTTGAAGACTTTGGTGATCAAGCAGAGATGGGTCGTGTCCCACAGTGTTGCCATCTTCATCTGTTTCCATTGCTGTTTTCTGAGATGGGGACTGTGAATGGTACCCTCTCTATTTTTGCTATAGGAAGAGGGCCCACAAGGTGGCTCAGGTGGAGAAGAAATGCAGAGTTTTGTGTCTCTGGCTAGCAAATCTATGACTGGGACAGGAAAGTGCTGCTCTGGAACAGCTACCTGAGACTGGCCCAAAAGATCTGTTGATTTGAATTCAGCTAACTCCGAAGAGGTGCAGAGTACCAAATCAGTGGTGATGAGTGCCAGGGGACTTCATTCTCATACCCTCTCAAGACCAAGGGCTGAGACACAATAGCCTAGACATGGAAAGAAGGTTGTACCCTTATGACCCAGACCTAAGGGCCCTGCCCTTCTGACTTGCCCACAGGTACCTTCTCCAGAAATTAAATGTACCCAGGTAAGACTGAAAAGCAGACATCTGTCAGCATTTTCTTCTGAGTCAGCCAAGGAAGCTTCTGCTGAGTAAAGAGTTGCTTCTTGCGTTAGGCAAATCCTTTCCAAAGCCTGTGAAGTAACTTGTATTATTACAAGATACTTACAAATGGAGAAGCACGGAATCTGTGTGGCTAACAAACTGCTCACGGCAATAATTCATTATCCTGCAGTTTGTAATGTATGGTTAGCCACAGGGTATTGTTTTCGCTCTCTGAGTGGATGACGGGACATTTAACAGTTGAATGATGAGTGGAGAACAATATGTAAGCCTGCTTATAAATTCTGGGTAATTCAGGATTTCTAGGCATACATTTATTTCCCCTTGAATCATTTGAATAATCACCCAAAACACAAACCAAACCAAACCAAACCAAGCTGTAGCTCATGATTAAATGCAAGTCAGTCCTTGCAGAAACATAGCGGTTTCTTCTCATCACAGTCTGGACTGTCACCTGAGCCAGTTTCTCTGCCAGCAGTATTCTATTTCCAAACATCAGAAAATGATGGTGCAATTAGAAGAAAAGTTATTTCTACATCAATCCCATTGCAACTTTGAAGGAGCAACAAGTAACCAGAATAATATGCATGATATTAGAGGTGGATGGCAGGGTTTGACTTGCCTGACTAGGGCAGAGTAGGAGCACAGCAGTTATCTGGTGGTTTTACTCTGTACTTGCATAAAACAGCTGCCCAATAGATTGCTATCCTCTCTGCTAAAAAGTGTAGATTGAAAGGTCCCCAGATGGATGGTTTGGTAAAGCAAAACTTTAAAAAACTGATACTTTTGTTCTCTCGCCCATATGGCTCTGGCTACAACACATAAACCCTTTCCAGTGGAGCGTCATGGAGCCTCATCCAACTTCCCTGAGACAAATTTCAATAGTCCAGGCCAGGAACCTTTCTGTTTTAAATGCCTTGTTAAATACCTGAGCGGTCCTATTTGAAAGCATGCAGAGGAGGGAGATTTTTAGAGTTACCAGGGACAGATCTCTTCTGAAGAAGTCACACACTCATACTTGCTGCCACGGGGAAGCGATTTCTCAAATCTGCCAAAAAAAGAGTGGCAATACAGGAAGTCTCAAAGTTTTGGAGTGCTGTACTTTGGAAACAGAAGCCGTTAGGATGCCAGTCTTGCTCAAAGGAAACAAGCCTCTGTGCCTGTTGTACTCATCCTCTTCAGCACTTACTGCTGAAAGAGCCAACACCAGAACCGGGCAAATTTTTTCACATCCAAATACAGATGGTGGGCAGGATGCCTTGCTGGGATGCATCATTGCCTCAGGTATGTTCTCACACATGCCCCTCCCACAGTGAGAACGGACTCTAGTCAACTGCCTTCATCAGCTCCTCTCAAAGTATGAAGAGAGTGGTCAACAAAAGCTACCGCCCAGGACTGCAACTCCCCCAAAAGCAAATGTACTTGCTCAGTGCTTTGAGGGACACTTCCTTCAAAACCTCCCAAAGTGCTGGCCTTCAGCTCTTACTTGTGCACAAATGGTCATACATTTCTTCTCAGTACAACAGGAAAGGGAGGTAAAAGATAGAGGGTTTTAATTACAAAATGTTCCAACAGAGACCCAAAAGCTCAGCATATTTTCATCCTGGTGAGTCTCCAGTATCACTCTTTGATGACTCTTCCCTCCTCTTTAAAGACTGAGGACATGATTGAGGGTGTTGGGCAGCTTTTCATCTGGTGGAAAGCTAGGTTAAAGTCTTTGGATACCAAGCCCTCACCATCAAATGTGGCGGTGGCTGAGGCCTGTGAATCACTTTGCTGGCTCCAAGACTGCCACCATGACAGCCATGGCCCTGCTCCCGTGGGGCTCTGCTGGCACCCCAGCAGTGCCTCAGCCTGATGTTCTCCATAAAGTTATCCTCTTCTCCAAGAGGAAACAAAACTATCCTGCTTCATGCTACCGCTCATTACTCTGCTTTGCTGCTTTGCTTTAGGGAGTCATTACTACTTCTTAATTTTATATCCATGCTGGTTAGCAAAGCTAAATGCAAAACCCAGTCACTTGCATCACGAAACTGTAGTGGTTTAGGAATTGCTTCAAACTGAATTCCCATGTCATATGCACGTAGATAAAATGAACTAATTTTGCCTAACATTTTCTCAGCAGTATTTCCCTAAGAGCAGTAGTAGGAGATGCTGAGGATGCCAAGATCTGATGAGTGACCAAACTAAGCATGATTTAGTAATTACATTTTTCGCAGGTGAGAAATATTAATCAAATTGGGCTTAAATAAAAAAAAAAAACCCACCTCTTAAATACAGAGAAAAGCAAGGCCCTCCATATAAAGACAGGAACTGTTGTAGAAGTCATCGCAGTAGCTTCCTACCTTGACAGCTGTGTGGAGTTTTCCTGAATTCAATTTTTTTGGAAAAAAGATATTGCATGTGCTATCTGCCAGAAGATAAGCTGCAGACACCAGTGACTTCCAGTGGCAGCTTTCATCTTCATCAAGACTGACAACCTAAGCTCCTCTCCCAAAATAATTTTCTTCTATCATTGCATTACCTCATTATGGCTGTGTGTTTTACCCCAACCTGGTCCCCAGCCCTGCTGCATCCATGATGCTCCCAGCCCTGACAATGTGCGATATCATTAAGGCTGCATACCCCTCCCTCTGAAGAGATGGAGGGCAGTGACTCCTCCACGGGAGGGTGGTCTCTGGCAGGGAAAGGAAGCCAGTGACACCCCCAAGGAAACCAATAGCAGCTGCAGTGACAGTTCTCTACAGCTAAACTTAACTGTGCACATGAACTTTATGTGCCTTGTATACAGGGTGGCTGAAGGGGGCTGTGTATCCAAAGGCACACATACACAGTGATAACCCTGTTGGATGCTGCCCCCACCTCCAGTGACCTGTGGCCCAGGGTTTCTGTATCCCCAGCTGGTGGCCAAGCACCCAAGCTGGTCTGCCAGCAGCTGGAGATTGCTGGTCCCTGGGGAGGCTTTCAGACCTGACTAGTGTCTAAAAATACTGAATGTCACACCAAAAAGCAGTCATAAGTCCTCATCCCACACCCACTCCTCCCTTTCCCCATTTGATGTAAGATCCTTAATTACAGACATTCATCAGCTACAGATTCTGTGGCAGCCAAGGATCTGACCCTCTGCATGCAGAAGGGGCAGGTCTGGTCTTAAAATATTTATAAAGCTTCCAGGTCATGATTAAAAAGTTGGAAGTGCCACACCTGGGGCATAAACAAATTGAACCATATTTCACATCTCCTGAAATTTAACCATAATTTCCCGTTAACTGGTCACTGACTGAAATCTCGGGATAATCTGGGCATATTTGCTCCACTCTTTACAGGATTCTGCCTTGTTTCACTGGTTTGTGTCACTTAAGGTAAGCTGCTTTTCATGTTTTCATGCCAGCTTTGTTCTGTAAATTTAAGACGTGCCTTTTTTTGCTCAAAAAAAGATGCGCTCTGAGCTCTTCAGTGAGTGCCAGGGAGTTTGGCCTGACAGGCATGCTCCCAGGGCACATGAGGAAAGAGTTAAGAGAGAGCCACTTGCCGACCTGGAACATAGGAAATGATGGATCAGTGTCCTAAATCAACATGCATGATAGCAATCACATAAACAATGTATGAGAGGGATGATGGATTATACCATTTACAGTACGTGAAGGGTTGCTTAGTTGGGTTTTTTTCCCTTCCCCAAAACTGGGGGTGAGCAGCGAAATGGACATGAGTTAAAGCATTGCATTAGCTCTTCTTAAGGAGACTATTAAAATCTGAAATACAAAGTGTCATAGGTAGTACAGACATCGATAACTATTTTCAGCTAAGAAATGGTGAGGCAAAAGACAGGAGTATAGTTAGTTAATGTTTCTTCTGGGAAATTCTTCCTTTTTGTTAAATATCACCATTTATTAATCATATCTAGGCGCTTCTTAGCTTAATGGTACGTTCAAAGTAGATTATTTGAAAATTAATTTGGAATTCATTCAAATACAATTCTCTTACACCATAGAAAAGCCTTCAGTCTTTGAAGGGCTGATCTTTAGAATAAATGCTTTCCTCTCTGGAGGAAAACCAATAGCTTACATATGCAAGAATGCAGCTAAAATACTGGCACAGGAAAAGGTTTCTCAGATTTATTTTTTTTTTCCATATTTTGAGAGTTTCCTTGGAAAATATGCTGTCTGACCTCCTGAGGGAGCAAAGCATCTTCTCCACAAATGAGGTTGGAGAACTTGGAAAGCAAGCAGCCATTTGCTTCGGCATTGTGCTGGATGGGTTGCTAATTTGAGTTTCTGTAAAATGGAACCAGCTTCAAGCGCCTCGAATGATTCCTATCAAGCACTGACATTTCCAGATAAGGAGAACATTAGCTCCTACGTTGTCTTTCTCTGCAGCTTCAGCAGGCTGGTTCTTAGGCCCTCTGCTTTACAATTTTGTTGCATATTATTTACTTTAGGTTTTGTTTTTAATGCCAAGTGGCTAGAGTGACTGGGAGGATTTCTACACTGTAGGGAAGATTATGGGTTTTTTTGTGAGACACAAGTAGCTCTGTAGAAGAATTGAAAAAGTGTAATTTTTATAGGTCTCAAGGTGAGGAATAGCGAGTGTTGCGAGGGTAATTTAATGGGGCAAAGTCCCCTCAGGTATTTGAAACCCTCAAGAGGCTATTGAAAGAAGGAAATTAAATCAAGAGCATCTTGCCAGTCGGGTTATTGATATCAGGAGTGGGCTTTTGCTAAGGGTTGTGTGGGAGGGAGAAGTCTGGTGGTGTTCGCAGCTATGTGAAGTGGGCACTGCTGAGTGGCTGGCATCCAGTACCCCCATTTGCTGCTGGATCCTGACAAATATCATGGCCTTCAAAGGTAGTTCTGTACTGAAGGTCAGGTCTGGTCCTTGTGCTGCTGAAGCTCCTGCCCAGATGGACCAGGGCACTGTTCCTGCCTGGTCCATATGTCCAGGCTCCCAACCTATGGGATGGGCAGGGACGCACAGAAATAGCTGCCAAACCCAGCAGCAATAAAGGCACACCAACAGTTAAGTTCCCTTGCTGCAACAAAAAACAGTCCCCAAGCATCCTATTAAGTGGCTTCTCTCAATTAACATGAGAAGAAATGACATTTCATTGCTTGTGTAATGAGCTTAATAACCTTTAATGTTCATTTAATACTGTTATTGGTGGCTGACCACAAAATAAAGCCAGGTTGATAGGGATTAGTGCTTGAAATGCCAAAGATAACTGGTTTGGAAACGGTCACTTGATTTTTCACCCAGTTCATTGTTATTGCTGTTATCTGTAGTGCTGGTGTTATTTCTACAGCAGCATTAGGAAGCCTTCATCACCTAGCACCGCACAAGCACATGCCAAAAAAAGTGACCATTGCCATGGGCAGTTTGTGGCCAGCAAGGGAACAAGGGAATAAGCAGTACTGGCCTGCTGGTACCGCTGCCATAGGACTTCAGTACTGCTTAACAGTCTTATAGATTATTTTTAAAATATTATTGTTGTTGTTGTTATTATTATTATTACTGCTTGCCAGCAGGGACTGGAATTTTCTGTGTTCAGCAGACATGCAGCAATGAAAGTACAGAAAGATGAATGACAGAAGTTGTTAGAAAGTGGATTCGTTAACAGTAACAAGCATCCAGTCCTGGGACTCGTCTTCAGAGCTCTCAGCTTCAGCCGATCTCTGGTTTTCAAACAGTTTATTCTGTTCTTCAGCCTTTGCTATTTTTTTAAGTCTAAAGAATAAACCAAGCCTCCCCAAAGTAGGATCACATTACTACGTATGTACGGAGCTCTTGAAGATGAGCACATTCATCTCGTTTGCTGCTTCAGTTTTGAAAGTACATTGGCCCCTGTTTGCCATCGCCCTTCCTCTGCGCCTGCCAGGATGGCCGCCGTCTCTCAAAGGGATGTTGCACATCTGCAGCCCTGGGGCAGGATCTGTTTCTGAAGGTGTAGCAATGTTCGGACAGGCGAGCGAGGGCGTTGATGTGATCACGTCATTCACTTGCAGTGTATTGCATTTTTCTTTCTAGTTCGAGCTGCCTCAGAAGCAAAAGCGATTCGAAGGGCGGTTTGCTGCTCCCCCGGGGTTGTTCCCATCGATGGTTTGACTGGCATTGCATGTGAGCACTGGCTTCCCGGGGTGGGCCTTAACACCTCACACAAACCCAAGCACCAAGCTGCCCCAGCATCACTTATCGCTGCGCAACCTCCACAAATGAGCCAACGGACCCTCCCCAGCCCAGAGGAAGGAAATTTTCCTCTACGTCCCTTGTCTTCCACTTCTCCTGCTCTTAGTTATAAATATTCTAGTGCGTGAGCTCAGATGAATAATGCTCATACTACAAATAACTAAAGCTGAGGAGCTCTGTATTTAAAGGTGAAGAATCATTTTCTTTTGGAATAGAGAGTGGGTTTGGGTTTTTTTCCTTCTTTTTTTGTTTAGCAGCTTTCAAAAGTCAACAAAGCTTTTGATGAAAGAATCGAAATTATGGGGTTATGGTTTTATTTTTAAACCTGGAAACTCAGGTACAGATCTCTACCCAGTTTAGATTAAGACAACATTAAATACTTAACAAAAAAATACAAGGAAAAAAAAAGGGCGGGGTGGAGAAACCCCATAACTATGAACAGGAATATATATTATGTCAGCAAAATCTTTCTAAACGATCATTCTGTTTTCAAGTGACCTCAACTATGCTGGGATTTTTTTGTCTTCTGTGCAACTCCTCCATTAAGAAACTTCTATGATTGCACAGTTCAAATCTACGCAGGGAGCCTGAGATTTTATTGTTCCTCTTTTGTAAGGCTGCGGTTAATAATGATTTAAGTAATGCTTCATAATCCATTTGCAGTCTACTATCTCCTTGAAGAAGACAGACAAGTTTGAGTCTTTGCTTTACAAAATTTCTTATCGATAAGTCTCTTTTTGTTACAGCTGCAATGATTTAAACCCAAGAAAAAGGAATTGAATGAACATAGATAGGGATTGGGTTTGAGTAACTGAAGGCTTGCAATACACAGCAGACACCATTTTGTTTTAGAAGCACTGAACTGAAAAGAAAAGCTGGATTTTAGTTTTGTTGCCCCATAAAATAATTTTGAGAAGCAATGATAAGAAAATGATGAGACTTATCAGTGATAAACATCTCTGGCATCTTGAGGGATTTATTCAGTAGGGAGAGTATGACATAGAAACCCACAGACTGATAGGATTATCAGTGCAGATCTTGCCCATCACCATGCTTGGTATTGTCTTGTCGCTGCAATTATTTAGCGGGGAGCCGTTCCGAACCAGCTTTTAAATCTGCCTCTGCCAAACTGCTGCAGGGCAAAACCAGTCATTTTGCTTTTGGCTGCTACCTGTTACCATTCCTTTCTTTCCCTGCTATCGAGCACCTTAACCCCTGTGGAGTCTGCTCTATTTTCTCCCTCTTTGGTGTTCATGTTAAAATGGGTCACGTTAAAAACTTCTGCACTGTTGAATGGGGAGACCACAGCTGTTGAAAAGCAAAAACCTTAACTTTAAATAGGCTACAACATATTGACTGCATCTTTGTTTGCAGTGTTTAACAAGATGGCTATCACTAGCTTTGCAGTTCCTTGTGCAAGTTCAAACACCTTGGAAGTCGCCTTATTCCTAGGTATAGATGTTGCCCAGTCACCAGCTCCAAAAACCAATAGCTAGCTCCTGTAGGCACGTTGCTCGTAGGTGCTTCAGCAAAGCAAGAGAAGCAGCACCTTTAAAAGGGAGACCTGCTGCAGGAATAGCTCTGGCACTCCAGTCAAGTGCAGGAATAAAAGCATCAAACAAGTTCTATCAGAAGGCTAGATCATCTTAATTATGAGCCTACATAGCATTTATGATTATGCATGACTGTCAATACACAATGGACCATCCATGTCATCCGTGGAAGGCTTGGACACAGATCAAGCATAGAAACTCATTTGTGTTTTCAGCTTGTGCAATGTTATTTGTTCTTTTTAAGTCAATATAATCTGTCTCCAGCCCTTCTTTGGGTTGCCAGTCCACAAATCACTTTCTTGACTCAGAGTATTCCTCTGTAACAGGATAAGGCTCATCATGGTAATGGCTTTAAAAGAAATCCCAGGGAACACAAAGACTCCTCCCCTTGAAGTGCCATGGGCAAGCGGTGCAGTACCAATGCATCCTGTCACCGCAGCCTTGTCTCCTGAAGGGCCCACCCACCCACTTACCCTGGGGCGGCAGCCTGGCTCACCACCTATGCAGTATAAAAAAGCCCACCAAAACCAGGTTGGTTTTACTGTCAAGAGGGAACAGGAAGGTATGTAATTCAGGTCCAGATTTTGCTCCACAGCACCTGCATTACACGCTCTGCAGAGTGTATTTGTAACACCACATCTCTCTGTTTAACCCACATACCACGTATTTGTCAACCTAAGAAGTATTTTCCAGTTCATTTGGGTGAACACAAAGAATGAGTTACATTGAGCTTCAGATGATGTTGGTTCATGAATAGGCATGAAACTTTCAACACCTATGGATGAAAGCCAAAGCTGCTTTTCTGCCTGAATATATCAGCGCTTTGTTCCTGTTACTACCTAAAGCACTGGGCTCCAGTTCTGATGGCTCTGTCACACAGAACTGCCCAGCATCTCCAGCTGGGATGCATTTTGTGCTTTCCACCGTCACATGCCATAACCATGCCTTTGTTAACAAGTGCTCTTTATTAAGATCTGGATCCTACAAATACTTGGCATCTTCAAGAGTCTTGCTTGGCAATTGATGATTCAAACAGCCACATCAGACACCAACTCCCTCGCATACTCCTTTCTTCTCAGGGGCTTTGCACCACCTCCCTACATGCCAGAGCATGGATCATCACACCTCCCCTCCATGCCTCCACACCACTCCAGCTTCTCACCCACTTGTATTGATTGACCAAAGCCTTAACACCCTGTCTATCCAGCAGTTATTTCCAAAGCAACTCAGAGCCTGTGCTCACCTCCAGTTGCAGCCCAGTTCTATCTTTTAGGATATTCATACAACAGTGGTGTAGCCCTTACCCCAAGAAAAGCAACTAGGTTGGTACAAACAGACATGCAAACACTCTCTCCAAAGCCAGCTATGTTGGATGCATCACAGCCTAACTACATCTCCCAAACTCTGGTACTACAAACGCTGAATAATGTTTCACCTGTGTGCTTTTCTCCACAGCATGTCCTTCATGTGTTTGTTCTTACACATTTAGCTTTTACACCCTATTTGATGAGAACATTTGCATAATTTGGAAAAACCCTCCACTGACTAGATAGCAAACGGACTCGCCTGGGTTCCCTCACTTCTGCAGGAGTACACAGTGCTTACCTTGACTCCCAACTATTTTACTTTCCCTAGGTAACAAGTCATGAAAATTTTCCTAATGCCTGCAAAAACATCCCTTAATTCTTCCTCTGTCATTTTTAATCCCTTTTCCTCCAGGGAATACGCAGCCCTGGACTAGATGAATCTTCTGCTGGAAACGCTCATTGCCCAAGAGGAATTCCTCCAGCTGGCAGCACCGCCATGCCCTGTCTTACACCCCTGCATGAAGCCACCCCATTGAGATGTGTGGCATAACCGAATCTCACTTAAAGACATATGTATTAACATCTGGAGTGGGTTGGGTTTTGATTACACAATATCTGTGTTCCAAAGTTCCCTTTTGTATACCATGCACTTGAAAAAACACCATAAACATCACATTCTAACGCCATGCTTTTTACATACATATACAAATGTGTTTATGTGCATATATTTAGATAATGTATTTTTTCCTCCCAAAAGAACTGTTTCTGAAGCAGAATAAATAGCATCAATTTGCCAAAGTCTGATCCAACAGCAATTCCTCTCACAAATGCTTTTTATTCTTAGTGCGGGGAAATAATTTGTCTGGAGACTATAAAAGCCAGTTGTAGTCCAAAACATTTGAATAGGTTTCATTTCACATCCAGTAACTTTGAATGTGACTAAGTGACAACATGTTGAAAGCTTTACATAGCAATACCTCTACTGCTTCATGTCCCGGACACCAAAACCGTGACTGGCACCCGCACGTTTGCTTTCATACATCAGAAGCGAGCTGAATTTGGTTATATAAAGCTTAGCATTTCTAGTGTTACCCTAAAAATAAGATGTTGATTTAACATGATTTAAGCATGAAAGTTTCAAGTTGAGAGGAAGACCAATATGGGCCCACAATACAAGCTTTTTGTGCTTTCCCCAGCCTTCACCCATCATGCTCCTGACTGGACGTCAGGTGGCCCAGATGATGCTGAAGAGTACCTCAGCAGGACATGCTATGTGCTCTGAGCTATACCGCCCATGCCCTTCCTTCCTTGACATGCAACCACTAAGGCTGGCCTTAAATATTCCCATTTGTTTGCTTGATCACAACTAAATTTAACACCAAAATGTAAACAATATGGCTTAGACAAGTAAATCGTATTGGACAACAATATAATCCAGAACAGGATGCTTAGCTTTAATGCAAGAACATGCCATTTAAAGCAATTAAATCTCTTAAAGACAGGTTTCAATTTTCATGGTATTTGTATTCTTGCTGCTTAATCAAACCCACACAGAAAGCATGGTGCTTAATGAAACTACAAAATTAGTATTTCAACAGACCAACCTGTACATAAGCACACAGCTGAGCCTAAGTTGAACAGGTTATTCTAAAATATTTTGGAAAAAGCCTTTGACAAGAGAAGTACTTTGCTGCAGGCTTGAGCCTGCTTTCCCATCTCTTCCAGGGGCAATCCAGCTCTCTTCAAGGTTTGTCTCCATGCACTACTCCATGCTTTTCAGCTCTCAGATTTGGCTGGCTGAGAATACGTCAGGCTGGAAATCAAAATTGTTATTATCCATGGATTTCCTCAGTCACTTAGGATGCTGTTGCCTGAAAATTTTACCTTGAAGGCCTTGTGAGCCTTCCCTTCTTCCTTAGGGCTTTATTGGCATTGATTGTTCACTGTGCAAGGATCAAGCACAGCTCCACTTTCTTGGCAGCGCCCTGTAGCATCTCCTCTCTCTCTCTCTAAAGAGAAAAGGGCTTGAGTACTGTGGGTCCTCATTGGTTTAGCTTAGTTAACCATGTTTAAATAATAGATTTACATATGATAAAAGCCATAGATTCCAGAATTTGAAATTTTTTATTTTTAAATTAATGCACAGCATAAATTAAAAGTGCCATGTTAAGTAACTACAGTATTTTATGAACATTAAGTTTCAGGTACTTACTCTGAAGCATCTCAGGAGGCACAGGCTCCTTTCATGCAGTGTAATTATATGTAAGGCTTCTGAATTAGTGTGGTCAATGTACAGCCTGGCAGTTTAAGTTTTAACATCTTGGAAAGCACTTAGCAAATCGCAGTCACATGGGCATCAAAGGTCACAGCAAAACCTAAACCTTACTCCTCCGGCAACTTGCATGGCTTCTTCCACCCACCACCCTCTGCCTTTTCCTCTCCCCAGCTGTATTTACATCTCCTTCCTCCCAGTCCCCCCAAGCCATACCTGCAGGAGAGCGCAAGACTTAATGCAGCAGCAGCAAAGCAAATACTCTCCAGCACCGGTGAGGTTTGGTTAAGAGCTGCATCCACACTAAGAACACTTTTGTCAGCCTATTACCACCACTGAGCTGGGAAAGCCTTAATGCAAAAGAGATCTCTGACCTCCAGCTGCTCCCTCTCTTAGGCCCAGCCACAACTGAAGAGCAAGGCCCACTCCTTGTAAGAGATTACTGCTCACCCAGGAAAGTCAGAATTCCTCTCCACTAGCCACATGTAATCCCATGCTTTAGTGTTGATTAGGGTTAAAGCAAGAATATAGCTCTTCTGATAGGATTCAACTTTAGGTTTATATAGTCACACCTCAACTCAAGCTAATTAGCACGCTTCAGTCTAAGGTTATCACTATGTGCTTTTACATTACAATTATTCAGGTTCACATTGATCTTCTGCAACCCTTCCCCCCTCTTGTTGAATGGAAGGATTATTCATGTGACAAAAAGCAGCAATGGAAGAAGCTGTGGGATAGGGAAAAGACATCAGGAAAGGTGAAACAGTTGTCTGGGTAGAAAGATTGGAAAAGAATCCCAGTTTCACAGACTGGCTGAGGTTAGAAGGTACCTCTGGAGGTCATCTGATCCAACCCCAGTGAAGCAAGGCCACATACAGCAGATTCCCCAGGACTGTGTTCAGACAGCTACTGAATATTTTCAAAGGTAGAGACTCCACAACCTTTGTGGGCAACCTCTACCAGTGCTTTGTCACCCTCACAGTGAAAACGTTTCTTGAAGTTCATATGGAGCTCCTGTGCTTCAGTCTGTGAAAGAAGAAACTAAAGGATCAGAGCTAACAGCTGTACCAATCTTCACTTCCCCAAGTAAGACCATCCTCCCTCTCCCTCTTCCAAGGAAGCAGCACCTGAAGGAACTGTTACAGTCATTCACAATTTTGGGACGTGCAAACAGAAGCTGGGAGTCAGTACATCAAAAGTGTATTGCAGCTGCAACTGACCTTGATGCCTATCTATGAATTTAGACACCTCCAAGTCACCCAGCTGCCAAAACGCAGAGTATAATTCCCAAACAGGACTGCTAACACAACTCAAATACACTGTTCCTCGTTAGTTTGAGCCTCCTGCACTGTTAGTGATGTTCCCACAACTAGTGCTCTGTAAGAGACTACAAGCCACATAAGGATTTTACTGTGCAAGCAGATCAACATTCAGTATCGAGACTTTTATTAAAAGCAGAAATGCACAATTTTACTACAGCTGAAGAACATTCAGAGGAGCTCTGCAAGAAAGCAAGTGTTGGTGTAAAGACAGTTTCCAAAATGAAAAGGTAAGAACCATCAGATGGGGTAAAAATCACTACTGCATAAAACCACAGTATTCCCTCACATTAAAGCAGCAATTATCCATTAACAGCCTAAGGATCTTTTGCCATAAAGCTCAGGACTTCACATATTTTTAAAAGTTAATATATATATTTCAACAAGCAATTACTTGGCTTCATATAGCTTCATTTCAGCTTCCTCCCACTGCAGTTAATTAGGATGAGGTTCGGCATACCACCTTCAGTATCTTAAATACAGGTTCAACTGTACTGAGCTACTGACACTGGCATTAGCACCAGTATTCCAAAGAGAATAAAGTATGCTCATACCAAAGACTATTCCTAGAGTACGGTAAACATGATTGACATGCAGTTGAGTTCCTACCTGTGGCAATCGGCAGAGAGCAACATGCAATTCGATATGAATTTTAGGTGAAGCCATTTTATGAGGTGAAATCACACAGATTCTATACCTTTATTACTGCAAACGTGGCAAGCTAAAAACCTGCTAATTGGTTACACACACTGTTCACCCTGTATTGATTGGTTAGTAATTATAACGAGTTCTGATAAACCTATCTTATAGCAAAATAGTGTTAGTTTACCTTTAATGCCTAAAAGTACCCACATACCTGCTGGTTTTGACCATCTTATGGTTGGTTCTTAACATGCTCCGTTACTCCCAAATACCGTCCCATAACGGCTTCTTGGTTTAGGGTAGCCTGTACCCCTATCAACAAGGCTGCTGTGTTTTGAGAATGTGATTATTAGGATCCTGTCAGCATGAGTAACTTTTCCTTTCTCATGGGAACAGAATACTGTCAGGGCCTAAATCTTGAGAGAGCTAGGCCGCCAGCAGGCCTGCTGTCTTCCCCGACACCTACCCCCCACCTTTGGTTGCTCAAAGCAAGAGAACAGCCTTATTTTAATGGCATTTGCCAACTTTCTGGGTTTTTTTGGGAGGAAAGTAGACGTTAAAAGTTGGAATTGCTTAGCAGGTCCAGTTAACATTCCACTGAACTTAATTGATATAATTTTTGGAGCATTTTAAAAACAGACTTTGGTAGGTGTCTTCATTTCCTATTGCAACGTTACTGATTTGCTGGAACAGGCTGCCCAGAGAAGTAGTGGATGCCCCGTCCCTGGAAGTGTTCAAGGCCAGGTTGGATGGGGCCCTGGGCAACCTTGTTTAGATCCAGGCCTGGAGGTTGGTGGCCCTGCCTGTGGCAGGGGGGTTGGAGCTCTATGATCCATGGGGTCCCTTCCAACCCAGACCATTCTATGATTCTATGATTTAAGCCAATTCAGTCTACTCTGAGTTTTTCCATCTAAAGACAAAGTTTTAGCTAGTGTGATTTGAAATGCACTGATTTTGTTTCTTAGATTTCATTTTTAGACTTTCACTCGCAAACCTGGAAAATGAGGACCCAGATACTGCAAAGATTTCTATCCCTGTACATAATTAGCACATGGCAAAAACACTCACTGTTAGCTCAATGCCCTATTTCTACCAGGGGCAGGTTTGCCTCCTCCAGCTCCAACTACAATGTGAATCTTTCAACCGCACAGTGCCACTGACCTACCCCAACTGCCACAAACCTCCTCCCCATTTCACACCTGACAGGCAAACGTGGTTTTGCACTGGTAACTGAGGTAAAATGCCATATATTTCTAACCCCGCTGTCCCAAAATTTAGAGAAAAAGACCATCACTACCACCACCGAGCCAACAAAGGAGCTGCTGCTCTGGGCAGGTTTTCAGGGCGCTTCAGTCTACACAGACCTAGAGAAGTTTCTTGACCACAGCTTCCCAGGCAGCAGATAAATATAAATATCCCAGTGGTTTTTGGAGTCAGCTCATGACTTCCAATACTTTATTTGTATTTCATTGGACTCCATGGTCTATTTATAAATTGTTTATCATACAGTTGCTAGAAGTCAGCAAGTCTACTTGTTTCTATTAGAACAGTAAAAGTCAGTTGTACGAAAACACCTATAAAAACCTTGTCCTTTTCATCTTCTGGCAGCATTTTTGGATTACAGGTACAAGAGTGAAGATATTTTGCTTAAATTTCGCCAGGTCAAAAAACCGATCTCTGGAAGTTAAAGCAAACACATTCCTCTACTCCATCAGGTCCAGTGGCACCCTGAGACTAACCAGCTACAGGCTGTACAGCTTGCCTTCATATTACCCTGTGCTCTTCATTATTCTGCCATTGCACAGCAGACTACTGCAGTTATTACCATTTGCCATCCACGCTGTCTCACTGTCACTCCCAGCAGTGTAAAATGTAACTCAATTTTAGGATTGTAAGGAGATCCTGGCCTGGAAAAAGACAAAAATGCATGAAACAACAGTTCTTAGGCTTCTAAAATGTCTCTTTTTAAATTCTGAATTGAAACTTCAGTACCTGTAAGGGAGTTCAAGCACATAATATGGCTGATCAATGCACACAGGGAGTCTGGGCCATGCCCAGATGCGTTCAGCCTCAACCTCCAGAGTACTTGACAGCAAACTCCATTCCTGTTCTCCAGCTTGCAGAACAATAAACAGGTTGATAATGTTTCCTTTGCCTCTGCCCCTTCAAACAACAGACCTGTACTATTTTGGAAAGTCATGTAATTTACTCAGCATGCTCATTTGCCACTCTTCCAAGAAAAGGACCGTAATTGGAATAGACACTCTGAAGTGTCAAAAGGCACGTAAAAAAATATAAAGCAGAAGTTTAGAGTCTATCTCCAGTGATGTATTACCTAACAGAAAAAGCTGAAGGTGCCATGAAGTCATTGGGAAATAAGTTGTATCAATGCAGTTGCACAATTTGGCATTCAGACTTCATTTTAAACAGCATCACCAGTTCTTTCTGTTTCCAAATTCTCCATCATCTTAATCAAACGCTACTCTTAAAAGGTTAGTCAAAGCTCTTCATCTCCCATTCAATGCCCCAAGCACCACTACACACCTCAAACCTCCTTTCAAGTGTCTCGCGCTAAGTTCAAATGCCAGGGGACTATCAGATCACACACATTTCAGTGCAAGCATGAAGCACAAAATCAGAAGCATTGAGCAATTCTCTAGTCCCACCTGAAGGCCACATGATTTCCTGTATCAAAGCAGAAGTGACACCAAAAGGTCACTATTCAAGTCTTACTTGTAGGACAGGAGGTACGAGGTGCTGCAGACACGTGGCAAGGACAAATGAGGGCTACCAGCACGCCAAGTGTTACTCACCTTGCCTTCACAGCTGGTCAGCTTGACCATCAGGGAACTAAAGCTGGAGGAAAAGTGGTTCTGGCTGAAGCATGTTGAGAGAGAGTATGAACTCTTCATTCCCACCACAACTAGACTCAGGTTTGCTATGTGCCATCACATCCAGTCCAGCACCACAGACTTCACAATCCCACTCCCCTATCCTGGGCTGAATTTATCCTGAAATAAGCTAAGACCCAAACGTGTTAGGCTTACCCTGGAAGAACAAGCATGCGTTCCAGTCTGTGGGTTTTCAGAACTGTTAAGAATACACAGAAAGTTTTAGCCACCAAATTGGAGTCTCTAAGAAGCCTTTATAAGATCTAACACCACCCCCCAGCTATTTCATACAAAAATTGGAAACTGCAATTTGCATTACATATCCTGCTAGGCAGGAACCACCCCTAAATTAAATACAGTGGGACTTTAGCCCTGACAGTACAAGGTGTTTCCCTATAACTGCACTGACTAAACAGTTGCAGACACCAGACTTCCAAGTCCTTTTTAGCAGACGTCACACTGCACAACATACAGCAGCAGGCAATTGGCCAAAAATGGTTAGCAAAAAGGATTCCTTAAACCTCCAGCATCCAAATATAGCCCTAGCTGGTCACATGGGCTGCCATACAGTAAGTACTCCTCACTTTACCTACCCTTTGATTAAACGGTTTGAGCTAAAATGGATGTTCTTAGAATAGCATTTCAGTTTCCAGCCCAATTCCATGAACTGTATAATCTTCCTGTACCTTCCACATTCAGATTGGCAGAAAGGAAAAGTTGATTTGGGCTTCTAGTGAACCCAAAGGGGATCATTAGCTACAAATCTGACAGAACACGAGACCTTTAATGTATATGTGTATACACACACATATATTCATGTGAATATATATATAAAAATATAAAAGCAGCCAATCTGCTGTACAATGCAGCTGCTGGGAAGGACTTGGTAGCAAACTCCACAGCATGTAGGGATTTTCAATTCTGAATAAATCACCATACCTTACTCCACCTGACCTCTAGCAACTCCTGTTTTTCACACTACTCTCATCATGACGAGGCCTGCCCAGCTGATTGTGTCCACCTCACAAGACCTCCACAGTTGAGTCTACACATCAAGAAACTCTACAAGCTTTTTGAAGAGAGACAGGCTGACTCTTGTACCATTGCCAGATTCCAACTTGACCTGGAGAAAAAAAAGTTGAGCTCAGCCCTTCAAGCCACTGCTCATGTTCAATACAGGTGTTAAATGAGCTTATACTAGAAAACCTTGCAACTGCACTAAGAAATACAGGTGTCACTTATCCTTCCAAAGCCTCCCCCCATCACCAGCAAGGACAAAGTACCACAGTACTAATTTACAACAAACTGTGTGGTATTTTTGAGGATGCCAAGGCTTGAATTCTAAGTTATATTTATCGCTCAACAGAACTTGAGGGATTTGAGGTTCCAAAAAGAAGATTAAAAAAAAAAGTTCAGTGCTATAAGGCAAGGCCTAAACATTGAATTAGCACACTTAATGCACCACACTGCAACCAGGCTCTGTATCATAGGGTGTTTGCTAAGAGCACAAAGTCTTTTTATCCAGCTCCAGACCTTAGTTAAGCTCCTACTCCGTTACACACTTAAAGCACAATTAGCAGTAGTGTCAAGCACGTCCACATACCCACTACCGACTCAGCTGCATCGAGCACCACAGTTAGTTTCACACTTACACGAAGAGCCAGGCCGGCCTGGCCGCACTGAAGTGACCTGCGGATACCCAGGCACGGGGCTATTTTTACCCTAGAAAAAGGAAAGGGGGGAAAGGAAAAAAAAAAAAAGAGAAAAAGTAAAAAAACCCCAAACCAAACACCCCAAGAGAACTTCAGAGCGGGAGGCCACGACAGCAAAGACTTTATTCCAAGGCTGCAGCGCAGGCTTCGGTGCTCGGCAGCTCCCGGGCTCGCCGTGCCGGCGGGGCAGCCCGCAGTGACGTGTCCACCTGAGGCTCCCGGGGCCGCCGCCGCCGCCGGAGACAAAGTTCTGTAGTGCACTGACTGCTATCGTACCCAGAGTCGGAGTGTCACAGAACTTTGCTTCCGGAGGCTCTAATCATCCTCCGGTACCGGCACCGGGGCCGGCCGCCAGCACAAGTTTCCCTGCATGGGAAGGGAAGGCGCACACACGGTTAGAGGTGGGGAAGGGTGCCCCCTCCTCCTCCTCCCCCGCGGCTCGGCGGAAGACCCGCGGGCCCGGGAAGGGAGGGGAGGGGGAGAAGAGATGAGGATTTTT
>VZTU01007732.1:36139-88611 GCA_013400835.1 Zapornia atra | reverse complement strand
AAAAAAAGAAGGCTTATTCTGTGCATTCACTAAAGGCATGTATCTTGCACATATCTTGCATCTTGTTCTGAGTTGCCCAGTCTCTGGGGTAGATGCGCTGATTCAAAGGCCTTCTCAGACCTTAGAAGAGTTCCTCTGGCCATTTAAAGCCTAAATTACCAATTTTTAGCACTCGGTACTTGTGTGTGCAAGGAACATGCTGCTCTGTAAACAGTGTTAGTTTCCCTCTTGTAGCCAGGTGCAGCTCAAGGCTCGGTTGTGAGGTATTTTACAATTTTGGCCTTGCCACAAGTAGCTCAAAAACTCGTCCTGGTGCTTTTTACACAACGGCTGAGATAAGGTGGGGTTGGTAAACTAATGGTTTCTGGATATGCCTAGCTAAAGGCTTAGCACAGGTCGTTCATAGTAGAGTGCTTGTGACTATTGCTTTGCTTTGTTGCACTAGATCCCAAAATTTTTGCAAGGGTTTTTTTTTTAGACTTGAGATTTTTGAGGTGAATTTAGTGGGAGGGGTTTGTTGAACAGGGGGTGCTTATACTGGCCTTCCTCTTACATGTGGTAAATTTGCATTATATTGTATATAAGGGTATTTATATTGTAAATAAAGGTATTTTGTGCATGATTATGAGTGACCTGCTGCATTAAGTGAAAACAAAGAGGACTTTTCATTCGCTTGTCTTCTGAACATGTAGTTCAGAACATTCTAGCTGTCTGCTCCAGGGTGGGCTTCCTACTCATCTTGTTGCAACATTATAAAGCAGTAGATGAGCACAAATCTGTCTTTATCTGAAAATGCACGAGCGTTCCTGATCATCAGGAACAGAGAAGTTGGTACACTACAGAATCCCATTAGAAAGTAACTCACACAACCAGGATTTTCAGTTTTGTCACCTCTTTGTCATTTGTAACAAAGCAGCGGCGTTTCTGATGAGATTTATCATCTTCCTCCTTATACTGTATGAATTATGTTAGTAATTATAGTGTGTTAATCATTAATTGTGCCAAATTAAATGATAAGGTTTGTCTAGGGTATACAAAGGAAAGCTGTGTGTATATAAATGTGTATGAGGCCGGGTTCTCTGGGATCTGCTGTTAACACTCTGTAATGCATCATCGCTGTTTCCACGCTTTCGGTGTTACTCCTCAATGGAGGACTTACACCTGAGGGGAAGTGAAAAGACACCTCAGTGGCAGCTTCTCCAGCTGCGATTTCCCACCTAGGCTGCACATTGCCTGCTCTGTGAAACCAACAAGGTGACGCTTCATTGGCAGCCCCCGTCACAAGTCAGGAACGGCTGCAGCTCCTTCTCACTTTTTGAATGAGCAATTCCAACTCGGCTTTAATCTTTATTAAGGCTGTCAGGGAACACTTAGGCAGGAAAAAAAAATCTTGCTGATTTACATTGGTAATTTGCATTTAATTACAATTGCATTTGTAACTAAAATGCTACCTATATTATTTTTATCTGGGTTTTTTTTTTCCTCCCCCCAATCTGTTATAAACTAGTCATTGGTTTCCTGACCCAGACAGCTCCCACGGGTATCAAACACCCGCTAAGTACTGGATTTTTGCACTGGCTCTCTGATTTGGCTGACAGACATGCAAAATCACACACAGGCAAACTGCTCCAAACCAGGCTGGCAGAGACTGAAAGCTGTTACTCTCTGGAGTCTGTCCAGAGATAGATGGGAATTACAGTAATTTTGGAGTCTCAGACAAGTTCCTGGCTGACCAGTATCTACATCACAAAGCCACCACTATACCCTTTGCTTGGCAGTAATTAGTACTTTGTTAACAATCTCCATAGGGAAACTGTTAGCAAAAAGTTCAAGAAAGACCAGAGAGAGACAATAATAGGGGAAACAGCTGAATGTCCAAAATAGCTATATGCAAATATCAGCAATATGTTGAATAGACAGGAAAATTCAAAGTTTTCATATGCACAAAACCATGACATAATAGGTGCCATGAAGTTCTGATGGAACAAATCAGGGACCTGGAATTGGGACAGAGACACAGCTGTTTCCAGAAGACAAGACAGGACAAGGCATTTAGACACATATACTTGCTTTCCACTTCAGGGAGAGCTAAGAAGCTGGCTTCTTGACTGCCTGTGGGTGGAAATGAGGAAAGAAAATAACAAGATGGATGTCTTTTTGGAAGCCTTTCGAAGAATACTAAATCATGAGAAAGAAGAAATAGATTAATCCTGAGAAACTCAGCCTCACTCCTACAAGACACTTCAAATAGCATAATCATACAGTCACAGCCTGGTTTGGATTGGAAGGGACCTCAGGGATCATCTGGTTCCAACTGCCGTGGGCAGGGACACCCTTCACTAGACCAGGTTACCCAAAGTCCCATCCAACCTGGCCTTGAACACTGCCAGGGCAGCAGAGAAGTTATCTGCTGAAAAGCAGTAGAGGAGGACACAGGCAGTTGTCTGGGTCTCAGAATATACAGAGGGCAGGTTTTCCCTCAGCAGGTGGAGGGATAAGGAGGGACAATATTTGGGGACACAGATAAACTAGATTTGATTCAGCTAATAACGAGGCGTTTTTAAGGAGGTGGAAGGTAGTCTGGGTGAAAGCAAGTGTGAAATGACAGCAGACCACTATTTTAAGAAAAGCCTCACTATTAAGGGTGAACTACAAAAACCCCCAGATTTCTGAAAATTCATAAGCTGAGGTAGAGGCCTCTTGAGAAGGTAATTGAAAGGATAAAAGAGTAGGGGACCACTGGTAGATACTGAAAAAAAAATTACATATTAAAGGGTCTACAATAAGCCATTCAGGTACAAAAGAAAGAGAAAGCACAATTGCAGATTGATGTGGTACTCTAAGGCCTTCTTTAGGCACCTGAAAATCAAAGCCTCATAGAAATCCTGGAAAACCAGGGCACCTCTCTATGGCTGGCTACGTAATATGGCAGGATAAAGTGAAATGTTCAGGCACACAAAGAGTTACAAATAGCAGGATACATAAATGGCAACCAGAAAGTGTTACCAGAACATAATATGACAAAAGAAGTACAGAGAGCAAATAGCAGACAGCACAAGAGGCCAAAATATTAAATCCCTTTGTTGTTTCAGTCTTCACTGAAGAAGTTAGTTGTAACCAATACCTAATAAAATTAGTTTAAACAAAAGAATAAGGGGGCAGGCCACAGGAGGAAGGGAGCAGTTAGAAATGCCTATCTGAATTGGTGGTACTCAAGGCCTGCCCACATTCGCCCAGCAGTGCTGAAGGAACTAGTCACTGTAACGTCTGAGCCATTAACAGTTCCCTGGGAGTATGCACAGGGTGGACCTCGGGGATACGAGGGAAATGAATGTATTATAATAAATTAATCAAGTACCTGTCTGTTAAAGGGGGGAATTTAATTTTAGGACAGTCAGCCTACCTTAGATACTGAGAAAGAAACTCCAACAACTCAGAATCACAGAATGACTAGGTTGGAAAAGACCTTTAAGATCATCGGGTCCAACTGTTCCTGCCCTCTACTAAACCATATCTCTAAGTACCTCATCTGCTGGTCTTTTAAACACATCCAGGGGTGGTGACTCAACCACCTCCGTGTACAATGCACTTACAAGCACTTGGAGGATAAGAAGGTGTTAGAAAGTGAAACCAAATCCCTCTGAGTCAGGCTGATTTCCATCTTTCCCCAGATACCTCAAATTCATGGCATTCAATAGGCCTCATCTTCAATTTAGCAAGTGTTCTGGCATGACCCTTTGTGACATTCTTATGAACAAGCTGGAGACTAACTGAAAATGTCATCTGGTTAAGTGCAAGACAGTTGCTGTGTAAGTGCAGACACTCAGTTACATGACACACAGAGTGGTTACTTAAAATGGGATCTCATTGGAAGATCTTGTATACCTGGTTTCTGCTTGATATGGATGGTATGGGTGGTGCAACAGAGAATACACCTACAAAATTTGTGTGTGACAGTGAGGAATAGGAAGGGGAGAGCTTCCAGGTAGTTCAATCAGGATCTGAACTCAAAAATAATTTCAAATGAAACTAATAAGATGGAGTTCAGATATGGAGTTCAGTAAAAACATACCTAAAGCATTGCACTTGGGAACGGGAAATCAAATGACCATTTGCACAATAGGAAATAAATGCAATATTTTCAAGAGTACTGCTGAAAAAAAAAAACAAACCTCAAAAGTTATGATATATTTCAAGAATTTGAGAGAATCCAGAAGGCATCAACAAAAGTGGTAAGAAGATGGGAAGAAAGGTGTCAAAGACTGAGCTGCCTTCTTCTAGAGGGGATTGGGTGTGGCGGCAAGTTTCCAGCACATAAGCCTGTCACAGGAAAGGAAGATGGTCCTTTGGAAGTTGGTAGGACAAAAGGAAATGAGTTTTCTTTGGCAGCAAAGCAGATGGGACCTGAGAAAAAAGTCAGATAAAAAAAAACCCCTAGCTAGGAAACCACTTGAGCAAAGTCATTAATAAAGGCTGTGAAGCCCTCCCTCCCTGGAAAAGGATTGCATTTTGAACATGTATAGCAGCAAAAAGTCTGCAATTAAACAATCTGATGTAAACCAAATTTTCCTTTGGAGCCAGACATCCCAGCCTGTCTTCCACTGACAAATGGAAGGATTACTGGTAGCGTGCTTATGCAGCACTATAATTATCATTACCTACAGACTCATTGGGTTCTGATTTGTCCTCCACTGAATGATTGGTATCCTAGTAACACTTTCTTTGATTTTTATTTTTTTTATATCAGTTATTTTTATCTTTGCATCATTTGTCAAACTTTGCACAGTAGCAAAGGCTGAGGACCTTTCATGCTGTGTAAATTCTACGTCCTACCATGACAGATAGCCTTTGTTATGCTCTTTAGGAGCTCTTGGATCACACACCTTGTTATGCTAGTTCAGAGCAGTCACTTCACCCAGCTTTCCTTCTCCAGCTGTGGCTGTGCCTTCACAGTATCCTCTTAATGAACAAAGAAAGCAGAGTTTTGCATGGGAGTTACAGTTGGTTGAAATCTTTCCCTGGCTGAAGGGGAAGGTGACTACAGGAGTGCAGGAATTACTGGAATGCGAGGTGACAGCCAAGGTTTACTAGACCAGACAGGGTGCAAGATGAGTGGAACTGCTCAAGCTTTTCTGTGTTTTCCAGCTCCTATCTTCCCTTCCCAAAACACCACCTTGCCACCCCATCCTCCTATTTTTATCTGACTCATCACATAACTGCCTGGCTGAGGAAATCAGTGGGTTCTGCAGGCTGGACCTTCAGCACCAGCATCTTGGAAAAGGAATGGAATGACTTTCTTATCATCACTAGCTGACTACAGACCCTTGCCTTCGCCCACAGCTTCTGCCTGTCTTCATGTTCTTTAACCAAGCCATACTCAGGAAAGGGCTGTTCCTTCAACACCAGACCCACTTCCCTGTTAACTTCTCCCAGGTGTTACCAGACAAATTCAGCATCTTCACTGACCGCCATGAGTGAATGCAGTCATCCTTGCATGCAGTCATCCTTGTCCTTTCCTGAGGTTCCTCACAAACATTAGCTGAAGAGAAAAGCCTGCTTAGAACCTCTCCCCTCCTTGGTGGCACTGTTAACACCTCCTGAGTTCGGCTGGTCTACCCCAGTGTCTTACATCTGATTTTGATAAGTACAGAATCTCCAGAATTAAATTCTGCCCTTACCCTGGCTAGAGACTCCTGACTCCTTAAAACTCATGTGAGAGCTGCTCTTAGCTAAAGTATGTCAGATGGGTATGCCAAGGAGCCGCTCATGACTGCACCATTAAAAGCACACGTTTCCTGGGTTATAAATAGAGCTAGCTTCTGCCTGTGGAGTTTCCTTAAATATACCTTTATTATAGATGGTTTGAAAAGTTGTTAAGGGCCATCACTATTAATACATGAGTAAATTATAACTTCTTGTCTGAATGCCTAACCACAAATATTGTTGCCCAAATTATCTAGACAATTCCTCTTTTCTGTGGATTACATCAAAGCAGAGGAGTCAACATCTGACAGACAAGACACAAGTTTCAGTTGTGAGTAGCGCCACATTTCAGAGATCTCAGATTTGTTTCTTGACACTGTATCTCAAGTGAGACTCTGAAAGCTGACTCTTCAGACTTTTCCAGAAGTCATCACCATTGTGCTCTCTCTAAAGTTTTCTACCATTTCATATGGCAGGGTGTTAACAGAGATTGAACATTGGCACTGTTGTGGTTTGACATGGCAAGGTTCTGGTGGAGGAGGGAGAGCCACAGGAGCGGCTTCTGCAAGAAGTGGCTGGAAGCTTTCCCTAGGCCTAATAGAGTGAACACCACCTGGCTCAAGGCTGGACCCACTGCTGACCAAGGCCAAGCCCATCAGCGATGGTCACAGCGCCTCTGGGAATCACATTTAGAGGAAAAAAAATGCATTGACTGCTTTTTGCCACCAGAGAAGGGAGTGAGAAGATGTAAGAAACTATGAAGGCACCAAGGCCAGTGAAGAACAGGTAGGGGAGGGTACAAGGGAGGTGCTCCAGGCACCGGTTCCCCTGCAGCCCATGAAGACGACCACGGTGGAGTAGGCTGCCCCCCTGCAGCCCATGGAAGATGACAGGGAGCAGAGACCCCACCTGCAGCCCGTGGAGAGGCTCCACACAGGAGCAGGTGGAGACACACAGAAGACACTGACCCACGTTGGAGCAAGCCTCTGCTAGCACTTGCAGCCTGTGGAGACAGATGCAGAGATGAGAGAGCGAGAGACACCCACGCCTGAGCTGGGGAAGGGGGCGGGGCTTGTGACCCCGTGGAGGACCAGGCTGGAGCAGTCTGGGCTTGAGAGACTGAGAGACATTCTATGATTTATGGCTGCACCCCATAGCAGTGACCCACACTGGGGCAGCTGGGGAAGAGCTGAAGCCCCATGGGAAGGGACTCATGTTGGGGAAGTTCGTGTAGGACTTTCTCCCATGTGTAGGACCCCAGGCTGGAGCAGGGGAAGGGTGTGAGGAATGCCCCCCCACCGCCAGCTAAGAAGGAAAACAACTTCTGAGGGACTGACCTAAACCCCTATTCCCTGCCCCTCCCCGTGCCACAATGCGGGGGGAGAAGGGAGCAAAATCATGACTAAAGTGAAATCTGCCAAGAAGGGAAGGGTGGGGGAAGGTGCTTTAAGATCTGGTGGCACTTCTCATTATCCAACTCTGGTTTCACTGGGTGCATAGTGTAGTGTAATAAATTAGTTTTCTTTCCTTTATTCTGTGCTGAGCCTGTTTTGCCCATGACACTGGTTGTGGAATGAGCTCTCCCTGCCCTTATCTTGACTCCTAAGCCTCTCAACATCTATTTTCTCCCCTGTGCAGCTAAAAGGGGAGTGGTCGAGCGGCTTTGGTGGGCATCTCGCTTTCAGCCAGGGCCAAACCACTACAGGCACTTACAGGCATCAAGAAAAGACTTGAAAGAAATGGAAGCTATCCAGATAGATGGCAAAGAAAGAGAAGATGGTGGAGGAAAACCAATGGTATCCTGCCCACATTGGGTCTTGGAAACTGAATTTCTGTTTGTTGCTCCAGCATAACTTCTGAGTAGCTATATCATCCTGGTCATCAGCCACAGTGAATGATGCCATAATAGCTGGTACTGTTTGTTGTGCATTTATTTAGCTATTGTACACAAAAGATAAATTAGTCCCCACTCAAAAAGCTTCATCTTTGCTTTGCAGTCATTAACAGAACAATGCAAAATCACAAAAGGGATTGTGTTCTCAAAACTTCAGAGCAGACCCCTAAAACTAAGGCAGTGCAGTGAACTGGGTTACCTGTTAATGTACTCCACAGCTGGGATTATGCACATGGTACTCGGAAACATTCCATCTCAGAGCTGATACATCCTGCTGCAGCTGCTGTTGTGTCCCCATCCACAATTCCTTTGCTAAATGACATGAGGAGGGTAAAAAAAAATAAAGCAAATCAGAAGTTATAAAATTAACTTTCTCGAGGCCCTGAGAAACACACACTCGCTGTGGTAAAAAAAAAAAAAAAGAGGAGATAACCTTGCTCTCAGCTTCAAAAACTAAAAACAAAAGTGGGAGAGTGGCGATAGTGCTGTTGTGGTGCAAGAAAATGACTTGTTATAAATGTGCTGCACCAGATTACTGCACTTGGTTAATTTATCTTATACTGTGCTGTAGGTAAAGACACATGCTTATTTCTTTTTTGTTTGGCTGTCGGTTGGGTTTTTTTCATCAGAAAATAGTCCTCTGCTTTATCAAATTGTAGAATATGAAAGCCAGATGCCTTACATATTCTTTTGACTGTTCTGTGTTCCCCTCCACTTAAACATTATATCTGTTCTTTAATCAAGACAAGAACATTTCCTAAACTTTTCTTCTGGCCCCTAAACAAAGACAAAGTTTGGCTCAAACAAGGGAGGATTATCAATTGTTAGAGCCATATAATCAATAATTTTCAAAGGGAAGTTGTTGATACCTGGACACTCGCCAAGCACAGCTTTCGGGGAAGGAGGAAGTTTGTAGACAGTCTTTGAGGGCTGGAGGGCACATCTGTCTTTGCACTAAGGACAACTGGTGAATAATGTTTCAGTCCAATATTTTTATTTTGTCATCAGCATTAAAAAAACCAAAACCAACTCTGATCAAGGTGAAATTCTGACCCTGACATACCAGTGGTGAAACTCCTGTAAGCTTTATTTGGGTCACAAGAATGAATTACTTCCTAATCTGTTGTTTCCTGCAAGCTGCTTAGACAAAAGGATATAATTCATTTAATATGCATTCTTAACATAGGGCTCTCAGTGACTGAAACCTGTGATGGGAGAATTAAAGCAGGAAATAAACTTCTCTTCCAATTAAACATAAGAAAAGTCACAGTTTAGAGGCAATGACATAATCACGCTGAACAGAGACGTTGCTGATGCCTGCGTGGCTTTGTCTCAGCAGAAAAAGCAGCAGAAGAGCAAAGAAGCCTTGAGAAGTTGCCCAAGCACTCTCCACTTCAGGTTTAGCTGTGGGTCATGATACACTGATCTCAATTATCTCGACTACCCTGGAAGCAAATATACTTACCAGAGCCTGGTGCAGGTTTTGCTTCAGTGAAGTTACACTAGAAGCGTAGTGCCTGCAAAACTGCAGCCAAAAGAGGAACCAAAGGTGCAAAAAAATACCCCAGTCCCAGTTCGTCACTCACTGTGCAGCAGAATCTGATCACAGGAGGATGAAAATGTCTACATGATGTGGCATCATGAGAGTAGGACATCATTTACGCTGTGTAAGACAGGCATTCCCTGACACTAAATAGCTACCTGCATTCTTGGCCTGGGCACCACCAAGGGAGAGAAAAAAAGGGGCTAAAAGGGTGAAATGGGGTCAGCCTAATCAATTCCCAGAAAAATCTTTCAATTATTTATAAGCAGCTAGAATAAAACTGTGAGGTAACTTATAGCTGCCACTGATTTGTTGAGGACAAATTGCACCAAAGCAATTAATTTTTTGGTAAGTGGTAGACAGTGTGAATAGGGAGAAGGAATAGCAGGATATGTCATTACTTTAGTAAAACATTACACTCTCTAAATGGGCAAGATAAGTAAATGTGAAAGAATTATTTTACCAAAGGGTGGGGACAGGATTGGCTAGAAAAGTACTCAGGAAGTATTTATTAGGTCTTCAAAGGGTCTCTATTAGGGCGCTTTTCATAATTTTTATTTCTAAGGTGGAGAAATTTGTATGTGTTAGTTACAGACACAGACTGGGAAGGTTGGAAGGAAGGAGAAAATTGAAAACAATCTTGAAAAACTGAATAAATTACCTAGAAATAAGATGCAATCCAAGGAAGATTTCACAGGCAAGAGTGATTAACTGCACAAAGAATAAAGAATAACTGAGTAGGCAGGAGTTGTGCAGGAAAGGATCTGGGGCTTGTTGGAAATCCCAAGCTGAATAGGAGTCAACGAGGACACCCTGTTATGAAAAAGGCAAATATCACCGTGGGATGGATAAAGAGAATTATTATATATAGGGCATTTGAAATAATCTTCTGCTTGGCACTAATAAAACCTCAGCTGGAGGCCTGTGTCCGGTTTTAAGAAATGAGTTTCAAGAAAGGTATAGATCAATAGGGAAGAGCTTGGTTTAGAGGTTTTAAAATTGGAAATACTTCATCCAAAGAAAACTGAAGAATGAAGTAACAGTCTCAAAGTATTTTACAGAAGACTACAAAAAGAAACGGGATGATCTGTTTCCTGTGTCCTTGTAAGACAGGACAAGGAATAAGTGGGTTAAAATAAAGAAAGGATTAAGGTAACCATTAGAATAAAAACTTTTTCTAACTCTAATGGTATCTAAGTACTGAACTTTATTGTTGGAGGTCTTTTAAGACTCAGTTAGGCAAACCACTGAGCCATGGGTAGAGTTGATGCTGTCTTAGGACAGGGGTAGATGATTTTCACAGGTCCCTCACAAGCCTTATTGCCTGTGGAGCCAGGTTGGTTTGGAAAGGCCTGTGTTCTTGAGGGAATATATATTACCAATACGCTGTAACAAAATTCAAATATTTTATACCCATATGAAAACTGTGTGTTCCCACATCTGTTTTTATAATAGCCACCCTAATAAATTTTACCTACTAGTTAAGCGATCACACACATTCCCCCTTGCCATACAAAGCAGCATTTTTTCCAAGGCTCCATTTAGGCCTGTGTCTTCTGAAGCAGGGTCACTTTCTAACACCTGCAGATGTTTTCCTTGTTTCTAACAATTTTGAAGAAATACCACTGAAAGTCATTTAGGTTTCGTATGACAGAAAAAAGCCAGAGCGCTTTGCCTACTACTTTAAGAAGGCAGTGTCTCATTTTCTGAGGATAAATATACCAGTGATACCATAGCAGGCAATGGAGAGAAGGTCCCTTAGATTATCTAAGCCATCCTTTGCTCAGGCAGAGCTGTTCTTTACAGAAGATTTTATAGCAGTTTTTAATGATTGCTACGTATAATGGTTGCATATGGCTGGAGGGTAACATTAGCTTGACACGCAGGGTGATATGAGCAGCCCTTTTATGTTTTATGGGTTGCCTGTCATGCTGTTGCTCTTATATAGTTCTTTGAACACAGTATATAAAGTGCATATGCCAAAAAGAAGCTATGTAGTCATTCCAAAAGAGCATGGGAAGGGCAGGAAGGAAATACCTGCTTGTTAGATAGATCAGATGAAAATCACTTCATTAATAGCATGTTCAAAGGCTAAAGGGGAAGGATGTTTGCAGCCAGCTATCTCTAAACTCTTGAAAAGCAACTCACTCAAATGCATCAGCATAATTGGAAGTGAGGATCCTCTCTGGCAGCACTGCAGAGGATGGGTCTGCCTCTCTTTCCACATCAGTTTCAAAAGGAGGTAAGTCAGCGTCTTGAGATAATCCTAATTTCCATCACTGTGGAGGGAGAATTGGACCATTCTTCTCTTTTAGGTCTTGCAGATCTAGTGATTGTCTATTGGTAGTTATGAGCCTGTCAGAACTGTGAGACGGTAGGGTCACACCAGCTGTTAATGGGGTTCACGTTTCGCGATCTGCAGTGGAAGAAAAGGAGCGCTTCCGGCACAGGAGACCTTTTTCTGTACATATTTATACACACAGACACTGGGCCATCATTGGACCGTTAGAGCTGTCTATCATAGTCACCACTACTGCCATGGGAGGCAAGTTCAGTGGAGCAGTGGATGATGCAGACCCTAGGTACACCTGTCAGACGTGGCTTCCCTGCCCATCATCCTACATCCCTGCCTCTGTCAGCTCACCAGAACCAGCTCACCCAATGCGCTTCCCACAGGAGCTACGAGTCCTTCCCGCCACCCCATCAGTGAGGGACGGGACGGCACTGGTGTCAGGCAGCAGCAGCGGCAGCCCGGGCAGCTCCTACCTCTCCCTTCGCCGCTGCCACTTGCTGCAGGTCTCGTGCTGCCCGTGGCACTATGACTGACTGCTCCTGAAACCAGACTGGGGAACTCAGCTGGGTTAAAAATAACTTTTCTCTTTTGCTGAGTTATTTTTAACTCGGATCAGTTCCCTGATCCGGGTCACCACATAGTTACACAAATAGTTGTGCCAGGATGTGCCAGCGCATTTGTGGGTGAGAGCAAATGGCTGGAGGAGGGAGGGAGAAGACCTAATTGTGGAGAGAAGCTACTAGGAGCCTTCTCAGAGCTTCTGAGGAGGCATGGTGTGTCCTCACCCAGAGTCTCCAGCCAGAGCGGGGCCTGAAAGGCTTTGTGCTGTGTGGTGAAGGCACCAGGACGGCATCCAAGGTGCAGTGTTTTTGTGTTGCTGGTTTGTGGTTTGAGAAAGCTGGATGGCAGAACCTCTAAGACCATCAGGTAGTTGGACAAAGTACCTTGTCACTGGCTTTGTTAGCTGCTTTGCTCATGTGGTATGTATGGGCATCATAGAGAGCTGGTAATATACAGGTTACAGTTATGTTCTGTGAACTTTATGGAGTGTATGTATAACTGATAGCCTCTACAGTATCTAATATCAACTGTTAGAAGCTGCAATTCATGCTTAAGTGTCTAAAGTAAACAGTTTAGATTGGGTGAAAACTGAATTGTCCCACAGGCTGATCAAGTAGAGCTGACCACAGGGGAGCTTGTTCTTCAGGTTTTCAGGCTGAAACAACTCTGATGTGGGTAGTTGCCCCAGTAGTCCAGAGCAGGGCTTGTGAACCAGCCTGCGTGGCAAGTGGAAGATTTTGAGACTGTTAGTAGTAAAAGAGGGTCAGAAAGCATGATGCAAAGCACATGAGGGAGAGACACAGCAAAAAATCGCCTGCTTGTGGGTGTGTGTGAGTTAGTGCCAGCCAGGTCATCAGCCTTCAGAGCTGGTACAGCAGCAGGGAAATCACTGCCCAGAAGAGAGCCCAAGCCAAGATGCAGCCCAGCAGCAGGAGGAGTGACCCAGACCAGCCTTCCTCAGACCCAAGAGCAGCCCTCAGAAATCAATGCTAGAAGGCACCAGTCCTTTGCTGACAGCAGACACCTCTACTCTCCCAAGTGAAGTGAAATAAGCAGTTGCCAAGATATTATCCGGTTATTACAGTTTGACTGGAATCACGTTTCACACCTGCTGTACCTCCAGCCTTTTCTTTCCAGTCACATAACCAAAACTCTTGCCTGAATTCTTCCTGAATAAACCCATTGCTTTGGCTGCATTAAGGCTGACCCATTAAGGCTGCGAAGTCAGACCGAATAAAGATGCTGCTAGAGAAGTACCAAAGCCAAGCATCACCCTGAGAGGACTGCACCCCAAGGCACATTCAGGGCCAGGCGCTTCTTACCACATGCTATGTTTTGGAAAGAAGTTTCTGCTGCCAAGCATGTCCTTTACCTTACTCTGTTTCTTTCTATTGGAGAGAAATTAAATACCATCCATAATTGCAGGAAAAAACCCCAAATTCCAAGAAGCAAACTCTGAAAAATATTATTTAAATAGAAACTGGAAATTGAAATGGTATTTTGGACGGGGTCTTACTGGTAACTTCCCTTCTTGGAAGTGGATCCACAGCAGCATTGCAAATAAACCTTGTAAATTCCTCACCTTTCTGAATGGTGCCTGGCAAGGAAGCAGTAACCAGATGCATTTTTCATTTATTAAATATTTTCAAGTAAAATTTTTAAAGTTTGAATTTTCAGTTTAAATTGCGTTGCCAGGTGCTCATAAGGAAGCCCCATGCAAACCCCTAAATAGAATGTGGATTCATAGAGGGCATCCTTCAGAAAGGTCACAGAAACCCATGGTAAAGCATCTCTCAAAATCTCGCAGCTCAAGGGTGCCAAAATGAACCCTTAGCAAGCTCATCCATGTTCCCAACTTCTTTTGCTCCAGAAGCCGCTCCAGCATATCAGGACACTGTGATCAGCACGATGGCAGTCGACACAGTGGGGACCATATTGCTAATCTCCCCATTTTGCAGAATACATGTGTTCTGTGGAGTATTTTCTGCTCTGAATCAGGATGTTTGGGACTTCAGATCAAATGTTCTTACTGAGAGAGTCAGCCAGCTAATCTCAATGCCAGGAAATGAAGCCATCTGATGTCCTGAGGTGAAGCTATAGGAGGGTGTATGAGTCCAGAACAACTTGAAATCTGTTTTCTAAATAAATCCTCATTGGTTTGTAGTCTTTGAGCAGCATGGGTAAAGTCCCCGTTTTCTAACTCAATCAGTATTGCCTTGTTTTTGTTTTCAGACCCCATCAGGGGGATAAATGCAGAATTTGCTCTGTACAGGCATGGTTTTACAGACTTTTATCTTTCTGAGGCAGTTTGTGAAAATTCTGAATGCTGTCTGAAGGGCTAGCAAACAACACTTACCAGCAGTAAGTTGCAATTGCGATTCTACCTGTGGATCTTGTGTATTGCAGGACTGGAAAGAAAGGGTCCTGGAGGTGGAGAGAAGCATGTGCCAATTGTTTGGCTCTGAAGATAAACTGCTATAGGCATGGACATTAACTTCAAAGAAATGAAAACTTTTCTGCTGGATTAAATATTTTTAAATTTTGTTTGCCCTGTAAGCACAACAGATCTCTGTCCTCCCAGCTTTTGGAGAATGAGGGAAGTCCAAAGTAAAAACACTCTCTGAAATTCAAAGACGTTTCTTCTGCCTTGAAGCTCACTTCTGACAGGAGCATCTCTGTAAGATAACTAAGAGCATAGGACCTGCTGGCATACACAACTTGTGCTTCTCAGGACAGCACAGAGGGGGTGGTATCCAGAAACCATAACATTTCCAAATGGAGAAGTGTGAGGGAAGGTTTTATAGGACTTCATGTGTAAATGTGAAGTATCAGTAAAATTTGATCCAGAGCCCTCTCCCTGTGATGAAGGGAGCTTCTATTTTATGAACTGTCTAAGCTGTTTCACAAATGATTCAGGCAGTATATACCAGGACCAGAAAGACTACAGAGGCCATTTGCTTTATTTTGAAGCAAATCATCGTTACTCTACTTCTTATTTAACTGCAGCTGTTGACAACTTCAGTTTCTCACCAAAGTCTGTCCAGAGGTACTTATATTCCTCCACTGACTACACAAGGCTCTGGTGTGATTGTCTTGGTGTGAAGACACAGTTTAAAGAAGCAGGATGTAGATCCCCCATCACATGGAGCTTCTTGGGGTCTGATAGACAATTTCTGTCCACAGGAGCCAGTTGCTCAGGGGAAGGATGCTGGGGAAAGTTTCAACCCGAGTTTCAGCTGGTTTGTCAAAGGTTTCTGCTGGCACAGAGGCCAACTGAGCTAACTTTGTTCAAAGCTGAATTCATACTAGGGGCTTCTGGTAATGCCAGAAGTACTGTCTCTGCGATTAAGAGGTCTGGTTAAGGACCAAGGAAACAGCAAGTTTTCTGCAAACTGTCCAGTCTCCACTATGAAAGCCAAACCTGCAGAACTGGGGATGAAGCGTCTCAGCAACAAGGGGCACCGATGGTAAGCTTGGGTCATATCTGCCTCACTACATGCATAGCTTGTGGAGTTATGCACAATGCCTGTGTGGGTGCCAGCAGCATTGCTTTGGGATCTCGAGCAATTGGAGAAATTGGAAGGATTTGCAGACTCTACTGTACGGGGCCTGGAAAGCAAGATCTCTGTCTTTTTTGACTTTGAGCTTTACACTCTTTCTTCCCCTTATCACTAGAAGTTTTGCCAGAGCAGAGAACAGATTTCACCATCAAAACATTAGCCAGCTGTGTAAAAGAAGGAGGAGAAGTATTTTTCCAAAAAGGAAGCTCAGATGTTTCTGCCCAAGGCAATTCAGGATCAAAAGAAGGGACACACTGGTTTCTGAAATGAAAGCATTTTCACATGAGAGTCCCTCACTCTTTGGAGTCTTAGAAAATGATTTGCAGATGGCACATCTCTCTGCGGTGTGACTTCTTGCAGAGGCAGGGAGCGTTTAGCGTGTCCGTACTTTAGAGGCATCACAGCCTGAAGATTTATGTTCAGACTCAGTAAATGAACATATTGCAGTGAGTACCTCCTAGGTAAATATCTGCAGTTTCCTTACAAAACGATCAAAGGAAATGCCACCAAACCCCTGCCACCGGCACAATACAAAGTACCCATTTATCAACTATCTGCAATTATTTACATAAGCAGGTCCCACAGAGCCCGCGGAGGCACGCGGTGCCAGCTGTGACGCACGGCCACGTGCACCTGGAGCTGAGGGGTAGTGAGAATCACAGAATCATAGAATGGTATAGGTTGGAAGGGACCCCAAGGATCATGGAGTTCCAACCCCCCTCCACAGGCAGGGCCACCAACCTCCAGGCCTGGATCTAGACAAGGTTGCCCAGGGCCCCATCCAACCTGGACTTGAACACTTCCAGGGACGGGGCATCCACCACCTCTCTGGGCAGCCTGTTCCAGCACCTCACCACTCTCTCTCTAAAAAACTTCCCCCTAATATCCAATTTAAACCTTCCTTCCTTTAGTTTTAATCCATTCCCCCTTGTCCTGCCATTGTCTACCCTTTTAAATTGATTCCCCTCCTGTTTGTATGCTCCCTTCAGGTACTGAAAGGCTGCAATGAGGTCCCCCCGAAGAGTCCGACCTCTGTGTCCTCCGGACACAAACCTACATGAGCGGCATTGGTGCTGTTCTGGGGATGCTGCTCAATGAAAAAGTCTTGTTCCAAGAGCACTAGTCCTCATAGATCAATAGCAAACTGCACGGATTTGGCAGAACACTCAGAGAAGCACACCTTTCACAAATACAGGCAAAATCTTTACATCCTGACTACAGCTTCCAGATGTATCTCAAAGTAGAAATTATTGCTGTAATGAAAATCGTATTTCTTTACTGGGATATATGTCCTGTCTTTGTCAGCTGTGGTCTCACCATGATTTATGTACATAACTTTTGCCCAGTTCAACAAGCGAAAGCTAGGCGTGTGAGAAGATGAGATATATAATTCTTGAGGTTAACCATAACCAAATCCTATCGAGTGTAAAAATAAGTTTCAATAAGAGTTTCTAAGTAATCATAAATTGTCTCAAAGCTGTATCTTTGCCTTAACAACTGTCTTAGGAAAAGGCTCTCTGCAATTTTTATTATTTGTGCATTAAATGAATACCAGCAACATACCCAGGCATACACACACAGTGGTTGGAGCAGTTCAGTAAATGGCAGTATGGCATAAGGAGACATCTAACACCAACAAGTTATAGATGGCAGGTACTGAACCATGCCTCAGCACATTTTTGGGTGCTGGCTCAGTGCTAACACCGCAGGAGGAGGACTGCCGGCCGAACCAGCAGCAATACTTTCTTCTCTGCATAGAAACTTGGAGGTTCACTCAACCTTTTATTGTGCATTTCTGTCAAACAAGGTCACAGTCTTGAGGGCATCATGACATCCGTGTGTAGGCATTTCGAACTGCTCCAGCAAGAATGGTGCTGCTGGGAGAGGATGTGGTTTTCATTTCAGCGTGAAAACCCTTATCAATGCGCTAGCGTGTGTGGAGTCTCAGGAGACTGGCAGGAAAAATGTATAGAAAAAATTATATTACAGCCTCTTGAGAAAGGAAATCTATTACAGGTGAGTTAGGTAGAAACACCTGAACAGTATGTCACTAAATGATTAGAAGAACCCAAACCCTAGCAATCCCATCTGGGTGCACAGGAGTATTAAGGACCCATGTATTTAGCAGCAAGGTGCCTACTGAATTTGTGGATTCTACATTAGAACCGCTTTTGGAATGAAAGAGGGCTTGTAGCTGGATAAGCCAGAAGTAAATGTTTTGGCAGAAGATTCTTTTCACCATCAGTAATGAATTTGTCGACAGATATTATGTAGAACTGGATACGGGCATTGCCTGTACATGAATGATTTAACCAAAAATCATAACATGCACCCTTTCAGAGAGTGTATAACGAAAAAAAAACCATCTACAGTAAGAATAAAAGCATCTCTGAGCTTCACAGTTCATCGTGTTTCAAAGGAGACTTACCCTAAGAAAATTTACAGCTGAAAATTTCATGGCTATGCTCTCGTAGTCTTAGTCTCAACCAAGAATAACATAAGCCCCATTGTATCTAGAAAAACAGCTTTAAGTAGCAAAGCGAAATAATGATCAGGCTAGTTTCTCCTCCAGCAGTTGCAAAGATTTATAGACTACATCTGCAGGCTGCATTTTTTAAAATTTACCTACAGCTACCAATGAAAGGGAAAAAGAGAAATTCATTGGAGATTATATTGGCGGGGGTGGGAGGGAAAGAAAGAAAAAAGATTAGCAGTTTACAGAAAGAAGTACCTTTGAAAAATGACCTGGGGGTTGTAACTATGCACAATAGTTCTTATAGCAGCCAGCGGATGGAAGGCGGCCGGCCAAACCTGTTTCTCCTGAATGCAAATTCTTCGCTGAACGCAGTGGAAGAGGTTGTGTAATGTCCGTGCTGGAAGGGGACAAAGGGGATGGGCAGCAGCCACCTCATAGCTGGCGTTGCCTGCTGAAGGAACAGGAGCCTGGCAATGGAGTTAAGCAAAGTTAAAACCCCTGACTGATCAAACGGCCCTTTCTTATCCGAGGGAGGGAGTGAAGTGCAGAGACCCGGAAAGCCAGAAATCATAGTTGCAGCAGTGAAGTAACTTTACAGCTGAGGGGAAATGGGCTGGTCTCCTTTTAATGTTGCCTAATTCTGCTGGGTTTGTTCTTTCTGTGAACAAAATGCAGTGGAAAGAGGAAAAGCCAAGACAATACATCACTTGCCCTATTTTGCTTCTTTTGTTTGAGTGTTTCATCTTTCCTTATTTAACATGTGAAGTACAGGAAAGTGGTCCCTTTTGCTCCATTTTTCACATTTAGTTAAGCCACCTTCTGTTACACCTGATAGACACCTGGTTTCAGAAGAGATCGTTCTTCCAGTTGTGCTCTGTCCAGGTAGACATGGACTTGTACATGGTGTCTTACACCCCGATCTCACATTCTCTACATCGGAGAGTCGATGGTGAAGTCAGGTACGTCTCTGAACCTGCTATGATCTCTGCACAAATCGTAAAGGTACGCATACTTATCATTACAAAAGCAAGCACCACAGTTCAGGGACATTCCATTTCAAAGCTTGTAGCCTCTGGGGGCATTTAGTTTACCATAATAAATACAATCTTTTTGGGTCAACGTGCCTGACAATGTTGAAATTAATTTCAGCTACTTGCTGTTTCCATAAATCCACAGTTTAGGTTCTAAATCGTGGGTCTTGTCCCAGCAGTCTCAATGAAAATCGATAAATGTTTTATTAAATGTTTTATTTCTGGAGTTGAAATAAAACTCGCCACAATAGCATTCTGTACTGTAACTTTGCAGTTGATTATCATCATTCTTACTCAGGGTGAAGTTACACACTCCCAGCCTGTATTTATGATCAAGGATGCTTCAGAATAATGTATATAAATTGAGTTTTATTGATCATTGAACATCTGCTGGCACTTAAGTATGTGGACACATAAGCATGAACATAAGCTTTGCAAGTTTGCATTTTTTGATGCTCATAAAATTATAATTTATAATCGAATACAGGGTGTTATGTTTTCTTTATCAACTTCATAAAGATAAAGTAACGTAAGCAGGGGCCTGGATTACAAGACCATTAGAAGATTGCAAAGACTTAGGATTTTATGATTTATGGAAGAAAAATTCCATTATTTTTCCCTTACATCTGACACCATTTAATTGCATTTTGCCTGCTGTGGTAGAGGAGATGTGCCAAACTGTGGTTATCGCAAACAAAATTGGAAGGGCTATAAAATACTATCTTCTTACAGCATATCAAAGGTAATGAGCAAATGGCATTGTCCGAATTTCTGGTCATACAGATTTGACCCACCCTTTCCAATGATGACTAATACAGAAGCCATGCCTGTACCGATGCAGACCCTTTTTATAGTATGTGCACTTCACACACACAACTGTCGCGGGTACTCAAGCCCTTTTGTGCGAGTACAGGTTGAGCAAGGAGTTGGGAGGGGGAAAGGGGTAGTACTGGGGAGAAATAAAATAGGAGGATGTGCATTCCTTTACGGGTGTGGGCACAAGAATGGTCTCTGCACATGAGGTGGGTGCTGGGCAATTATGTTCTTTTATGAAAATGTGGGTCATAGGGACAGAAAACAACTCAGAAGAAAGAGCCTTTGTGTCATTTCCCATAGTTATCAAACCCCTTTCATGCGGCCCGACCTGATAAAATTCTCTCCTTATTTTTAAAGTAAAACGTGCACTGAACCGAACACTCCAGCAGCATGTCCAGGCATGGAAGCAGTAATGTTGGCCCCTCTGAGTTTACAGACCTGCTCCTCTGCTGGCGTAGGTCTGTTCAGCTCCAGTTCGAGCAAAAAGACTCCCGAAGCTGGCATTAAACGCATGTTTTCCTAGGTAAGGGTTGCCGAGAAAGTCAAGCATACTGGCAGAGGTGACTCCAAAGGCTGTGAGAATGTCACCGTTTCACAGCGGTATCTGAAGTGAAGAACAGCCATCGGTTTTGTAAGAAGTTCTGGCCTATAACATACTTAGCTAGTTAACTGCTCTTTAAAACACTTGGGTAAGGTGATCTTTCATGGAAAGCGATTAACAAGTCCTCCATCCTTGATGTTTAGGATGCAAAGCAACTGTGAAAACATGCTGTTGCCCATGTTTTTAAATGAGAACTTCACCCTCATGATGATGCTGATAAACTCCCAGGATATCTCTTCCTCACACCTTCTCTTTCCTGCCCCCACATGTGGCCAGTGCCTAATCCCTATTGCTCGGGAGCTACAAGTTGTGTATTTCAATGTCACAGACCAAGATAAAGAGGTTATCTTGCTATCTCAGCATCTTGCCTCCCGCACAGACAACTCCTACTCGGAGGTTGGGGAGTGTCACTGAACGGCCTCACTAGAGGGCAGCCGATAAAACCTATAGTAATAACATCACTTTTTTTTTTTTTCCTTCTGCAGTGTGATGGGATGTAAAATTTGACCCCTGAAATTGCTACCAGCTTTGTGTTTGGTTTGAGGGTTGGGGTTTTTTTCCGTGTAGAGCTGTAGAGGAAGATCCACTCCCTGCTTTAGCTCTGCAGGACTCTACAGGTCTGATGGAGTTGAAAAATCTTTGTGAGGCTTTGAAGAAGCACGGATGTGAGACAGCACTTGATGCTGAACAGGATAACTCTTACTTTCCTACCCTCACTTCTCTTCGTGGACTCCTCAAAGGAAACATCACAACTTCAATAAAATCTGCGTAGTGTGATATGTAGTGTTATCTGAGGTAATTGCTGTAAAATTGCTGCTCAGGTAGTTATTAAGGTTCAGATATGCTGTGATACATATATACATATATATATATATGCTCAAGTGTGTATATATATATATATATATGGAAATTTTATGGCAAATATCTCAGATCACACCACACAGATTTTGTTGGAAGTATCTATCTATATATTTATATGTATACATATATACATATATATTTATATGTATGCATATATATTTATATGTATGCATATATATTTTTCTCCCTGTAGTCCTTGTAATAAATTGCAATCTTAAGTGCCTCAAGGTCATCTCACCTCTCGTTTCATAAATACTTCCCAGTACCTGTCCTGTCCTGTAACACCAAAACAGAAGTATGCTATATGCTTTCCGGAGAAACACAAGATCCCAAGAGCTTCCAAGATAAATACATTCTCTGAATTCCATACATTCACCACGTAAGTTTTTATTAGGCCAAAACTTTGCTTGCAAGATTTTCTGTGGTTCTGAGCTGAGATACATTTTCTATCCCTATAGAAATGTCTTTATTTACTTGATTATATACCACACTGCTATGCAAAAAAAAAAATAAAAATAGAGAGTATGTTTTTTTTCCCACTCTTCATGTACCAAGAACAATGTCTATCAAAAATAGGCCTTTTGAAATATAAACTGTTTCAGAAATAAATACCGCCTGGTGTTTATAAAGTGAATTCCTCTGGCTGTGGCTGCTAAACACTCTGCTTGATGCAGGAGTTCACATTTTAAGTAATTCTGACTTCCCCTGAGGCGACTAAATGTATCAGGACCTACTGTAATGTCCTAAATCCAATCCTGGTTTATGTTACATATTGAAAACCCCCCATTTTCTTTAAAGGCAAAGATGGACAAAAAATGCTAGTCTGGAGTCTGATCGGTAAAGGCTCATTGGAAAAAAAACCTTGTCGATGAAATTGAATTTATTGTAGAAGTTTCCATTTCAGGTCAGCACAGTAAAGAGGATTTGGTTTTTGGTACCAATTAGTATCGCCAAGTGAGAAACTGAACAGAAATTTTCTCCTTTTGGTGCCTGCGTAACAGCTGCACTCAGTTTGACGTTTCACCAGATATACTCATTACCCAAACATAGTTAACATTTTTTGTTCATGAGGGTAGTAACTTGAGTCTTTGTTTCTTAATCAATTAAGAGTGCTCAGTCTTTCTTTACTGCTCCTGCATGTGCACACACAGGCATGTGTGTGTGTGTGTGTTTGTATGTTGCACACACAATTCCTACCAAACTGATTTTGCCTCTGATCACAAAGGTCCTAGAATACCAGCTCTGCTCCCTGGTTGGGTGATCCTATCTCATCCATCAGGAGAACAGCCTGAAGATACTATCAAACAGTAGTTTATGGAGCAGAAACGAATAATACATGATCAGAGATTTTATAAAGTGTTACATTTTTTTCTTCCTTCTCTGCACCCTGTAGTTTTTTTCTCAAACCATCGCTCAGACCAGGAAATGGCAAGATGTATTGGCTGAGAGAGGAATTTAATTCAATTCTTGCTCATTGTATTCACACAAAATAATTGAATGTGCACGCAGAGTCTAGTTTTAAGGGGTTCAGTCGGGCTCTTATCTGATTCACCTAAAGGTCTCCTTGATAGGGAATTGGCAATGAATTTCAAAAGCCTAGTTGCTGCCTTGTCTCAAGCAGTTTTCCACCCTGAGGCAGAATTGAGTCAGAGGCAGAGTTTAAATTGTGCAGGAAATACAAAGTGTGAGATTATTGGTGTGTGCATTTAAAAGATCTTGAAAAGTTGAGGTCAATAACTTTCTGAGGGTTTTTTTTAATATTTATAAATATAATTTTTTTTATTAGCTGTAGTACTCATTTGGTATATGGGAGACTCTATCCTATGTTTGTGAGAAAGCAGAATGTAAGGGGCTGTTGCTTTGAGTTTAATTGCTTTTGCTCTTAGAAGGGCAAAGGTAACGCAGAGCCCAAAGTCTCTACCATCTGTCCAGCCATGACTGCAGCAGCAGCCCAGCGGAGTACCACTAAGGAGCTTTAAAACCCCAGCAGCCTGCCTGGCTCCATCTTTCAGCTGCCCAACTGTGGAGCTTGCAACTTGTTTCCAGGACCAGCTGCAATAATACAATGCATGCACTGGCATTACAGATTCAGGGATTTTTAAATTTTTTTTTTTCACAAATTTTGATTGCTGTAGTATTATTGCACTGTAGGGCTGCGGCAGTAGCAGTTCTCCTTAGTCATGCCCAAGCCCTCTGTCGCCCCTTCTCTTGACCTCGCCTTGCTGAGGCATGAGAGCCCTATGGGGAACAGTACCCCAAGCCAAAGGAATCCTTCCTAGATCCTGAGACCCCCATTCAGACAGTTGGGACAGGGAGTTTCTGCATGGTCTACAGCTCAAAACAGCCTGGCCTATTTCCCTCATACAGAAAAAATGTTTTCATATAAACAGACCAGGACTCAAGCTAAAACTTCCCTGTGCATTCAGCCTATTCATCAGAAAGGTTAGGCCCCTACTACATTCAGAGCGGTGCATAGGCTCAACTTTGCAGGAGCTCAGGGTTGACACTACCTCTTTCCACATGGTCAGGGAACAGAGCATCTCTGTGCCAGTCCCCCCAGCGACCCTTGTTTTGGGGGGTGGGAACACTCTTGCCAGGTGCAGACCCAGATTTGGGTTTCCGCATGACTTGGTGCTCGGGAACAGTTTGTCCATGTGCGTTCCCTTAGAGCAAGCCAGTGACCAGCATGAAAAACAAACCACAGTAGCGTTGACTACACAGCCCCACATCTGGAAATATTGACACACGTGCTCGGAAGAGGGGCCTTAGCTCGCCTGGCTGGAGCGCGAGGTGACGCTACCTCCCAGGCTCACGGCAGGAGAGGGAGCGGCTCTCCGCTAAGCATGTTTCATTAACTCGGAACACACGCTTCCATTTATTTAAACCATATGGATGCCTTCTCTCTATATTTTTTTTTTTTATTCAATTTCACATGACCCAGGCCACCATAAACGCTTGCTGTGCGTCTTTGCATATTGTCGTTTCCTGAAGCAATTCTCTCTTATGTTTCAGTTAAGCACGAGCCCCACCAAACGCGTTATTAATTACAGACGTGGGTTGCCTCGTGCAGTATGATGTGTTCCCTCTGCACATTCACTTAAATGTCTGTTGTGAAACAGTCATACATATAGTGGTATTTTATCTATAAACTGTCTGAAATATAAGCCTTTATAATTAAACATTAGTTAAAGCTTAAATTCTGGAAAGAAAATGCTCAGTTTTGGGAGCAATATTTTTCCATACCCAGTAGGTGCTTCGTATCGTGCTAAAATCCTGCTCATTTTATTGGGAAAACTCCCGTGCTTTCAGTTAAGTTTGTGCTGAAGTGATTTGCTGTGTCACAGTAAACAAACACCTTCTCATAGCACTGAGGTAGGCAGTAAAGATCCCATTGGTTAGCATCTACTCCATCTTTATGCCTGTGAAATAACCTGCTGACTCCTACCAACCAGAGGGACAGCTGGGTTGACACTCCCAACTCACTAGTGGGGAGTGTCAAACCTCTGCATCCCTTAAAAAATACCTATTACTTTCCAATTATCTTATACTTATTACTATCCAATTATTGTATTACTTTCCAATTATCTATGCTTACCTGCATTGGGAAAATGATGACAGAGATTGCAGAATATACTTATCATCAGAATAGTAATCAAATCCAGAGATGTGATATTACATTCAGGGCTGCCACTTTTTGCCAGCCTGCCACAAATGCCCACTTATAACAAAGACAGAGTGTGTGTCAGTCGTTAATAATCTCATTAACCAGTAATTCTTTAACAGACAGCAGGGAAGGATGTAAGCTGATGAAGAATTAAGTTGGGGAAGAACTCAAGGCAGTGCAGCCTCTTCGTTGCTTCTCACTGTACTAAGTAATGTCCTCTGTTGCAAAGTGACTGCTCTGACTGGATTGATTTTTCCTCTGGCAGAATTGATGATACAAGGTGCAAAGAAGTAAAGAATCTGGCCCAAGAGACTTTCAAAATCCTGCCAGTCTAAAGCAATATTAGAACCATCCTATGCCTTGACCACAGCTTCACAGACCACCTAATTATACCCTGACATAGAGCTGTTGTCATAAATGCTGTCTGCAACAAAATAAATGTTTATCACTGCTGTGCATTTTAAAGCGATCCCAGATTATTGCTCGTTTATTAGCACTGGATTATTGTCACTAGGTTATGGTGCTGTGAGTGTCTCTGATGCAGCACAGCAAATCTACAGAGGTGCCTCTCTCAGGTGCCTAAGTACTATGTCTGGAGGTTCCTGAGATGTTCAGTGAAAAGAGGAGGTGAAACATGCATTTAAATTGGGTTCCTGCCCTCATACAGCTTGGCAGAGCCTCTCTCCATCAAGTAAGTGGAGACCAGCATTTTAATATTGGTGCCCACACTGGGTGAGGAAGGTCCCCTGCCCACCCATCCTGAACAGCTTACAGACTAGGTAAGCTGGAGTTGAACACATTGAACTGGGAGCTGCCTGTTGCAAAGGTGAATTTCCAGCTACAACAAGAGATCCGACACTGCATCTTCATGTTGCTGCTCTCCATTAGGGTTCACAAAGTTCAAGCAAGATTGTTCTTTCCGTAGCAAACATCTAGCACATCATGCACAACATAGACCAAGAGGGAAGACATGCCAGAGACTCTGTGAATACCAGCACTGTGTAATTTGGCCAGGCACCTGCAAATACCCACCTCTGCCAAACGGCTAAGTGGCAATAGGAAAACCCACTGCAATAAAACACAATCAATGAGGAAGCATCGCTGCCCCTGTGCATCCTTGTGCCAGCTGCTTCCCTCTCCGCATCACTCACAGCATCTTCCTCCAAGCGACCTTCTCAGCCTAGGCAGGCCCACGTCAGCGATGGCCATGCTGAGAGGGAGAGTTTTGGCCAGGAGTTTGTTCCTGCCTCTGGTCCATGGTGCTACAGGGCTCCCCCACATGCTACAGGAAGCAGCCTGATGAGAAGGGAGGTGTCAGTGACTGTAAAATGGAGGGTGGACGTCACACTCTGGTTTCACAGTTCTGAGACCATCTGCAGGTGTGTCCCCTCTAGACAGCATGTACCCGTCTCATTTCCTGCTCCTGTGCCCCAGTTGCAGAGTGGGTGAGCGCACCCCAATGAAAACTTGTGCTGTAGCACAGATTGCTTCCAAATCCTCCAGATTCTCTTGGAAATCCCATCATTTTAAGCAAGTCTGCTATGCTCATCATTAGGTCAAGGTGCCAGTGACTGCAATGAGGTGACACATGTTTGTACAACGGTGATTGAACATCCCATCATAGCTTGTATGTGGGAGCAGTCAAAGCTCAGGGGTGACTGTGGACTGCAGGAATGAAATGGAGCAGTAGGACCCTTTGATCTCAATCTCTTTGCCCCACGCAGGAGGCGTTGGAGCAGACCTAGGCAGGGTATTCCCACCAGCAGCCTTTTACAGTGCAGCTGTTCTACTTAGGTGGACACCTTACCCATGTCTCTGCTACCCTGCAAACACCTGGGTCTGTGAAGGCAAACTCCAGTAAAGTCAGGGGGGTTATCCTATGGTTACAAGAGGGTGACACAATGGGATCAGTGTTTGAGAAGCTATTTTTACCCGGTAGGACTTTGGTCACTGTAAGTAAAACACGCTAAGTCAGAATCACAGAGGTGGGTGGACTTGGGGATTGGGTGCTACTTTGCACTTCTTGTTTCTTACTTACCACATAAAGAAATATCTCTTGGCTTTTCCTAAGAAACCAGTGCCCTTTGGGCAGTTCTCACCTCCCTTAGAAAGGCAGACAAACCAGCTTCCAGTGAAGCCAGGGATGCTGCAATCACTGAAGTGAGAAGAAGTAAGAGGCTGCAATGTTTTTTGGTTCCTCTGCCAGACAGGAAACAAAGCTTTGCATACCTATACTTCACCCAAGAGTTTCAGAGTTATTTTTGTTAGACACCCCCCCCAATGGATTTACAGGCTCTGAAGCATGTAACTGCATTTTAATGCCTAATGATTAAAACCTACAAGCACTCTCCTGGCACCAGCAACTCAATAAGGCAACAATTCGTTATTTTAAATGGTCCTGATTTTCAGGTTGGGGGAGAAGAGAGGACATCCCATAACTTGTCATGCCTTCAAGACACACACCTGGAAGTGAGGTAGCCAAAGTCACAAGGTAGATGGACTGCTAATATAGAAAGCAGAAAAAGATATTTTTAAGAATCGTTTGTTTTTTTCAGGGAGGGCTGTAATAGATGAACAGAAAGTACTTTATTTTTTCTTCCCACAAATCATCTCTCCCAGGGTTTTCCCCACCTGCTGTGCAGCAATAAAGCTGTCAGCAATTAAGATACTTATTTTTGGAGCAGACCAAAGCGTTTTGCTTTGGACATTTTTAGTTTCACTTGCAAAACAACCTGAAGAAAGTCACCAGCCCAAAGACCAAAACCTCTCGGTGAGGGATGCAGGAGAGGTCAGCTGTGTGTTAGCAGTGTTTGCTATAGGTCACAGTCAAAGGTTTTATAATTGTCACTCCTGTTTCTGGGCTGGCCTTTTTAAAGTTTGACGCCGCTTCAGATTTTACCTGCTGTTTTCTAGGGCACTGGAAACAAGAGCGCCAGGTCCAGTGGGGAGCTTGTAGCAGCCCTGGGCTGCCTCCCTTGCTTCTGTGTACACATCACCTACAGCCTCTCTAAGCCACCCTGGAATGAAGCTGGTGCTAACACGACTCTGTTCTGCTCTGAACCATAAACACTTTGAAACTAATCGAATATCTGCCTCTTTCCTCTCTTTTTAAGCTATTTTAGCCATGCTGTTTCCTTCCAATTTCGTTTCTTGATTTCAGTCATCTGTTACTTGAAGACAAAACTCCCCTTGAAAAGGAAACATAACAGTGTTTCACTCTCTGGTGTCTCATGTTCAGTGGTGTTTTCCAGGTATTTAGAGGAAAAATAACAAAAGCTGTAAAACCCAAGCATTTGTCTGCTCTCGAAGCCACATTGATGCTAAGAAGATGTAAGAGCACAGGAGAGATTTCTAGTAAGCTATTTATGATAGACCAAAACATTATGTACCCATAACCTAACAAGTGGGTTTTTTAAAGACATATTTATTTTCTGCTAGGGATAGCAGCGTGACTGTTTCCCTTTCATGTACATGTGATTGTGTTGGCATCTCTAGCACTCTGCTGAGTCCGAACCTGCAATTAAGGGATTTATTCCAGGTTAGAAGAGAAGAACAAAGCTTCCAAGGACACAGCCTACCTACCTCAGAGTCCTCTGAGTCTGTGTGATCAAGACATGTTGAGCAGGGCTGGTGCCAAGTGATAAAAATTATTAGATCCAAATTCAATCACCAGGATTACCACTGGAACTGGAATTTCTGAGAAGTGGTGGAAGATTCCCCAGTGTCTGAGGGGTTATAGTATCTGAATGGGTCTCAGAAAGGTGGGGCAGGCTGAGAAACTACGAACTGTTAAACCTCTAACTATCGCAAGATCAGATTTCAGTAATATACAGAAAGTCTGAAAGAGATGCAAACAAACTGCTCTTGCTGAGCCACCACTGCTGTTGTTTCCCAGGCAAAAACGTGGCTTTAGAGAAATGGTAGCTGTGCTCAAAAGCAAAGCAAAAGTTAGGGCACTAGGAAAAAAGAATTATATGAGAAGAGAAGAAAGATATAAACCAAAAACGTAGCAGATTTAGCAAAATCATTACAGCACCTCAGCAGCTAAACGTGAAAGAATAAGATGAATTGTAACAGATTTTTTTTTCTTCATTTTCCTTGCACCTATATACATATTTATGAGTGTACAAACCTAGTACAAAAGAAGCATAAAGCACTCCCATTCTGAGCTGATAGCGTTCTGCATCCATTTTGCCTGGATCTGGATGATACCACAGGTTTGGGGGTAAAAAATAGCAGGAGCAGAGTCTGAACGCAATGCAGTGATATGTGGCATGTAAAAAGGTAGTGATACATCTGGGTCACGTTGTGGTTACAAGGCCAGAGAGAAAAAGATGAAAGAAAAATAGGATTAAAAAAAAAAAAGAAAGAAGGTGCAAACCTGTGAAAAATAGAAATAAATAAGGCCCAAGGAGTAATTTCCAGTAAGCAATACTTTCAGAAAACCATGATCTCCTTGTGGACAATTTACAAAGGAGGTGAAAGATCTTGGATAAATTATTCATTATTCACCACGCTCTAATTAGAACACACCTACATATGCATGCAAGGGTTGAGGAGAGCTTTTTTAGCTTCCTTGAGCAGTTTTGATCTCCCTCCTAAAATGCTGTAGTGGATTACCAAAGCAAAATCATGGCACCTCAAGACTCATCTCAAACTGGAGCTTTCTTAGGATGTTTATCTTAACAAACAGTTTTGAAGGTATCCCCTTGCGCCAAGAACGCACAGAAGAGAGTTCTCATGGTAACAAAGGAATATGGCATCCTATAAATTGGATTGCTGATTGCAGCTATGTATTTTGTGATGACTGGTCATGGCAATAAAATAATTTTCTAGATGTACACCTCAAGGATAAAAAAAAAATTAAAAAATCAGACTTAATGCTTGCAGTTCGTCAGTGCCTGCCAGGAGAACTGCCTGCCTCAGGATTCATTCAGATAGCAATGATTCAATAGCTGCACATAAAATCCATCTGTCCAGAGACTCCATAAGACAGATTTATCATTCAAGCCCAGCATTTTGAAGATCATTTTCCAAAAACCATTGCTAGACTAATATTTAATTGATAGTCTCATCTGGCAGCAGAGTTGTAACAGACTCTCTAGGCTGACTTTGAGTCAGTTGGTTACCAGGAGATTTGGCCCCATATTCTGTTGATGGCTGGGCTGTCTTTTTTGCACAGAGCCAGGTTGTCTTTGAGACCACAAAGCTGATACATCTCGCTATTATACCTGCACATGGAGAACCACATGCACAAATGTTCCAAAAAGAGGTGTTAAGCATTTGGATTTACCTGACTAATACATGCAAGTAAAGCAGTTGCAAGAAAAGTAGTTGCAATCAGATTTATTTGATCTCAAAAACATGGCCTAAATTCCTGTAGAAAACAAAAAAGATAGATTATAGATTTGAAAAAAAAAAAAAGGGGGGGGGGGTGTTAGAGACTTGCACCCCTCCTTTCTGCCATGTTCCTGTCACAGTCATAGTGAGGTATATGGATATTCTGGCAGATGACACAGAGGCAAGGCATATTAAATGTTGCTGGTACTCATGACTACCAGTGGGTTAACTGAAACACACCAGCAAAGCCACTCTATTACTCTGCTCCTCAACTGGACAGGGGGAGGAAAATACAATGAAAGGCTTGTGGGTCGAGATAAGGACAGGGAGAGATCACTCACCAACTGCCTTCACAGGCAAAACAGACCTAATGAGTAAATTAGTTTAATTTATTACCAATGAAAATCAGAGTAGGATAATGAGAAATAAAGCCAAATCTGAAGACACCTTCCCCCAAACCCACGTCCTTCCTCCTAGACTGAACTTCACTCCTGAATTCTCTCCCTTCTCCCCTTGAGTGACACAGGGGGATGGGGAAATGGGGATTGCAGTTAGTTCATCATGCCTTGTCTCTGATGCTTCTTCCTCCTCAGGGGGAGGACTCCTCACGCTCTTCCCTTACTCCAGAATGGGGTGCCTCCCATGGGAGACAGTCCTCCATTAAATTCTCCCATGTGACTCCTTCCCACAAGCTGCAGTTCTTCATGAACTGCTCCAGCGTATCTCCCCTTTGAGGGGTGCAGGCCTTCAGGAACATACTGCTCCAGCTTGGACCCCCACACAGGGCCATAGGTCCTGCCAGGAACCTGCTCCAGCATAGGCTTCTTATGGGGTCACAGCTTCCTTTAGGCATCCACCTACTCTGGCGTGGGGTCCTCCATGGGCTGCAGGTAGGTGTCTGCTCCACCATCATCCTCCGTGGGCCAGAAGGGGAGAGCCTGCCTCACCATGGTCTTGTCCATGGGCTGCAGGGAAACCTCTGCTCCGGTGCCTGGAACACCTCCCTCCCCTCAATACATTGTCATACCCTACCTCCCATAGTGGTGCAGAGATACGACAGCTTAACCCATGGTGGAGCAGGACAGAGAAGTCTTTGCTTGAGCCTCAGCCTTGAAACTAGAGAGCCAAATGTGGTGAGGCCTGATGCTGACAATGTTACTCTCATGCTTTAACTGCCTTAGTTATTAGGCTGAAAAGAGCATTTGAGCTTGACCAGTTTCATACTCAATTCAGGTCAGAGGAGGGCTACGAAGATGATTAAGGGCCTGGAGCATCTCCCCTATGAAGAAAGGCTGAGTGAGCTGGGACTGTTCAGCCTAGAGAAAAGAAGACTTAGGGGGGACCTTATTAATGTTTATAAATATCTTAAGAATGGGATGCAGGGGGAAATGGCCAGCCCCTTTTCAGTGGTCTGTGGAGACACGTTAGAGAATAGGAAGTTCCGCACCAACATGCAGAAGAACTTTTATAAAGTGAGGGTGACAGAGCCCTGGGACAGGCTGCCCAGGGAGGTGGTGGAGTCTCCATCTCTGGAGATATTCAAGCCCCATCTGGACGCCTATCTCTGCAATATGAGCTAGGGAGCTGCTTTGGCAGGGGGGTTGGACCGGATGCTCTCTTGAGGTCCCTTCCGACCTCTATGATTCTGTGATAAGGCTGCAGGTGAAAAGAAAGAAAGGGTTTATGGCATTAGCAAAAGAAATATCAGTGATGAGCCTCCTCCAGGCACGACATGACACTTTCAGATGCTTTCAAGCTGTTACCTGTGCAGTTGGGTTTAAAATAATTCGCCATAAAAATTAAAATACTGTTTTACCAGCACAAAGATTTCAGCCATGAAAATCTCTGCACTTAAAGAGCTGAATCCAGTGAGGGGAGGTTGTGCCTTGGTGCCAGGAGAGTTAAAGAAATAGAAAACCTTCATGTAAACAAGGCAGAGCAGCTCCATTTCCCCACAAATTCAGTAGCACATGTTCAGGCTTTGCATTAAGAATAATCTATATACCTGCTTAACTTCAAGAATGAGCACTCTCATCAAAATCTGTGCCCTAAAGCTGTGTCGCCTTTGTCATGCAAGTGAGTTACCCCCCACCTTTTGCCATAGGAACTGTGAAAAGATGATTCTTTTTCTATTTTTTTTCCCCCACTGCATACCCATGTCTGTATAGTGATTACCTTTGCAGCTAACTGACACACTTATTTTAGGGTTCTTAAACAGCAACCCAGAATCACCTTGTACCCGCATCTTTCTGACACAATCAAATGTGAAAGGCTTTCTTTCAGTGACTGAAGAAGAAAGTTTTCCCCTGCTTGCCTTCTACATTAACGTTTTCTGAATAATTGATTCCCTTCTGGGGAAAAGCAGCAAAGCATTTTCCTCTGCGTGCCGCTCACTTCTGAAGCAAGATGCAAGATCTGATGGACCAAAACTCCTTTTAGGTCTGTGTGACAAGGGCTGATCCCTTAAATTAATTAATTCCTGGTAACAAATAGCAGCCCCTCAGGCACAACTTTTCTTGGAATAAAACAATGTTTTATTTTCCTTTGCGGAGGAAGTGCAGAAACCACCTATGAAGAAAAACCTAAGACACTGATAGAAGACTTTGAAAGGTATGCATAATTTAAGGATTACAGTAATTGACATGCCTCCTATTCTTAGATTTCTTTCGAGTCAGGGGTGTGCTTAGTAGATTTGGCTCTTAAATGATAATATGTGTGAATTAGTTATACATTCTTGTAGATAGATCTTCGCAAACCATAACACATTTATGGAACATAATCTTCCATTTTCTAATTGCTGAGCTTGAGGGTTTGGGTTTTGGGTTTGATTTTTGGGGGTTTTGTTGTTTGAGGGTTTTTTTGGGTTGGTTTTTTTTTTTTTTTGCTTCTGGAGATAACACTGGCAGATTTAAAATGGTGGTTTGAGTTTGTGTATCCCACAGCAAAATTACAGCTGAAATTTCAGAATGGAATTTGAAAACGTTTTCTTTTTGGCTTATGCTTTCCTGGTTCTGCATTCCTGGATACAAAAACATCCCTTCATAAAAGGGTAGGAAGCAAGATCCCTGCCCCAAGAAGAAGATAACTTAATCCAAATATAGAGGAGAAGAACAAAAAGATCAAGTGAAGAGGTGGTTGCAGATAGTGCTGGAGGGCACACCGAGTGAAGTCTAAGTGGAAGGAAGACATCTGAAGAGAGTTTTGAAAGCAAAGAAGGAATTATCTTAATGAAGGGGTAGCTGATCCAAGTGCAAAATGTTACTTGAGAGCGCATAGGGCTCAAGGAGAGGAGGAATAGCAAAGAGAGCATTAGGTGGGAAATAGGCAAGGGCCAAGCCTCATCCCCAGGAGAAGAGATTTACTAATGTTATTTACACCAGTAAAGGGCATGTGCCAGCAAAAATATTCTTTTCCTTCATGAACACGTCAGTTCAGCAAGTGATGAACAAGCAGCTTCATGTGTGTATATACAGAACAAAACCTGTTCTTAAAGGAAGATCACAGTGACAACAAGCAAACCTGCTACAGTGCTAAAGACCCAAGACATTTCCCACACAGACCGGGCCAAAATTATGCCAGACAGTGGAATGGACAGGAGACACTTAGGACACCTCGCACTAGCTGAAAGACCTTTCCTTCAGTGTAGAAATGTAGGCAGCCAAAGAATGAGTCAGCCTTGAAAAGAATCCAACATATAAAGGAAAGATGGGGTGGAGCAGATGATCATCAGAGGGGCAAAAGAGAAAAGGAAGCTATGAAGCCTGTGATCCAAACCCTTGTGTAGATCAAGTTCAAACAATCATTAGATGAATATGGGCTCTGATGATTTAATTTATGCTGAAAGTAAGTCTTCTGTTTCTGAATTCTGCATGTTTTTGGGAAGAGATGTGTACATTGAAAGAAGGCCATTAGCTCTTCCATTTGAAGAATGTGTGGTAATTTGAATCCCACTTGTGTTTACAAAACAAAACTTCTATGCTGGGTCTGGTGCTTTGTTTAATTTTTGGTGTGCCCTTATTACTTACATTCATCCCTGCCCTTACAAAATTAATCTTTCTCAGCCCTCCTCCTGCTTCACTTCCCTTTCAGTAAAAATAATGTAAATTACTTCATTAGCTTCTGCTGATACCTAGGATAGTGCAATTTATTTGAACAACAACAACTCACCAATAAAAACTAATAATACTGGCACATTTTGTAGCCAGTAATTTTGTAATGGATTGTATAGATTTATACTACACTTTTATCTACCAGCACTGATCAAGAACTGCAGCAGTCAGCAGAGCTCAGGAATTAAGAGTACTGTAGAATTAGAAATCAGACCTAATGTTTCGGGCTAGACACTTGTAGTGACCTAAATTCAAAAGCTAATCCCTGTCTCAAGTAGTTTGCACTATAGATTATTCCCATGACAGCGACTGCGGAACTGGAGATTATGACTTATCTACACGAAGCCACTTCTCCTTTTTACAAATGACTCTTTCTGGAATGCTGTCATCAAATAAGAGCATTATTTATTTATACAACTCCCAAAAAGTATGTTAAACATGTGAATGCAGAAGCAGGCAGGATGCAGAAGAGAGGCATTTTTTAGTCTGAGGGAACCAAGACTTTGCACATCAACTGTTAATTTTCCTTCTTTTTTCTTTTTCTTTTTCTTTTTTTTTCCCTGGCAGTTCCTATAACACAGAATGCTGTTCCTTATCTCTTGTCAATGAAGATTGACAAGTACTGCTAAATACTGTTTTAAAGGTACAGAGCGTGATACAGTACAGCAATTCAAAAATGTTAACAGCTTCTTCCAGATTGCATAGTGTTTTGTTTGAGAGACACTCAAGTCCAGAGCATCACCTTTAATGCAAGAAAAAAAGCTCAGAAATTGAATTGGTAGATCTCATCCTGTAAACCTGTCTACCAACGCTGCTTTCTTTTACTGGTAGACCATTAAGGGATTATCTTGACATGAGTTTATTTATCTATTTGTAAATAAAAATGGAGCAACGGATATATTTCATTTGGAAATTGCACCACATGATTCTGCAATTAATCGAGCTCAACTGCTATATGATTTCATTTGTTCCTATTAAAGTAGAAGCATGTCAGGGCTTACAGAAAGTTAATCACTGACACTAAGACATAGATATTACACAGCGCAGTGCATCTTTTCACTATTTGTGCTGAATGTCAATTACTGTCCTAGGAGAAACTTGAATAACACCCCAGATCCCTCATACCTTCCAGCACAGATGTGCATCACTTCGGGTTGAAATATAATGCATTAAATCATTTGTATGTGATATCTCAGGGATTAATTTGACCCATTCACCCTTCACAAGCTCCAAAGACAGAAAAGACAGATGGGACAGGGGTGCTGGATGGGATTTGCCTGGGCGAGGAGACACAGATGGACAGATCCTCACCACCCTGAGCCCCCTCCTGGCAGGTCCCTGGAGAAGTGCTCATGCTCATGGCACAGCCTGTACAGGGCTGAGATATTCCAATTCCCTTCTGACTTCAGAAGTCTTCATTTCTGGGTCCTTAGTTAAACCTGGGCACCCAGATAAAACAGATGACTTAGGCAGCCTGTTGGCAGAAGAGGCCGTAACTTGGCTCCAAAAAGTCATGCAGCTGCTGCTGAGCTGTGGTGTTGCCTGACTTACCTATGTCCACCTCTGGCAGTGCTGGTGGTCCCACTTTCAGAGGTGCCCAGGCAGATAGAGGTCCTGCCTTGACTCAGATCACAGGCTCACAGGCAGTCAAAAATCTCCCAAGTCCAACACACCTCTTCCATGTATGCAGACATGTAGTGACAAGGCTGAGCTAGAGCAGGAGCTGTCTTTTGCACACAGCCAAAATAACCTGAATATTTCCCTTCTTGGCTCAAAGGGCCTCAAATGCTCATCTTTTAGAGCCAGAAGGGTACCAGGCTACTGGTGGGGCTGGGTGGTTTGTTCGGCCTTTCCCTAGGTGAAGCTGTGCCACGAGGCAGCATACCAGGCACAGCTCCCACTCCAGACATGGAATTTGCATTGAATAGCACCGGCACTCACATCCTGAATACAAAAATCCTTCTTCCCTGTTGAGTGTCCCTATCTATCACCAGGTGACAGCATCTGGGTCCTCCATACATTTACCATTTCTTTCTGCCCACGTGGTGGGCATGAAGGTGGTCTCCAAGAGACAGGAGGTGAAACNGTCCTTACAGTTTACTGAAATAAATTAATTATACGCATGTACTCTATGGAGAAGATTTCAGGCTCAGGGTGTCGAGTGGCTGGTGATGCATGACATGTATCTGAGGTGGGCACTTCAGCCATGACATCCCTGTACCTGGCAGGACTGCTTGGAGAAGGGGAAGAAAGGCAAGATCCCTAACTCAGAGTGAGCCCTGCTGCTAGGAATATATATGGGTGAAGTAAGAAAGGAAAGACAGAGAGAGGGCTTCAGCCCTGGGGCACTGGGCCAAGAGCAGCTCTGGGTTTTGCAGCCTGCAGGAGGAGAAGAGAGGAGGCTTCTCTGTGTTTTGGGGCAGGAGTTAACCCCTCAGTCTTCCCCAAAGGCTTCTATCTGCAGAGAAATCTCTGTATAAACACCATACCCTTTCCAGTAGGGATTTCTGCCAGAATCCTCTGCAGAAGGCTGGCGTAATCTAGAACTGCAACTCCCAGCAGTCTCTGAGTTATTTTTCTCCCTCTGGCAGCTGGAAGACAAGGAGACATTAACCCACTCGGCTCATGAAGCTCCGACCAGCAATCCTTACCAGCAGACCTAGATGGAAAAAAGGATTATTTTTCCCCATAAAAAAAAAGGATTATTCTTCTTATGCCTGTCCCCCCCCAAACTATCACTTCTCCAACTGCATTGATAAAAAGAAATAAAAGTTCTCTCCATTCATGAAAGGCCAGACCAGCTCCCAAGAGGGGCAATGTGATGCATTTTGTTTTAAAGCTTGCCTGCAGAAAGAAACAAGATCTGACACCCCCAGAGCAGCATCTTTGGATGTCTAAGTATTGAATGTACTAAAGGAACAGGCAGGTGACATAAGGCAGTCATGAAGACCTCTGTTAGTTAATCACTTGGAGATCTCGTGCAGTGAAAGGCAGCAACTCAGATGTGCCTTATTTATTTTTGACAGCTATTAGCATTTGCAAAGTCACAGAAAATATTAAGGTCATAGGAGAGATAATGAAAGCACGAAGGCCTAATATGATTTTCTTCTAGGTTGTAATGAATTGCTTATGAAGCTGCACTGTCCCATCTGATAGAGAGCAGCAGATGTTTACTGTATCTCCTTGGTACACACAGATGTGGTTCTGTTCATCGGGTACATTTAAAATCTAGGAGGACCTGACACTCTCCACAGGGATTGAGCGTGAACTGTCTGAGGGTTCTTAATTTCTAATTTGTAGAAATAATTTTTAAATGTAAGATAATAAAATGGCATGACTAAAATGGGAAAGGGAAAGAAAAAAAAAAAGGCAACGATTTAATGCTGAATTAAGGTAGAGCCTTATCAGATATCTTAACTTGATAACAGAAAAGTTACTGCTTTCTGCCTGCTGGACCATGTCACTCCTTTCCCAGACATGAGATCTCACCAATCCATGCTCCAGTAATTGCAGCCTCAGTCACCATCAGTGAAAGATGGCAGGTGACCCATCTCCTGGTAAAGATATGACACTGGGTAACAGTGGAATGGCCCATATTGCTAAAATTTAATTATTTTACAAAGTATCTTACCAGGTATCGCATCCTGCAGTGGTCAGCACTGAAATGTCAACATTTATGTTTTAAACTTGGGTTGCGTTCTGCCACACTTCAGGAGTGCCCCGCACTGCTGTCCCCATGCTCTGCCATGGCCCTGGAGTCCCCCATCTGTCCCCAGAGAGGTGCTTGTGCCCAGGGCTGTGGCTGCTCTGGGGCTGCCCTTCTCCCTGACTGGGGTGGTGGGACAGGTCCTGTCTGGCCCTGGGCAGATCTTGTGGTCCTGGCCCCCAGGGACTCATCCAGTCCCCATGGTGGCCTGGCAATTACTGCATGGCAAATACGAAATTTTATTGTCCTATTTATTTCTATAAATAATAAAAAAATAATTACAGGTAGGAGTGTTTTCCAGGGCATTGTCCTGATGATATTTATGTGTGTGTTCGCTTGCTGAATTTTCTGAATGACAGTGAGGAAGAAAAACCCCCGCACGATTTACAGCAGATCCTGGTTACATGTGCAAATTAGCCTGTTTCTAGAAAAGTCATTGCTATGACAGAAGGATGCATAAAGGCAAACTGAGCTGGCTTTGTCCTAACAAGCTGCATGGAACTGAGAAATCTATGTAAGTAACAGCTGGCTGAGGATGCTTGGGGTCGGTGTCAGCTCTGGCAGCACTCATGTGGCCATTGCCAAGAGAGGAGCTGGGGCTTGGCTTCTCCCCTCCCAGCCCTGATAACCCCAGGGATCTTCTAACCATCCCACCAGCACACATCCCTCATGCCTGGCTCATGAATGCCCAACAGACTGCCGAGAAACATAGCACTCGCACAGGTATTCCCAAACCGGCAGTGTGGCGGGTGCTTCACAGCCACTCCTCAGAAAACAATGAATATCTTACAAATTCAAACAAGGGGCTCACAGGGTGAGGCAGTCTGAGGGCGATGCGTAGGCAGTTCGTGAGATGTTATGGTCAGGGACTCCCTAGCTCTGAAGAAAAGCACGAGTCTCTTTCCCTCCACTTCCCTCAGCCTGCCCTGTACACTTCTGTTTATACTGAAACGGTAAAGCAACCACCTGAAAATCCTCCCAGTCCCTCTTTGGTAGTCACCTCTTCCATGGCCAATGAAGTATAACCTGACCAATAAAAAGCACATAAAAAGCACCAAATAGTTCAGATTTTGTGTATATCCCAAGATATTTCTGTCCCTCCTGCAGCACCTGATTGCAGCTTGCAACCTGGTGGGTTCTCTCTCTGAAAACCTCTTATTCCTCATATTCTATAGTGGGGCCTCCACGGGGCACAGTCTGTCATACGTATTATTTATGATGTTTGGACAGAGCCCGGCATAGTGGAGCGTGTGTGTGTTGTCAGCCTTTTGCTCCTGAACAAAATGGCAAATAAAACATTAAGCTCTCTTAGAAATCAAATGGGAAACAAAGCATCATCATGGCACTGCATAAACCACCGGTACTGCGCATGGAAAGGTGTGGAAATGGGCAAAAGGGTGGATATGGAGTCTGGACCAGCTCTCATTAAGGTGTTTGGTGTGAGGGAGATCTATAGGAGAAAGGCCAGCATGGCAAAAGCAAATAAGGAATGTTGTTTATGTTGGGTTTTGCTTTTACTGTTTCTTATAACGCAGACCATATGATGTAAGGGACAAATAAAAACATGATCAGATAGCAGATTGCCCCGAGCAGCATACAAGAACATGGTGAAGATCTAAAGTGTAAATGGGTTTAAAAGGGAATGGATGGATTCATAGGAAATAGACCCAAGGACAGCTGGCAAACACAATGGCCCAGATGCAACCTCTGGCAAGGGAAGACCCTGTGCTCTGCATTGCCAGAAGCTGGAAGGGCTCCACAGAGGAAGAGTCCTGCCCTGCTCCTCATGCTCTTTCCATCAGTGCTGGAAAGAAGTAGATGTAATCGATGTTGTAGTTCCTGTGTATGGGCTGCAGTGATCCAAACGCTGAATAACAACTGCCAAAAAGGTCCACTTATTATTAAACCTAACAGCAAGAATGGGAAGTAGATCTTCCTTCTGGAGTTCTGGAGGGAAACTGCCTTGCAGAACCTGCCGCAGGAAGCTTCACACAGAGGCAAGTGCTGTGACACCTGAGCGATCACTACAAGCAAAGCCTCTGAGATACATCACTGCTTGGAAGTAAGGCTGCAGGTTTTCAAATCCTCCTCCATGACACATAACTGTTGCTTGCACCACCAAAGAAATCTTTCGCTTCCTTTTGTGACTGGATTTTCATAGAAATTGTAAGTTGTTTCTTAGACAGATGGAGAGCTTGAGTCAGCCTTTCTGTATTTTTTTTTTTAAATAGCAGACTGGGATTTGTTGGGTTTTTCAGGAGGAGGGAGGAAGAGTTCTGATAGCTATTCCATGGCATCTCCCACATTGCTGATTAAAGGGATCAAAATCACACCTGATACAAGACCAGCAGAACTGCCCATGGTAGACCAAGTGTATTTCTGACTAGCAATGAGGACACTTCTTTAGAATGTATCTACTGCATTTTAAAAATCTGTATAATGCCATATACAAATGTGTTTATAAATAGACACCTTTGGGGAAGTGTCTTTATTCCTCATTTATCCAGGGCATATGGACTAGTGTGATGATAAACTCAGCACATGCACATTCAGGATCTCTGGTTGGGCTAAATGTTTGCCTGATTCAGCATAGCATGCTTTAATAAAGTAATTCAATTCTTCCTCATTTTTAATGTTATTTCAGCCCGTTAATATAATTTGGTGAGCTATTATAGTTGTTACAGCTGCTAGTTTTGCCCTTAATACTGATTTCACTTATGACCTCAGTCAGAACTAGATTTAAAGTTTGAGATGATGTAAGTGAATAAGGATTATTAGATTTATTCATATGGCAATTTAAATAAGAAACTGCCTGGCTTAGAATAAACGGTAAATGAAAAATGCATGTGATTTATAGACCTGTCCATTTTAAAGATTTATACATAGAGTAGGATGATTAAGTAAGAGACAGACCTGATTATATGAAATATGTAATTTTTGTAATGCAATATTGGAAGCAAGCTGCTAAACAGCCCCAGCATAACAATGATTGCCCAAACAGCTTTTATTACAGTATTACTGTACAGCTGGTATGCAGTCATGTAAACACAAGCAGCAGGCCTCCGACCATTTCTCTTCCTTGACAACTGGTGGACGTTTTTATGTTCCCAGGCAAAGCATCTTCCACCTCCCCAGCACTGCACTACCATCTCCCTCCTGAAAGCAGGCTGTGGGGCCCGAGTGGCCTCCAGGCTTTGTCTACCCCTCCCATTTCAGAGCTTCTGTGTGTCTGCTTTCCTGTGAATGTGCGCACAAGCTCGCCGGAGGCTGCACACAGGCATTACTGACCTTCTTCCTTTAAACTCTCCTGTATCAGAAAGATGTAGAGATTTCTGAGGGCTGGCAGGAGCAATCACACCTCTCGCTCGGGACCTAGGAAGGTCCAGACACATCAGAGAAATGACAGGACCAGTAAAAATCCTTCCACTCTTCTGCTAGATACCAGAAAGAGCGAGCTCTTCCTTTGCTCTCCATCAAGCTTGAAGATGAAAAAGCATTGCCTTTCATGGCCTCTCATCGGTTTTAATGCTGGAAGAAGCTGTTGCAATTATTGCATCTCCATACCCATAACGCAAGCTGCAGACCTCCATTCAGCAGTTCCAGCCATGTTCTTCTTTAGTTCAGGGCTGGATGAAGTCCTGAAGCTCACCATGCATACAGTGAAAAACCTTTGTGAATAAGGCAGGTGCCTTAACACCCTTTGTGTCCGGTGTTACCGCAGCCAGTCGTGTCTCCTAAGGTGCTCTCCAACCACATAGGGATAAACCAGCAATGCTACTTGTGGTTATTGTGGCATTTCTGTGCACACAGGTGTGGAGGTTGGAAGACCACATGGGAAACATACATACACTGCATGTAGGGATACTAGGCTATGCCATTCTATGTGAATTAATACACTTTTTATGAGGAAGCTTAATAAATGTGTTCTAAACCAGGGGGTCCTCCATAACACAATTTGCATGAAACAGAATTGACCCAGAAAATTTTAATCTAAATCCCAATCTGATTTGTATAAAGTAATTTAATTTCCTCCCTAGTAGTTATATGGATTTTATCAATTATACCAATTAAATTGTCAAGCAGATTTATTGACCAGTCATCTACAAGACACTTTCTTTGATGTACTATTCTGGTACCATCAACTGGTCATGCATGTCCAGCCTTAGTTTTTTGGTGTCATTATGTGCAGCTGAATACTCAAAGGAGAAGGTTCTAGTAAATGAGTGGTGTGATCCAAATTTTGACAAGAGCCCCCTTTTTTGAATTGCAGGCACAAAATTACAGGTAATGGCAGTTGCAATCAATTTAGATGCTTAACCATCCTACGTGGAAAACAGACATTTGATTTCTGACCTGAAAGATGGACCTCAGTGAGAGATCTCCATGCCAATATCTATAATCTATATGTAATCATTCTTGCAAAAATGCACATCCAGTTAATTTTAAATATAAAAGCTGAGGCATAAAATTAAAGGTTGGTTTTGAACTTGGTAACGTACTTCTTTCAGTAGATTGGATTTTCTCTATTTCCTGGGTTCTAGACAAGTGGCAAATCTTCCTGAAATAACCTTATTATCCATCTTGAATAATTCTTTTATTAAAATAAATCTTAATTTGTCAGAACAGATTACTGGAATCAGATATCTGGCTTCCATTGAGTGAGTCACAGTGCAACTTCTGATTTCTTTGTAACCTTTTCCTAATTTCCTTCTACGAGTTTGCCAAGAAAATGAGAATAATACTGGAAAAAGAGTCAAGAAGTTATGGATCTTTGTGGTCAAGGGCAAACCAGAAGTATGTAGCTGCTAAATAAGTGGGTTGCTGTGGTGCAGATTCAAAAGTCTAAAGAAAAAAGCAAATGCAAATCATGAACTTGACGCCCATGATGGTGTTTTGGTCCCCATTTGGTTACTGCAGCTGGACAAGGCACAGTGCCCCCCTTGGGAGTACTGCAGAGAACAAGCACCATAGCCCACAGCATGGAGAACATTCTTCTAGAACTAAGGGTTGGGTTTTTTAAAATTACTAGGCACCCAGCATGAATAAGAGAAGACAGAGTTGTTTGCTATCAGTAAAACTAAGCCCTGTGGTATCAGTTGCAGGGAAACACAAATCTGGTAGTTGGTGTTACCTCCTATTACAACTAAAGCTAAGGTTTTGCTTTTTACTATTGACCTAGGAAGTCTGGATTAAAAAAATCAATAAAACTTTGGTTAATGTCACTGTAATGCTTAAATTCTAGTCTTAAAATCTTTTGAGAAGTTTGTAAAAAGCAATAAATGGCATCAGATGGTAAACAGAGCTGAGAGGTGAAAGACAAAGAGCTTTTGGAAAGAAAATATCTTGTTGAAAGGTTGAAGAGGCATGCAGACTGTTTCACAGATACTTGGCCACATCCATGATCCCTGTATTTTTGCCTAAGCAGGGCTGTGAATGTGTGCTTTAGCCAGCAGCTTTGTAGCACTCTAGTAAATTATGTAATGAAACATATGTGCACTGGTGGCTAAGAGGGCCAATGGGATCCTGGGATGCATCAGGAAGAGTGTGTCCAGCAGGTTGAAGGAGGTTATTATCCTCCCCCTCTACTCTGCATTGGTCAGGCCCCACCTGGAGTACTGTGTCCAGTTCTGGGCTCCCGGGTACAAAAAAGACAAGGGCCTCCTTGAGAGAGTCCAGAGAAGGGCTACGAAGATGATTAGGGGCCTGGAACATCTCCCCTACGAGGACAGGCTGAGTGAGCTGGGTCTGTTCAGACTGGAGAAAAGAAGACTTAGGGGGGACCTAATTAATATTTATGAATATCTTAAGCATGGGACGCAGGGGCAATTGGCCAGCCCCTTTTCAGTGGTCTGTGGGGACAGGACTAGGGGCAATGGCTGTAAACTGGAGCACAGGAAGTTCCGCACCAACATGGGGAAGAACTTTTTCCCAGTGAGGGTGACAGAGCCCTGGGACAGGCTGCCCAGGGAGGTGGTGGAGTCTCCTTCTCTGGAGATATTCAAGACTCTCTGGACGCCTGTCTGTGTAATATGAGCTAGGGAGCTGCTTTGGCAGGGGGGTTGGACCCGATGACCTCTCGAGGTCCCTTCCAACCCCTGTGATTCTGTGATTCTGTGATATTTCATGATGAATATGAAAGATAAATACTGGTTAGCTAGGTCAGCAGCACGTGCAGACCAAACATGCCTCCTTCGCTGCTCGATGGCTCGGGACTGCTTCTCTGCCACACTTACCCTTCCCCATCTCATGTCCATGGTCCCTCCTTTTCCTCTTCAAAATTTCCAACATTTCTTCAGCCTTCATGTACCTTTGAAACTATGTACATGAAAATATGTATTTGAAAAATAAAGAATAAGGGACCCAAAAGGTTAATACAGAAGGCAAACAGCGTGGGAGAAGTTTCTTCTGGTTGTGAAAATGGTTTGCTAGAGTCCAGGCCAGCAACTACAGATCCAGCCAGGACTATGCTGAAGGCAACAGCCCAGTTGTTGAGCTGCATTAAAGCCACGCTGAGCAGGTTGGGAAGGAGAAGAAGTTGGTCCCAGTTTCCTCTGGACTGGAACTTCAGTCAGTGGCTTCAACCACCACTCTGGGGTCCAACGTAGAGTAGCTGTTTTATGCATGAAGGACCTGAAGGTGATGCTGATGGGTAGAAGTGGGCAGGGGGGTGACAAGTCTCTTCTGTTTGTGCCTAAACAGAAGAGAGCCATTGTAACATGTATATTCCATGTGATGCTCAGTGCTTTGACATCCCCTTTGTACAGCTGGAGCAGTGCAAAGCTGAAGTAGAGTGTAACAGTGGCTTTACTGGTTAATTTTGTGATACTTTCCCATTAAAGTTCAGGGGCAGAGAGTCAAAGCATACCCCACTAAAACCTCAGGGAATAACTGAGCTCTTGTGCAAAAATCCAGGTGCTGCAGCAGGGACAACAGAACCAAAAGCGTCATTAAGCAAGCTGGAGGGTGCCCTGCCAGAGAAATAATACTTTTCATTATGAAGATAACACTGTAACACCTTGAATCTTAGGGGATATTATTTTTTAGTTACAGCTAATAGATTTCTGGCCTTCGGTGCCTAACCTAGCTGTAATTACCTGGGGCTGTGATTTAAGGAGACAGCATCTCATTCTCTTCTCCTCATCTAAGAGCAACTTTTTTTTTTTTAATAAAAAGGTAGTATTATTTAAAATAGAGTCAAGAACATCCTGTCATCATCTGAATGACCCAAGGAGCAGATATGGCAGAGAAAAAGGAACCGCTATTAAATGAACTCTTTCATCAGGTGGGTCAGCATCTGACACCGTGGGAGGAGGGAACTGAGGTCAGGAGCAAGGTCCTTAGCTTGGCCACCAGACCCTACTCCAGAAAAAGCCTGACAGATCTCATTTGGTCCCTAACAAAATGGTGTGAGTGATACAAGTTGGCAGCAGTTCAGGTCTGCTGCTCCGCTGACTCCTTCTGTGCACACACAGGTGATGCTGCCTTCTGGTGCGCGGAGCCAGCACACCTTGCAGGGGTTACCCAGCAGCTGTCTCCACTCCAAGCACTGACCCACGAGGGATGGTTTCTTTTCTAATTGCCTCCTGTGAAGACCCATGCCATTCAGACATTTAAAAACATCCCCTACCAGTGGTAAAAAAAAAAAAAAGGCTCTATGTTCAAAATTGCATCAAATTTTAGCTAAATATCTCCTTGCTTTTAAGTCTTTAAAAAAGGAGAAGGATTTTTCGAAGTGCTTAAGAAAGTGCTGCTTCTAATTTAATGATGGGATTTTAAAATCAGTTTTATATTCAGGAATAACTTTTTCTCTTTTAATTCTGTGGGTTCAATACACACAGAGACGGAAAACAGTGATTCATACATATATTGATTCACATAAACACAAGTAGCAGCCTCTGTCACTAGCAGACCCTCTGTGCTTTGTTGGCTCTTCAGATATTATTGTTGTTGCTATTGTTCTCATCCTTGTTGGTATTTTAGATATGAGAGGGTTAAGCTTTTTATTTAAGCTCACCACATGCAGGGTTTAGTGCAGAAAATGTTTTGCAAAAACCTTTTCACTCTGGCAATGGTGAACTCTTTTGTGTAAGTCATTCCAGCCACAAAGGATGCAATGGGAGAAGACAAACGGATGCCTGAAGGACACTGATACCCATGCTGAAAAAAGGAGGGACGCTACTAAAACAGTGTCTAGTAGCAAGAGAAAAGGCAATAGGATACACATACAGCTTCAGCATCTAGTTTGTCTAATCAGGCTGAAGATCTGGCCAATGTACAGATGGGAGCTCCTGTATGAATTTAGATCCATATGACATTTTCCACCTTTTCCACCCTTTGTCTGGAAGCATCCCAAAGCCAAACAGGTTGGGTACAGTGCATTGCTGGCACATAGCGATTTGGTATCCTGAGTCAGGTAGATTTAAGTCATGGAAAAGGAAAAAAAGAGACAGGAGGAGATGTAGGGACCTTTAAAATGTTTTAAAGATCCAGTTTTGAAAAACTGTAAGCACCGATAGGCACTGAAGTAAGCTTCAAAAAGTGCTCAAGCAATTAGAGATAATAAAATTCAGTTTGAATAAGAAACCTTGGAGCTGAAATCTTTTTTCCATAACAAAATAGTTTCTGACAGGTGTGGATTCCTTAATGCCTGAGAGTCAACGTTTCAGCCCAGCATAGGCCTCTGCCTAAGAGAAATTCCCACGTTCCAGCTGAAATGTCTAATTTAAACTAAATTACTGAAATTGATAAATCATTTAAGACTGAGATAAGTTTCAGAGCTATGTCACTTTTGTTCCAGCAAATCCACCTGAGTCAAAACATATTTGTCACTTAGCCACGAACTCCACTGCTGGCTGGATACCATCTCTCCAAGTGCTGCAGCTGCAAAAGAGAGCACAATCTCCCCTTTCTCCATGCACTGCCTTGCCTTTCTATCCTGAGTCACTACAGTCTCATTGACAAATTGTTTCTGGCATGCCACTACATCAATAAGGAGAAAGAAACTGAATATCAAAAGAGATTTGATTCTTCCAAGAGCTTTCCATCTACAGCATATACATCTGGAAAGTGCCAAGTGCTCTGTCTGTCCTATTTTCCTCTTTGGTGGTTAGTGGCCCTCAGCAGCACTGCACTTCAGGCTACCAGGGCTATAAAGATATTGACTGTCTCCAAGAAGTTAGGCCCTCTTATCACATCATATATCCTTGGATCCCACAGATGCCACTGCCATGGAAGTGATTATTTCAGCTGAAAAGGAAATGGAAACATCATAATTTCTGATAAGAGCTAACCAGGTATAGCAAGCAATGGCTTTTTTCCTCTTCCCTTCTGAGCTCCCAATCAAAGCCAGCTCATTCCTGCTACCTCTATAATGATTTTGTTTTCTGCATTTCATTATATTTTGTTCTGGTTGAGATTGTTTAGAGGACTTGCTTATTGGATTTTTTTTCCCTCTGCATCTTCTTTTCTTTGGTTTTCAGCCAGTGTTCCTGCTGGGGGTTGTTTTGTTGTTGTTGTCTTTTGGCTTTGGATGTTGGGGTTGGATTTTTATATGGAAGAATCAATCACTTCTCATTTATCACCCTCTCAAGGAAGAAGCCAAGTGATCCTCAGGTCACAACTGTTATTTCCACTATCCCTATGCTCTGAGTGTATCTCTGTACATACATGCCGTCTCCTGCTCTGGCACATGACGTTGTGACTGTGTTGGTAGGAGGAATTCCTGCTGAGCCACGGCCTCAGCTGGTCCCCAGAAGACGGGGATGCTTTCCATCTGAAGAAGAAAGAAAGCATTAAGGCATAGATTCAAAATAAGCACGTAGGTGCCTAACGCCCATCTGTACAGGGCTGCTACCAACTGTCCTTGTACTGAGAACCACTGATGTAACAAAAAGATGCTCACAGAAAAGCAAAGGGTGGGTTTTCCTGAGCTGAGGCTGCTGGGCTGGGGCAAACGGCCTCTGTCATGGAGGATGGGGAGGGAGCCGGATCCTGTCCAGGCACACCTCAGAAAAGGCAATGCTGCTCTTCAAAGATCTGCTGTTTTTCAAATTGCATGTCAAGGAAGGAAAGCGATATCTTCCTGGTTTTAGAAGGAATTGACATTTATTTTCTTTTCTCCAGATGGTAGAGAGAAATACACTTAAGTAGGTGGGCAAGGGTATCGGTCAAAAGAGAAAACCTGGGCCCACCATTTTCCCGAGGGAACCTGCTGTGTATATGCAGAGTGCCAGCAAGAGGGGGGGCAGTTTGGGGAAGGGTTTGGAGAAGGCAAGTTGGCAGCTTGTTTTAGTTGTTGGGATGAATACAGGGGGGTGAGCTGCAGAAAGCAAGCGAGTTGCAGCTTCACCTTCTTGCTGCACGCTTAGCTAGTTGAATGAGGGGGAGGGAGAGCTCAGTGTCCAGGGGACAAAACATTTTGCTTCTACTTTTTCAGCATCTTGAAAGGAAAGACTTTCCATGTTGAATTCCCATCCCTGAGCATGTATACATATATTTATACACTCTCAGGGATGTATATACACACACACAAATATGTAATATATATATATGTATTTTTATGTATCCTTTGCAAGGGGATGTGCTGGGAGACAACGCATGAAAGCATGATGCACACATGACAGACCTGTTTAGGAGGATTTAATGAGCCACCCTCCCATGATCTGTGTCCAGCTCTATGAGCTGCAGCCTCAGCCATGCTAATGCAGCTATTTCAGAGCCCTACCAAAGGGTTTGTAGTAAGAGCTTAGTGTGATACATGATCCATCCAGGTATTTATATGATGATTTCACTGGTATAGTATCTGTTTATCTGACATGAAGGAGAGCTGGTTTAAGCCTTGTGATTAGAAGTGCGACACATAGAAAAGTAGGTCCCAGATGTGTGCTCAGCTTGTGCCATTTGATTCAAAATATGACAGATCTGGCCACTCCAGATTCATTCTCTTTTTCTCCTTTCTGCCCACACAAACTTTTAATGAATTTTTTTTTTCAAAGCACAGAGCAAAAATTTGACCAAAACTTAATTTTTTTTCCTATTTGTTTTGTAGGTAACACTGCTAAGGCCAAAAACTGAACCTCCTTATGACAGAAGGATTTGCAAGAGAGCGGTTAAAACCAGGAGGATCCCTTAGGCTGCAAGAAGGATGAAAGTAAAATTAGAACAGGGGCACCCATTAGGAAAGTAATAAAAATGTTGCTACTCAGTCACAGTCAGGGTGACAAACTAATGGGATGGTGAGAAACCAGTTAGATAATAAAGTAGGAAAATCATTACGGTCGAAAACTAGGTGACAAATTCTTGACATTTGTATGATTGTGACTGACAGTACCTGCCTGCTCTGAACAGGGGTCTGAACTTAAGACATTTGCATCATTGGAGATAGCTGCTCCAAGAATGTCTACTCCATCGCTTAGCCTCCACCATAAATGCTCTGATGCTAAAGAGCCCATCCCCCCTTTTCAGATGCTGGCATGAAGCACACCAGCATGCTGGGGAGCAATGCACTCGTGTAACATGGCAGAATCAATACTGAGTAACTGAGAAACATGTTTATTAAGGCAGATGTGAATGCTTCTCTAAGAGAAGATTATCTGTGAATCGCTTACCTTGATTAAAAATACATTTATTTCACAAGAAGTAGGTTTATAAATTGTAATAATCAGAAAGGATGCATGAAATGTCATGTGCAAGAAACTTTGAAGATGCATCATTAAACAAAATAATTTATTATCAGAATTTAGCAACAGAGAAGAAAAAAACAACCCAACAAGTAGCTATTCCCTAGATTCACTGGGTGTAAGACTAGCAGAGTGCTTGAAGCTATCAAGAGATTTCTCCAGAATAAATGGCTACAGATGTATTTAGGAGCTGTAAACAGCTGAGATGTAATCTAAGCTCACCTGCAGCTTCCAAAAGGGCCACATACACTCTGTTCCCTAGGAGCTCAGACCAGGAGTCTGGTAAAGACACTGGCACTTAGCTGGGCTGATTTGCCCAGCTTTACCATCTTGTGGAGAAGCAGCTGAGGGGCCATATGCCAAGGGCACACACTCTCCTTTCCATTTGAGTAACTTGGGAGAAACTCTGAGAAGTTACTCTACTGCAAATTGTGTAACTTCTCGTGTTTTTACATCCTAATGTTTTTCATAGACTAAGACCAAGGCTTTAATTAGGATTAAGGCAATCAGTTGTGTCTTTGCCCTGCCCAGTGAGCTGCCAGAGCAGAGAGAACTGATATAAACTGTGAAGTTTGCTGTTGTGCTGAACTTGATTAAGAGGTTTGGGGAGGTCTTTTGTTTAAGGGGTCATGCTAAAAGAATTGTTTGTGCTACAATGCCATCTATGTAGTGGTCTTTGAGCTGATTTATTAGTAAACATGCACAGAAATAATACTGACTTTGCAGATCAAGAGGAGGACCTGACTGCCTTTGTAGGTAGATGGAGAAACTGACATGCAAAACAGCCACTGCGTTGAGTGGGAGAGGGCACAAGAGCTCTTTGACACCGACGCCTTCTCTGTGGGACACTGCCAACTGAGCATACCCTTATTCATCCCTGTTTGAGGGCAGAATTTTAAAGTCCTGGATACTGGGAGCCAGAGACCTGAACAGCATCCTTAAACCTACCACCATAAAATCTCATCTGAGTGCAGGTTATCTGCAATTTAAGGTGTCTGGGCCAACCCAACAGAGATTTCAGTCCCTCACTAGTGGCCCTAGGATGCTGTTGAGGCTCTTAAAGACAACCACTGAAAACTTTGGTCAGATGCAAAACAGCCAAAAGCAACTGCAACAATACAGAGCGTCTGTACCTTGTTAACCATTTAAAACCCACCGTCTCTTTAAAGGAAAAGATTTAATGGACCTGTTATTTTAATGTACATGGTTGTAGTGGCCTACAGTGGCCACAAAGTGGCTCGTGTCTCCCTTGAGGAAAGATGCGCTGGACCAGGCAGGAGAGTACCCTGTGCAGTAATACCACAGCTGCATTTTAAGTAGTACTGGGCACGCACTGGGCATCATCACTGCAGTTAAAGGGAACTTTAACACCGGCTTCCAGCCGGTAGGTGTCTCCAAACATCCCTCGAGGTCTTCTCCCAGATCACCAACACCTTCAAAACACATCTTCTCCATCTCTTGCAAGAAACTCTGTAGACTGTATTCAATTGTCATATGTTTCCTAGCCATTAGAAGAGTTGATTTAAAAGCTTAAAAGTGATTTCCAAAGTTTTTGACTCTGCTGGGAAAAAAACAAAACAAAATAAAACCCCAATAAGCAGGTGTATGATCAATGGATAATGTGAAATATAAGGACTTCTTGTGGTGGATGTCTTTCCTGCCATTGGTGGCGTGAATCATAACGCAAAGTCTCCTGCATTTAGCTTAAGACATATATATTTTTTCTTTTTCAACAGCAAAATAAACATTATTACCTTCAGTTGTGCTTCGAGTTAAAAAGCCAGAGATCTCTTGGCTGGGGGGGGCAGGGGAGGGGGAGAGCCAAACAACTGGCAGTGGAAGACCTTAGCATATTCCAGTTCATTTGGATTTTGGAAAGAAAACTGTTGTTTTCTGGCAATTCAAGAACCAAGATACAAGAAAACCCTAGTAACACACCCGTCTCGTAGCATCACTGTGGGCATCATGAAAAAGGGGAAATGTGACCCACGATAACCTAAAACAAATGGGAAACTGCACCAGTTACACACAGAGCTATCACTGGAGAAGTGACGCTTCCAGGGTCTGCCCGAATCAGCCTGGACAATGCCAAAACGAGGCTGGAACGCTCAGGTAAGTTGCAGTGATGAGAAGGGGTAAAAGGCCTTTTCTGAGGACAGAGAGAGAACAAAGCAGGTGGACAGGATAGATCTGGGATGTGCCAGGCCAAGTTGGGGTAGCGCTGAGTAGACGTGCTGTGGGAAACGCAGGCCAGCGGGTTGGAAAGCAGAGGCACGGGAGGGTATTTATTTAGACACCGGGTTGATTTCCGTTAAAGCCTGTGCCTGTGGTTTCTATTTTATTTTTTAATTTGGAGATTCTAAAAACTTTAATTCTAAATTCTTCGGAGGGGAACGACGACTGTTTACTACCAGAGGCAGGAGAAGAATCTCCTCCCCCCACCCCGCTACCGCACTTTCTAACTCGCCTCCTGTATTTGCAGCCCGCTCCAGCAGCCCAAGGCCGTTTCTCCCCCTGGGCACGTTGGCTCGGCAGCAGCGGCGTGCGGGGGTGCCGGCATACCCCCGTCCCCGTCCCGTCCCCGTCCCGCCCCCGCACCGCCTCCCGCCGGGGGTAGGGCGGGCGAGGGGGGGGAG
>VZTU01007732.1:1847-36007 GCA_013400835.1 Zapornia atra | reverse complement strand
CCCCAGGCTCCGCTGGCGGCCGCACCTTGCCCTGTCGGGTGGCCGCCGCCGCTCCCGGCCCTGGGGAGAGCGGTGGCGCCCGGTGCTGCCCGGGGGAGCCGCCGCCCGCCCCGCCCGGGGGAGGAGGAGGATGGGGCGCCGTCGGCCCCGCGCGGAGGCGGCTGCCTCATGGAAGAGGTAAGGGCGGCGGCGGCAGCGGGACGGCCTCGGGGACGGGAGAAGCCCGGTCTGTCCCGGCCGGGCACTGGCAGGGCCGGCTCCGGGTCTGCCCCGCCGCCTCGGTCGAGCGAGGAGGGGATGCAGCGGGCGGGCGGACCGAGGGAGGAGCTGTGGGGATTCAAAGGGGGCCGCTCTTCTGAGCCAGACCCTCCCTTCAAAACCCGAGGCGGGGGAACCTGCACACCCCTGCAGGTGGTCGCAGGGTTGTTCCGTGCGCTCCCCGCCTCCGCCCGCGCTGGGCTCCCGTTTCCCCAGAGCAGCGGGGAGCGAAAGCGAAGCAGGCGGCGCGTTGGTGCTGCGAAGTAACGCCGGCCTTTTGCCGGCCCGTTGCTGACGGAGCAACCGGTGGCGACCGCTCCAGGCGCCCGAGCGGAGCGAGCCCGTCAGGGCTGCCGTAGCCGGGGGACACGCGTGTCCCCAAGCGCGGCGTCTCGTCAGTTGCTGGGCGGGCAGGGCTGCACGGCGGGGACTGTCGCTTCTGCCCGGCACTTCCTCCCGAATCGCCTCCGTTTTCTTCGTGCGGGCAGCTGGAGGATGTCGTGGGGCGGCAGAAATGCAGCTTCACCTCAGTGCCTCCCGATGAGGAGGAGCAGAACTGCACCCCTCGGCTTGGGAGGGCACGTGTGTGCCTCAGTCTGGTAACCAACCTTGTCAGGAACGTTCCTTACGAGTCGTAACTGTGCCAGGGCTGCCCTTCCGGCAGCGATGGCAGAGTTCCCTGTTTCGGGCACACAGAACACACTCCTTCCTGCAGCCCTGCCTGTGTGCACCCACTTGGACTCCTCATCCCGCAGAAGAGCTGTGTGCGCAGCTGCGACTCGAAGGGTTCGGTTGCCGGGACTGCTCTTCTGAGTTAAGTCGCTAGTGGGCATAGAGTTTCATTTCCACCACCCCCCCNCCCCCCCCCCCCCCCCCCGAGTAGTTTATGATCTGAGACTTCTGTGATGCGCTGCAACGCCCGCAAAGGATGCAGTGATGCCAAGGTAGTGGTTTCGTGACTCACATGCTTGGTGCATTCAGAGATAACATGTTGAGCTACCAACATTTTCAAGCTGGTTTTGAATCATCATGAATAGCTGGTTCTTATTACTGATCAACAGACCAGCATCACCTAACAGTTATTAAATGTGTCTTGTGTGGTGGTTTTTTTTTCCTCCCTCTTCCTTTTTAACCTTTTATGTGTTTGTTTTTTCTATTCCCCTGTGCATTTGCTTGCTTATCTTTGTAAAGCAGTTGCAAAACTGGTTCCGACCCCCCAACTGTAAGGGATCACTCCTTTCTGTGGAGAGATGATTCATTTCTTCGCTAAAGTAGGGCTGTGCCTCTCTCTCAAGCACATCTGATTTAAGTGAAAGAATGATCGGAGCAAGATAAGGCAGTGTTCAGTTCTGGACCTAAATGAAATGGACTTTGAAGTGCCAACCCCCACGTCTCTTCCACCAGACTTTTTCTGAAGTGTGTGACAGGTCCCAAACATGAAACATAGAGCAAAATGTTGATCTTTGTCTTGAAGGTGACCTCTGTAGGTTTGAATAAGTCTACTCATGATGTCAAAATGTTACTGTAACAGTATAATGGATGTCAGAGTGGCTTAGCTGATTTATAACCTTGATTCTTCCTTTCATAAAAATAGACCTGAGCTATTTTTAGCCTTCCTCTTACCCACCCCAGATCAGGAGAAGGAGCCTGTGTAAACAGATGAAAGTGATTGTTTAGTTCTGCTGGGCATTGTGCGCTTGTGCAGTGGTGTGAAAAGTTAGCAGCTGGACTCATCCACGCCTGGATTAATTTTATTCATCGGTCCCCGGTCCCTGGTGAGAACGTTGCTGGAAACACTATGTTGATCCTTGTCCATAGGGAACTGGCATTTAAAACCACTCTGTAAGACAACTGCAGAAGAAAGAGAAAATGAATTCCATGGTGGAGGCGCGCTGTTGGACCCTGGTGAACTGTATGGGGTTGCCTGGCCTATTTTTCTGCTCTGTGCTAAGATGAGATGTCGTGCTGTGTTAGGACAGCCTGAGCACTTCGTCTTTGGCCATGAGTAAAGCGAACAGGTCGGTTCCCTACATTCAATTTGCTGCCTGACAGAGCGGGATCAGCCCTAATTTTGTGTTCACTACATTCCCAGCAAACTATTTAATTCAGTCCATTTCTAAATAAGTTTGCTGATGAAGTCTAAGCCCCACAATATTTTGTTGCTCTTCTGAAACATGCCCTTGAATGGAGAAAATAAGCATATGATCTGAGAGTCTCACTCCATGTTTTGTTAGATGGATGTGCCCAAGCCCCCAGCAGAGGCTACATTTGGAAAAGATTTTATTCTGAACCCTATCCATAAATCAGTGTCCTGCATTACCTATGGCAGGTCACAGTGGATGGTTGGTAGAAGGTGTGCTTCTATGGCTTAGGACATCAGTTTAATGCCTCTGCAGTGATCTGATGTGGGACAGCTACAGGGTCAAAGCTTGTAGGTTTGGTTCTTGTGGATTTTTCAGATTAAGTATACCAGGGTTCCTGCCCAGGAATCATGGGGTACATCTTTAAAGGAAAAAAAAAACCAAACTTTTTTATTGCCAGGAAAACATGCAAGGAGATGGAATCATTTCTGTAGTAATGAAAGCTGACACAGGTCTTACCATTTGCAGAATACACCAGACCACAATTTTAGGCTCCAGTAGCCCTGTTTGCTAAGGAAATAGATAAAAAGCATGAGAGTGAACCTTCTCTTTTCTTTGGGGTGATGATTTGTCGCAGTACTTTTTTTCCAGGTACAGCATTGTTTGTGCACCACAGTCTTCCTCTTCACTGTATGCTGAAAAAAACAGACTGCAATCTGTTTATATGTTTAATTTGTAATGGGAACAGCCTTTACTCCTTAAATACTGACAGTATATTCGGCACCTATTTGAATGCCAACATCCACTATTGAAAACATGGGGTCCTAACTTTTGTTTTTGGTGCTACTCAAACCTGCTCACACAGCTTGGTCACACTGAATAGGACATATGTGAGTAGGATCACATACGTGAGTAGACTTAGACGGGTCAGGTTAGGCATGCCTGGGTTTTTTCTTCCCCAGTGTGCTTGTAAATTATTGTTGGATTGCTCAAGCAATGCATGGTATGGAAAAGCTAAGTTGAGACACTGTGTGGCTGTGTAAATTTTTAAGTTTTAAGTATAGGAAAAGCAAGAAAAAAAATACAGGAAAGAAGACCTGTGTCTGGCACTGGCTATAAGTCTGATGTTGGTGGGGAGAAGAGAGGAGTGAGAAGCCATCCCACAGGCACTACTAACCTGGGATGCAGTCCGTGCCCCACTGAAGGCTGCATTTTCCTTAGGCTTCTCCCTGTAAATTTGTCCCAGCCACACTCCTAAAAGCTGTTGTGTTGAACCAAGCTCCATATGCAAAATGAATGGGTTCTGTTTTGCAGAGCACCATAAAAAGTCTGCGTGGGTAAGTGTGAGGCCTCAGTGCTGCAAGATGTGGCATCAGCCCTGTGTGTATGGTAGTCACAAATACATAGAAGGTCTTGTGTGGCTTGTAGTGCAGCAGTGAAGATCTTGTAAGAGTTAAGAGCTGCCCTACTTGATTCAGTGGTTTTCTTTGACGTTTCTCTCTGAACATCCAAATGGATCTTGAATATCTCCACAAAAGGAGTCTCCACAGCAGCCTGTGCCAGAGCTCCACCACCCTCCCCATATTTAGGTGGAACTTCCTGTATTCAGTTTTGTGCATTTATACATTGGGGGTTGTTTAGATAAGCAGGAAGGGACTGCATAGCTTGTTGGGTTTTTATCTGTAGCCTGGATCTGACAGTAAAAATGTTCTCACTTTCCAAATCATGTGAACCCCTGAGCACTGATGCTGCCTGTGCCAGCAGAAGAGGCAGTACCTGAGTGAGGGCAGGAGTTTCTGTGCTGAGTCATCATGGCATATGTGGGTAATGCTCCAGCTCAGGGTGAGACAGAGGTGGAAGGCTCTACTCCCTCCCAAAACAAGAAGGTTTGTTACATCTGGGTGTATTATGTTCCCCACAGTGGATTTTGAAGCCCTTCCCAAGAGCTGAATTGTTGTGCTCGACTCCTGCCCTGATGAGTAATGACCAGCACAACTCTGCTGCTGCTTACAAATCACAAGAGTTAAGGAAGAAGATGTGTGGTGGGTAATTTGTATTCTTTGTGCTGCCCTCTCTGTGCTCACGTTTGGGACGGCCGGTTTGGGAGGGGCTATGTGAAACCCCATCCAAGCACAGTTCTTTGAATGCCGTTAGAGACAGGCGGCTTCCACAGTACTAAAGCACCAGATGGAGTGAACCCGCCCCAGACTTTGGGCACCATTGGAAACGGTTACACTGAGTGAAAATAGTTTGGGTTATGGATTATTACTTTTTTTTCTTGGTGTCCAAAGTTTGATAAAGCAGAGGTAAACAGAACCCAGGTAGGCTTTTTTTCCTGAAGCCTTTTCTCCAGTCCATTTGAGGGCAATTTCACTGAAGCTGTGTGCTTAACTTCCAGAATATTCTTCTTTTTTTGGGTTTGTTTTTTTTTTCTTTTGAACTCACCAGGCACTAGGTCATAGCAGTATTACTGTGGAGGAGGAGCATCTGTAAATACATAAATGGAGCACATCCCTGCTTGTGGATGGCTCTTACCTGCTAGCCAGAATTTACCTGGGATTAGTAAGAGGGTGCATGAAGGGCTGCGTGGTGTTTTAGAGAGAGGTGAGCAAAGATAACAACCACCAACATTTGAGGTACTTACTGTCTTGAAAGACTGTGGGTTTTGTTGTTGTTGTGGTGTGCACAAGGGTTTTGAAAAAGTCAGGTCAAATGAATGGCCAAGAAGGGCACAGAGTGAGCCGGTGGTGTCGGGCTGACTGACCTACACCAGCATTTCCCTGCTACCTGGAGTGCGGGGAAGGTATTCCCAGTGTAGGCTGTGTAAGAGAAGTATACAGCAGAGGAGATGAGGGGAATATCAGGCATGAGGAAGAAAGAATCAAGAGTGTGGTAAATGCGTAAATAAAAGAGGAATTGCATAGAGGGAAGGTGAGGATAGTAAAGCCCCAGCAGAGCTTGATTTACACAGCACTCCCTGCTGAGGGCTGTTGGCAGGTGTGTGGTACTGAAGTGAGGCTGGTGGCTTGGGAAGGTTCGGAGATGGGTACCTGAGGAAGTACCTTTGCCAGGGAAGGCTTAAAAGGAACGCATCAGAATTGTAGAATGGCTAGGGCTGGAAGGGACCTTGAAGATCATCAAATTCCAACTTCCCTGCCATGGAGCAGCATGTCTGCTCAAGGCCCCATCCAGCCTGGCCTTGAACACCTCCAGGGAGGGGACAGCCATCACCTCCCTGGGCAACATGTGATGTAAGAGCTTCTTGCATGCACACCTAACAACTGATCTTGTTGCAGATGCCAGCATTTTCTATGATTTTGCTTCTGATAATTGTGAAATAATTTGCCCTCCTAGGGCACGCTTGAGACTTCAGGAAGACACCAAACCTGTGGTAGAATTAAATTGCCTTTGGCTGAAATTACAGAGCCATAAAGCTTGTGCTTGATGTCTGTGCTTCCCTTCATGAGATCATCCTACTGAGTTCAAGGCCAAATACACACTAATGGTGTGTGAACGCCGTTCTTGCTGAAGCTCCATGCACTTCTGTCTCGGGATGGACCTCAAGACCAGAACAAACTTTAACTCAAGAGAAAAATGGAACAGAGTTGTGAGCAAAGATTTATCAGAAAGGGGCGTCCCTGGATACTTCTATGCTTATTCAGTGTATCATTTAGTGACTATGTCATACCAGTGAGGGTGTACTGGCAAAGTACTTTACTGGGTAAAGGCTAGAGAGAGAGAAAGAAGTGTTTTGGGGACTCCTGAGATTGTGTTGTTCACTGAGCACACTAGAAAGCATCCTGGGTCAACAGAGGCTTCGAATGAGTTAGCTTTTTTGTGTGTGCTTGCTCTGAAAGAGTGACTGAATAAATTTAATGATCTTCCTCAGATTTATTGTGAGAGATGTTGCATCCTGTGAGACAAAATTGGTTGTTGGTGCAAACCACCAGCAGAGGTGTGCAAAACTGCTTTTGTTTTAGAAGCAGTTTCAAAGGTTGATTTTGCAGGGAATACTGAGGCATCTTTGGCATGAAGATGGATGTCTTAATTGAAATGAGTGACAATTACTGTTTGTGTCTTCAACTTCTACCCATCTCTGCCTCCGTTTGGTGTCAATTCTTTGTAGGCGCCGCACACGTAGAGCACACGCAGTAAGAGCTGGCATAGCTGAGCCATGCTCTGTGGAGCCCTAGCGCGTTCGTTTCTGAAACAAATGGGGTTAGAGAGGAGTTAACAACTCACTGCAGCCAGCAGCAGTGCCCTTAAGGGGATGCCTTTAGTTGGCAGACAGTATTAGTAGGATTTGGAGTAGACATTTGTTGCAGTTTGGTGTAACTGCTGCTTCAGTGGCTTTTGTAAGCTGCAGTTACAGCTTTCTGCGAGCCCCATATTTTGAAAACATTGGTACAGTCAAGGCCAAATTTGAGACCAAGCCTATCAGAGCTGGTCATAGCGCCTCTGTGAATCACATATAGGAGAAAAAAAACTGCTGGCAGGCGCACTTTGCCACCGGAGCGGGAGTGAGAAGATGTAACAAGCTGCACAGACTCCAAGGCCAGGCCCGCAGGGGGGGGGGGATGAAGAATGTGAAGAGAAAGTTTCCCCTGCAGCTCGTGGTGGAGTCCATGGTGAAACGGGTGTCCCCCCGAAGCCCATGGATGAGGACGGGGAGCAGAGACAACTATGCCTGTGAAGATTGATCCACGCCTCAGCAGGTTTGCCAAGGGACTTGTGACTTTGCGGGTGACCAGGCCGGGGGGTCTGGACCCGGACGTCAGCACCCTATGGAGGGGAGAGTCCTGCTGAGAGGCCTGTGGTGAGGGGATGACTCCCCGATAGAGAGGACTCACGCTGCAGAAGGTCGTGGACACGACTCTCGCGTGGGTGGGACCCCACGGTGCCGCAGGGGAAGGGGGTGTGTATGTGGAATCCCCCCCCCCCCAGCTGAGATGGAAGACAGCTTGGGAGGAACGGACTGAAACCCCTCACTCTCCATTCCCTGCCCCCCCTGTACTGCGAACGGGAGGGAAGAAGGGAGCGAATCTCTGATTAAAGTCATGAGTGCGAAGAGGCGAGGGGTGGGGGGAGGAAGTAGAAGTGATAATATCTGGGGAAGAAAAGCAGCTTGTTGGGAATCACCGGAACCCCACTGCCCATTCCCTGCCCCTCCCCACGCCATGTTGGGGGGGGAAGAAGGGAGTAAAATCGTGATGAGTTTTAAGTTTGCTAAGAAGGGAGGGGTGGGGGGAAGGTGCTTGAAGACCTGGCCGCTTCTTATCTCGTTCCGGTTCACGGGGTGTAGTAGTTGTAGTAAGTAGTAATAAATCACCTTTTCTTTCCTTTATTCTGTGCTGCGTCTGTTTTGCCCATTGCACTAATTGGAGAGTGATCCCTCTGTCCTTATCTCAAGTCCTAAGCCTCCCAATATCTATTTTCTCCCCCTTTTCGGCTGAAGGGGGGAGTGAGCGAGCGGCTTGGTGGGTATTTGGCCTTTGGTTAGGTCCAAAACCACCACAACGTGTCATTGGCATCTGACAGGTGCCGCGTTTGGAGTCACGGTTATGCACTGTTTAATTTGCTCAGCCATGTGGCTTAGTGAGCACACTTGATGTGACTTTATTTCTAAGCCTAGCCCTGTGTGGCATAAAAGTTCTGTGATACTTGGTGTTTCCAACCATTTCCAATACTAAAGTACTCTTCCTGCGTTTTCAGGGTATTTTGGGGCTGATTAAGAGTATGGAGAGACATCAAGAAACATTGTGCTTTTTAGCTGAGATTAAGCAGGTATCAACTGGGAAGGTTAATTATCATTGCATTATTTAAAGAGCCGCGTCAGTACCCTTAGAGCTATATGAAAACAGTCGTGCGTCGTTATACTTAATTATTAATCATACTTAATCCTACGAAGCAGTAAAGGGAAACTCCTGGTTATGTTACTAGAAGCTGATTTCTGTTGCCTAACTTGTATTGCTGTGGGACATCTGGAAATGTTACTTAATTATTCAAAGCGTGGCCTCCGGCACGTCTTTTCAGCTAGTGGCAAGGAGAGTGCCAGGCCTACTGAGAAGTGCAGTTAGTGAAGGAGAAGGGACACAAGTTCACAGAAGAGCATCCCAAAAGTTAATGAGAGTAATGGAGCAATTTAAAGCTTGACAAGTAAAATAAAAAAAAAATAATTAAAAAACCCCCAACCTTGTAGTCCCAAGCTGTGTAGTTTTAGCCCTATTTGCCAACTGCACGCTGATGGTAGCTGCAGAGCAGTTTGCTTGTGCTTTCTGCTATTTCTAGAGAGGGGTCTTGTTTGCCCATCCAAAGCATCGTGGCAGACCCGTTTGTATTTTGATACCTGTGAAGCTTCTGCTTTCTACGCCTGGTTTTATAGGCAACAAATAATATATGGGTGTGGAAAGCAAGGGAGGGAGTTATGTGGAGGGGCAGTGTGAAGGATGGCACACCTGATTTATGCTGAGATCTGTACTCCCGTGCACTTATTTGGAAACTGAAGGCTTTATTTTAGACAACCTGCCAGAGCAGGCAGCATCCTTCCAATTGAACAGCAGATAGAAGATAGGACAAGGGGAGATAGGACAAGGAGAAATGGAACAAAGCTGTGCCAGGGCAGGTTCAGATTAGATGTTAGGGAACAATTTTTCACTGAAAGAGTTGTCAGGGCCTGGAACAGGCTGCCCAGGGAGGGGGTTGAGTCATCATCCCTGGATGTATTTTAAAAAAAGGGTAGATGAGGTACTTAGGGATATGGTTTAGCATAGGATGGGAATGGTTGGACTTGATGATCTTAAAGGTCTTTTCCAACCTTGTGATTCTGTGAACAGGCCAATCTCCCCTCCGCATTGTACTTTCTCTCACCTTAAATAGCAGATTTGACATAAGTTGCTGTTGTTCCTATTCCAAAGACTGATAAAGTGAAGCTGATAGTTGGTAAGTTGTACGTTAAGGGCTGGTGCACAGTTAGAGCCCAGCCCTTCAGCATGCAAGGCTGATGGATGATTTAGTAAGTCAGACATAGTCTCAGATTGTGTTCTCTAGCCCAACAAAAACTAGTAAATGCCAGAAGCAAGATTAGAATTTGAAATGTCTGGATTTATTTTGGGGGTCAGGGGAGTGGGTTTTTTAGTGTAGATCTCCCACCCTGTGCTTGCACAGAAGTCTTTCTGCATGTGATTCAAAGGTTGTCCTCAGGTAAGGTTGCAGCTTACAGCCCGCTGTGGGAGGTGCAAGCCCCCACACCCTCCAGCAGTAGAAGTGGAAAGGCCGCTGCAGTCGATGGGTTTAGCAGTAATAGCAAGTCTTCTACAGTCAGCAAGGATTGGCCCTTTTCTCTGTACAGAGACCACCCACATGTGATCCCTGGGTAGCTCTTGAGCTTGTAGAGGTGTCACTAAGCCCATCGCTGGTTCTTACACTACTGCTGGTGCAGGACAGAAACACCGAGCGTGGCAGCGCAGTACTAGGTATTTACACCTAACCCCTTTTGTCATTAGGTGTATATTCAGCTGTTTTTACAGAGATGCCTCATTCCAAAACATGATATGGCTGTTTCTGGGGGAGGTACCCCTCCTATTCTCCCTATAGCAGTAGTCCAACAATCAATCCCAAGTGATTCATGGGCATGGAAAGAAGCCTTCAGTTGCAGAGTGGGATATTCCAGCTGTCCTTCATCACGGGGAGAGACTAACAAACTGGAGGGCAAGTGTCATGTCAGAGAGTAAATGATCCAGAGAATTTCTGTTGAAAGCCAAAACTGAGTAGTTAAGGGGAAAAGGTTCTGGTTGTGTCACATAATGTCCATATAGAGGATATATAAGCATGAATGTATTTAATATCATCTGCTGGAGGAAGAAATGGTGGTAGTAAGGTTAACCTTCAAAGGCATTATTAACCTCATTCAGTCGAGATGATATGTTCCCTTTGGTAAACTATGGTGAATGGGAATGACTGCAAATATGAGACCCTCCCCCTCCTTCCCATCACCTCTGACACCTCTGTTCACATCAGCAGGAGCTCTGTGAGAAGATCACAGGGAGACTGTGTTCTTAAGATGAAGGTGGTTAGGACAAATTGGCACATGAGCCTGTCATGCAGTTGATGGCTCTTAACCTGGAAACTAAGGTAGTAAGATGCTGTTTATGTCTCAGCAGAGAAAATAGTCAAATACATTAGTATTTTTCAAAAGATACATAAAAATCAATACAGACTCCAGATAAATCCTAAGATTAATGGCCCATTGCCTAAGTATTTCCCATTGCCTAGTGATGTTCTTTATATCAATAGGAAAAGGCCTAAAAATTCAGTTTTCTTTGATGTCCCAGGGAAACTGAAGCTGTGACGGTCTTCATAAATTTCTATGAGCTTTGGGAACATTCAGTTTCTCTTCAGCAAGGAGTCATCTCATCAGACATACCAGAAATTCAGTTGTCCTCATGATGGGGCTGGGAAGAGCCATATCCATTGAACCACCTCCATCACAGACTTCAGCAGACAGGCATTGCCCGCAGGCAGATTTCCAGCATTAGCAAGTTGAACTGTGAGGGTTTTGGATGATCTGTGGGGCTCACAATGTTCATTTCCCTGGCAGCAGAACAGGTTTGTACCCATGGTAATTTTTGTAGGAGCCATCGGGTTGTCACCTGTATACTTTCTGTGTGCAAAACCTCTGCTTACAGATGTTCTTTGAGGCATCACAATTATAGATATTATGTTTCTGTTTCCTGAATAATGAATTTGCTGTGTTAATTGGGAGCTGAATACCCTGCCTTAGCAGCAGCAACTTCTCGGGCTCGAGAGGAGCCTGGGTTCTCCGGCTTAGGATCTTTAATAGGAGGAGCTGCTTAGGATCTTTAATAGCAATTATCCTTCTTATCTGCTTTTGATGATTGCAAATTTTATTAATTAGGGGGATAACAGATCATATTCACTGGACAAGTTCGATGTTTGCAAAATTAAAGACTAGCCCTGGTCTTGCAAACACGTAATTTATGGGACTAACTTCATACCTGCGAGTAGCTTGTTACTGTGTACTCAGTGTCCTGTACACTAAATTCCATCTCCTGGACTTCTATTACATAGAGGAAACTGGTATTTTTGTGTGTTTAGAAAAGTAAACTTGTTTTCTCATATTTGGCAGTAATAACTCATCTGGTCATTTCTAGCTGTAGCTGACAAAGAAGATAGACTATATCGGAATAGAATTTTTAATAGCTAGAAATTGTGTTGGGCATCACTGAAGAAAAGTACCTCTTACATCAGAGTGACAGATGAGTGCCCTGTGTATCTGTTTGTTGTTAGAAATGACTGTTTATAAAATTAAAGTTCCCTTCCAATCCTTGAAAATACAGAAAAATGGAAAGCCAACAAGTAAAGCCAGTTAAAACTAAATTTTATTTTCATAATGGAAAAGTTAATAGATTAATAAAATGAATTTAATATTATTTTATTTTCAAAATAGCTTTGATTCCAGAGTTCTATTTTTAAACCTTCACACATTTAATTTTAATGTGATTTTTTTTATTTGTGTGAAGCAATAATTTAAAAAATCTTTTACACATTTTGATGGCTGTTGGAACTGCAGTCTTTATATAGCTTATGCTTTCATATAAAACCTGTAAAGTTAATCTGTTGTGATTTTTAGAACAGAACACTAGCTTGTTATGTTCGCTGCTGTTGAGAGCTTGTCTTTTCCACTCCTGCCGTAGCATTTTACTGGGGATATATGGAACTGATGCAGAGTGGCCACCTGGGTTTCTGGCTGCCATTCCACATTTTAATAACTCAGACTTGCCCTATAGAAGTTGAAATATCAAAGTCTTTTGAAATATAACTATGCAGAGTCCTTAGCAGTGATTCCTTCTTACCCTAGCAATACACCAGCCCTACATTAATTATTATTATTATTATTTTTAAATCTGCTGATATGATTGCAGATAAAAGGTAACACCAAAAAATGCTTTTGGGACCAATTTCATTGCTGGAGATTAAAAAAAATGCCCATCATTTGGATAAATGGGACCTAAGTAATGACTGCATGGAAGTGATGGGGAAGCAGAGCTGCTATCACAATACATGTCAATGTGCTTGTTGTTCTGAAAGAAAAAGCGAAGGGTTTTGTTCCCCAGCCAGGTGCAATTGCCTGTTTTAAACCTCCATGCACTGAGTGAGTATGTATCTGACGTGGACACATTGTTGTACAATGACATGACACTCAGAAAACACCAAAATCCCAAACTTTCAAAAGAAAAACTAAAAGAAAAAATCATGACATCTTTTGTCTGTTGTCAAAGAATTTGTTTCCACTATTTATGACTGCCCATTTCTACTGTAGATGGGCTCACTGAACGAGGTTGTATTCCTAAACTGATGTTGGTCTCATTCTGCCCCCAAATTCTACAGGGTCAGTTCAGCCCTATGAATGAGCTGTTCAGTGAATATTGCTGTAGGGAAAAAAAAAAAAGGAAAAAAAAAAAAAGGCATTTTAAAGCGTGTTGTTTAATTGAACTGTTTTATTTGTGTCTTCAGGATGTTGACCTGAAGGCATGTCAGGAAGCTTTGGATAGCTGCTGTCCACACCACCGAGGTGATCAGCTGGAGCTGCAAGAGGAGGAGGAAAACAGAAATCAAGTCAATGACGACAAAAATGGAAGAAAGGAAGAAAGGAAGACTGTCACTAGGAAGCAAGGGAGGATATAGGTCTTATCACTGGGATAAAGAATAGCGAAAGACTCGGAGTGAATGGCTTTGAAAGGAATATTTTATTTCCTCTTTTCATTTGGAGAGTCCTTGACAAGGAACAGTGGCTTCAGACAACGCTTCATGAATTATGCCCTCATACACCTTCCCAAAAATTGCCCTCCCCCACCACAGTTTATGTAGCCGAAACGTTCCAAAATGTACAACAATCTCTTGCAGGTAACCATTTTACAATTGGGTTCCACCTTCCCCCTCATGAAGGTGGTGTGCGTGTGGGCAGGGATTTGTTTTTCTGGCTTACAAACACTTGAGATGTGGATAGTAAGCTACAGTGCTCTCACCATTCGGGTAAAGCTTGCTGCTCGGGTGTGCAATGACAATTGGGAAACTACATTGTTCAGATCATAACACCTGTAACTAGAGGGAAGAGAAACAGTGATGTTAGACTGAAGCAGGTGCACTTTGGGTTTTGTTCTCTGAGAGCTCTATTTCATCTTCTTGAGACTTTATGAGTGCTGAGATCATTTGATCCGCCAACCCCTCTGTTCCCCATTTGCCCCAGCAGTTAGGCTTTGAAAAAGTTCTTGGTTTTTCCACAGCAGTGGGTAGGTGCAGTCTCAAGGAGGAGGAAAGTGTGTTTCTGGCGTTGTAGGGTAGAGCAGTCATGCTCTACCCATGCTCTACCCAGCTGCCATGGAGCTGTCCCGCTCGTTCTAACAACATGAAATCTCCCATCAGGATGAAGGCTTGTTGGCAGCGTTTCCCAGAGCTGTGTGGTCTACTTCTTCTTGGGCTTCAATGTAAAATATTTGTGCTTTACAAAGTGTTTTTGTTTCTTCCACCACAGAGCAACACCAACCATGGAGATTCCCTTCTCTCTTTAGAGGGCTGTTTACAGCTTTTGTCATCACAGATGGGAAACATGCTAGAGGTAAATGAGAAAAACACATGTATAGCCAATAGGTTGGAATATAGGGATTAATGGATAATGAGTTATTCTTTTATCTAATTAAAAAAAACCCCAAACACAAGAAACAAAAAAGAAAACAAAAAAACACCCCAGGGAATGTATCAGCAAATCAATGTACTAAAACTTACCTGAAGATGTTCAAGATGTTAGTGTCCACCTTCTACAGCAGCTGCCATTGGCTCTACTAGAAGAATTTTCCCCAGTAACTTGTCTGGGATATGAAAGCTCTGAAGTCCTGTCTTTCCTCTGACCTGGTGTTCAGAGTTGGGTGGAGCCACTCAACCACTTAATTAGTTCAACTAATAATCCCCTTTCTGAAACCTAATGCCAGTTGGGCTTTACGTAGCAGTTCTTGCTGTGTTTCTCTAGAGCAACACTGAGTTACTAAGCACTAGCAGCTACTCAGCATTTGCAGCCAAAGATTAGAGTCACCATAAATACTCAGTCAAGCGCTCGCACCCTCAGGAACAGACCCACCTTGGCTGCAAAGCGGGTCGGTCAGCATTAGCAGCAAAACCTGGGATTTTTCTTTCCCCTTTTTTAATCTGCTGGGCTTCTGGTACTATTGGTTATTTTCTGTGTGCCCATCTTCACAAATAAAACTGGTTTTATCTTACTTGGAGTCTCCCTCCTCTCCTGCAGCTCATGCTGCAGTCATTACCCAGGAAGCTGCTCCCTACATTACTTGTCTTGCAGTTCTCCAAGGGCATCTTACCTACGCTTCCCATGGTAGGAGCCTTACAGGCTCGTTAGTATTCTCTATGTAATGACATGTTTAGGTCCGGAACATCTAATTTTGGGAATCTCTAGGTTGGACAGTGCCTCCCAGCTCATAAATTAGCCTCATCGTCTGTTCAGCTGTGGTAATGGACTCTGCACTAACAAGGTTCAGAAGTTCAGCAGTTTAACTTTCCGTTCTTTTCATCATTTGATAGGAACTTGGCTGTGGCTTTTATGCAGCTATACCAACACAGGGTTGTGTATTTTATTTAAGAGTATTAATGCACTGCCATCTTGTGACAATCAATCTGTTGAAAATGGATTGCCTGTTTGTTCCAGCTTCCAAGTCTTTACGGTATGGGAGATTTTTTTTTTTAATAGTTAACTTGCTAAGAGTCTTTATTTCCAATGGCTTAATTGAAAATATCAGCTGTATCTCTCAGACTACAAATGGTCTGGTACAAGTTAACTCCTGAGGATAAGGCAAGGCTTTCTTCTCTTACTTGAGCTCCCAGGAAGCTAAGTAGAGAATTTAAGACATTCAGGTACCTCAGTCTTTCCCTGCAAAAAGTGCTTTTTACACTGCTTGTGTAATGAACTGCAGTCAACAAAGTCCTTTCCTGCATCACATTAGGGATGCTCAGCCATGAAGGAATCGTACCATATGCTTCCTGCTTCATGTATTTACATTCTCAGTTTTTTTCTGTGCCCATGTATTTTATGACTACTTGTTAGCAAGGGTCCTGCCATAATCTTGCGTGGTGTCTTTGTATTTCTAGGACCCAGCAACTCTAACCCAGGCCCACAAAAAGTGGGTCTTTAATGCTACTGAGGCAGTTGTTCATCATCTGGATTTTGGGGCTGAGAGACCATACAGTGGCTTCATTTTTTGANNAAAAAAAAAAAAAAAAGTCTGAGCAGTAACTTAAAGTGAAAATACACCCACCAAAGGTGGGATTTGCAGGGGGATGTTTCGTCCAACCTGATTAGCAAAGGAGTCACGTTGAAATCTGAACACAGCAGACCTCAGTTAAGCAGGAGCTAAGCCAAATGTAGCAGCTCTCAGCCCCAAAAGCTTTATGAACAGTGAAAGAAGAGCAGTGAGAATGTGCCAGCACAACTTGAACATTCCTGTTGCCCTCCCCCCTTTTCTTACACCACTGCTCTCACCTGGATCCAGTCCTGCTAGTGAGCTGTTTAATCTTCTTTTCAGGGTTAATTTTCTCCTAGATTAGCACCTGGAACCAGCTCACCCTGCAACCAGACGATCACCAAAACCAGTACCAGGGAAGGGGCAGGACCACCCCTCCTAGAAGAACCTTTCCTTAGATCAGATGGACACGTAGTTCATTGTACACTTAGCAACAGTCCCATTTCCAGCTCTGAACACTCTGTCACAAGTGCTTCTCCTCCCACCCCTCAGTCACTTCTGCACCCTTCCTGCTTCCTCTTGCCATATGCCAGCACAGGTTATGCTGTGTACAAGCGGGAAACAGGAGTTGGGAGAACAAGAAGAGTTTAACATATAAAATTAATAGATTCAAACAGTGGAATAATAAACCAGAATTGGATCAAGACTGTATAGATGACGAATGTAGAGGCATTTTATAAAAGATCCCATTTCCCTCTCCCCCCCATCATCTTTTAGGTGAGTTTACTGGACAAAGATACACAAGTTGCTACTTCTAGTAGAGGCCAAGACCCATCATTCTCACACCACAGTGTAAGTTTGACCCAGACACTTTGCCACTGTTTCGGTCCTAAGAACAGACCACCCTGCTCAATCAAATTCAGAAACAAGACATTTACAAAGGCAAGAGTCTTTTCCTCAGTCAGGCTCTAATGTCAGAAATCCAGAATTGTTACTTCACAAGTCAAATTTGACAGGGCTGCTTTCAGCTGCTGACCTTAGAAACCCAGTGGCCCACAATGATAATTTTGGTGAAATAAAACTCCTGTCTTTCGAGGAAGGCTTTTATCCTATAGAAGTTTCTTAGCTCTCTGAAAAACCTGGCTCAGAATTCAAGTTGCAGTGCCACCTCTCAGTCTGCAGTGAAGGTTCTGTTGGGCACAGCAGTGATGTTAAATCTGTTTCTTCACATGGTTTAGGAGCTGTTGGTGGCCATAGCCAAGGAGACAGTAAATATGGCCATGTGGAATATTTGGGTGATTCAGAGCATTCTAGAGAAGACAGACTTCATCTGTTTCTTCATAACCACACCTATAATCAGCTGCCAAGTCAAGCAGCATCCACTCTGGAGTATCAGCAGCAGATGTGGATGGAGAAACCTCATGAAGTAGAGGATAGGTGCCATAATTCTGCTGATACAAACCTTAGCAGAGATGAACACTGTGCAAAGGCTCTGAGAATACCATTTTCAGTAGATGAAATCAAGAACATGCCTGTCGACTCATTCAACACCATGCTAGCAAAGAACCATCTAACAGACGCCCAGGTATCACTTCCACGTGTCATCAGCCGATGAGGAAGAAACAAAGTTGGTGCCCCAAATAGTCATAAACTGAATGCAACTCTTAACTTGGAAGAAGATGTATGTCATCTTCAAACACAGTAAAAAAGCACTGGAAGCACAGTAGATCCATCAGCCGGATGAAGCAAAAGTTAAACCACTTGTACCATGACATTTTCAGTAGATTGAGGGACAACCAGGGCAGACCTGTTAACCCATGCCAACGTGTCATTCATTGCAGTAACAGTGGCAGGGTATTCATAATTCCCAAACACTTGGTCAAACCAGAACAGGAAGAAGATAATGAAAAAAAGCAGAAACAGAAATAAGGTGGCCGAAGATCACTCAGGTTTTGTTTTTCCCAAGAGGGTATTTGTGTGAAGACCAGAGGTCAGTGGCTACAGCAGTACAAACAGAAAATGTTGCATTTGAGGAGGGAGACTACACGTTCAAGGGTCTGTGCAACCCCTTAGAAAGTTGTACTAGCTGAGGCTTTGCAGGAGGAAACCTGTTTGGTTTTAATTAAAGGAGCTAGGCCGTTGCTGTGAGTGTAGTTGTTTAGCCCTGTGTAAAACTAGGAATTTATGTTCTGGTGGTAGGGAAGCAGGAACATCACTGGGGGAAAAAACAAAGTGACCTGTAGAAGAAAAATGTGGTTTAGTCTGGAGTACTTGATCTTTCATACACAACATGACTGTATTTTATTATTCTTTTTTAGCACTGAAAAAAATGTAGCTGAAGTTCATCCTCACCTTAAATTCAGAATGGCTTTTGGTACTCCTAAGAGATACCTTGTGCTTTGCAGTTGTTGGGAACTGCTCTGCTTTTCCTAGTTGTCCTTTGAGGAGAGAGGCCCAGGAAGCCATTGCGTTTTCCCTTGCTACTGTCACCATTGTAGCTCCAAGCAAACAAAACATACAAGGCAATTTTACAACTCATACGATCGATCTGCAGTCTGAAAAAGTAAATTAGTAATTGATTCAATATTGCCTTACCTTCATCCTCTGCAACCAAATCATTCTCAACTTTCTGCTATGAAAGTGAGGGATGGTGAACAACTGCCTGTTCTGCTTCCCCTTGTGATAAGATTTACTTGTGCACCTTCTCTTTTCCCCCCATTTGGATACCTTCCTCAAGGAGAAGTACTGAAGTTGTTCTTTTTAGTTTTTTAAACTGGCATTTTTAAAGTACCTTTGTTACAGATTGCTTTTTTTCCAATTTTCCCCAAATCCTTAAACTGAACCAAATGACTATCTGTTCTTGTGCTGTTACATTCACATAGAGGCTCTGAATGAAGAGCTTTTTTGATACTTCTGCTATGAAGGCGACATTTTACTCACTCACATATTCACAACAGCTTACCCGTTCCTATTTTACAACCTAAAAAGGATCTGCAAAAAAAGACGGCCCAGGAAGGCATGGAACCAATGATAAGGAAGGAACGTTGAGGCATACTAGTTTGTGAGATGTTAAAATAATTACTAACAACTAGACACCAACAAATACTTTCAGCTCACTGGTCACGGTATGAGGAGAATGTTGCAGCTTTACAAACAGGTATGTTAAAAAAAATAAAAAGGAAGCACTTGCATGTAAAAATCTACAGGTACACACAATGAAAGTTTAAATGCCAAATTATTTTTTTCTTTCCTTTGAGGAAATCAACTGTGCCATTAGCTGTAAATCAAGTTGTGGGGTGTCTTGCACTTGCTTTTACAGTAACTGGAGCATCAAGTGGCATTCTCTAAAAAGGAAACGGTCTCAGCGCGCACAATGTATTAACTTATCGAAATCGAGTGTTTCAAACAATGTGCCCTGCATTTTATATTAAAAGATTTATTTAAATATATGCGTCCAGCTGTTATTTTATCTATCAGTTCTGTCAAAGCCTCAGATCGATTGGGGACTTCATAGTGAAACCTTTAATTCGTGAGGTCATGAAATCTCTTGCTGGTAGTTAAGTAGCAGCATGAGGCACATCTGTCCTCACCAGCATCCACATGGAACTTCCTTGCTACTGCATGAACTTCAACCCAAACATGCAACATGTGACAAATACTTAGGGGAACTGTAAACTTTATTTCTAGTTCTGGGGAAAAAAAACAACCAACCAAACCTCCATGGCCCATGTGAAGTCACCAGCCCCTACCCCATTCCACTCTCTTGTGAGCTTGTGGATGGGAAGTCACCCTCAACAGTCCTCAGCCAATTCCACGATATGTGTATTATCCAACAACTGTCTTTATGTGCGAATCTCAATTTCTGAGGACTCCACTAGCAACTACGCCCCTGCGAACAATCCCAGGTGAATCACTAATTTGGGGGATGGTGCTGTGTGTCCCCAAGTTCCAACAGCACTGACAGCACAGACACCAAGCATTGCGTCTGGACACATGACGTTATTTTCCCAAGCCGCCTGCTACCTGCCTACAGAACAGACCAGGCTGTGAGCTGAGGCTGCCATCAAGTTCCACCTAAAAACTGTCACTAACTTGACCAAGTGCCTTCCCTTTCTGTTTAAAGAAAACAAAAACACCAGCCCAGACACTGCCTAGTCTCAGCTATGCCTTTCACTTCCTTAAATTGTGAAAGCCAGGCTAGACAGATAAGGGAAGTGCAGGCTTAGAGCAGGGACTCTTGCTTTCAACCCATACACAACAGGGGGAGGCTGCTCAGAACTCGAGGAGCTATTCAGGGAAAGAGCATCCTTAAAGACAGCTTTTAACTCAAGTGGTTGCAAAGGCCGGGAAGCCCCTGAAGTCAACCTTGGCTTTCGTATTGATAAAACCCTAACTTGCAGAAAACCCCAAATCCCAAACATACAGACCAGAAACTAGACTGTGTAAGAAGACATGATGATGTAGCATTGGATTTAATTCTGGAGCTTTTCCCTAGTGAAAAAGCTCTCGGGGATGCATGCTGCCTTAACCATGTGGGGGAGGCTCTCGCCAAGGGAAGAGCCATGAAAACACTTGAAAACTTGTTACACTGCTAGCGAATTGCCAAAGTCAAGGATTGCAGATTGAGCTGATGATACAGAAACAAAACCTGTGAATACCAACGCAGGAGTTCAATACTATTCCCATGGCAAGCAGTCTGTAATGTGTGTGGCCAACTGTGTTTTTCCTGCATTAATAATGGAAAGAGGTTATCTGCAAGAGGTGAGAAAAGGTCAAACTGAGTAAGCAGAAGCAAAACATGGGTGGCGGGACAATCCCAAAGCAGAGTACTTTCCCATTATTACCGGTAGTAACACACGTGGGCACTACCCAACAGCACTAGCCCCAGTCAGATCTGTAGCTCTTCTAGCAAAGCACCAGAGAACCCTAGTACTGAATCAGAGCACAATACCCTGAAGCATCGTTTATGACACGCTAAGGCTGAACACTTGCACACGCACAGGCAACGCTGGAAATAAGCCCTCACAGAGACACAGATGGCATCCTACTGTAACACTTTATGACCACTAACAGCACTGCACTAGGCACAGCCTTAGCTTCATGGTTTGCTTTTATTGTGCACACTTTGCTTTTTACAGAGGTACATTTTACAAAGACTGTTCCTGCTCAAGAGCTTACAATCTAGTTTTGGATGGTGTAAACCAGAACCTCCATGAGGAAACAGGTAACAAAGCAGCTTCATCGGTATTGGTTTGTCAGTTTGAACCACCCAGTATTGGACCCAAAATACAGAGAGTGCATTTGTATCTTACAAGAGTCACAAGTATCATTCAAATGAGAATCTTGAGGATAGAGTAGGTAGAGGCCTATAAATGAGGGCACAGGACACACAGCACCAGGTTCTAGTGAACTCTTTATTAAATAAACCAAATGGGAGGCGACACAACTAACCCTGTCAGGTCTCATTAACCACAGTGCACTTTGTAAAAGCACTGCAACTTCGTACCTGCTACACAGCTACTACAACTCCATTGAACCCATTGCTTTCCACAAGCACACACGGACCAAGAGGAACCAAAGGGGTGTGGGGGAGAAATTATGTGTTGGCAAGGGCTTGGAGGGTGGGGGGGGGACAACAGTAGTTTTCTAGGACTTGGCCACAGTCACCTTGTTCACAGTGAAGCAGCCCGGAAAGTCAGAGAAGCTAGTTTGTAAACTACAGGAACCCCAATGCTGTTGACCTAGTGCATTCATAGTCACCTGTCAGGTGAGTCACACAGCCATTGGAGTTAAACACCATTCTACTATTGGCAAATAGAACAAGTTCTTGTGTACATTAACTGCAGTAACTTTGTGGCAATTAAAATCAACACCAGCAGCAAGGCAAGAACACAACTGTCAAAAGGCAGAGTTATGACTTCTGGCAGGACAGGAAGAACACCCTTCCACATTACATTCTCGTGCAATTCCAACCAGTGTCACCGTACGAGTGAGAACCCAACCTCTCCCCTTAGGAGAGGAAAAAAACCCAAAAGCAGTGAAACAGCAGCATCACTGTGGGATTCCACCTGCCTCACCACTCCTGTGTTGAAAACAAACACTAAAGCTGTGGGGAATGCACTGTTTCCCAGCACGTTCTCAGCACATCATCCTTTCACAAACACGGTCAAGTTGCCAAAACACGGAGCTGACGGCTCCTTCAAAATTCAGATCTACCTTTTTTGGGACTTTTCTTCCCCCAACATGGTTTGACTTCATCCCCAAGGTATGTGTAGTCAGAATGCAATTATCTTCACACGCAACAAAGTTCGATTCCTGCTAATTTTGTAATATTAAGAGCAATTTCTCACATTGTCCTAAACGCTTTTCAGTGCCCAAAGCTCAAGTAACAGAAGTGAATAAAATACAACTTTAATTGTAATTATCATGGAGAACACAGACCCTGCATAGCCAGAACCCAAGCACAGACCTCTCTTTACCACCGCTGTAAAAATCAAGTCACACACTGCAGGTTTTTGGGTTTCCCCCCTCCCCCGTACCAGTTACCAGCAAGTTATGTTCTCTTACACATTCTTCCTCGGTTTGCTGGGGGCAAGCTGAGCCTAGTACTGATAACCCGATCCTCAGTTCTTCATACACTGAGACCCACTGACCGCAGCATTGGCCTTACTTTGAAAACAGAAAGTCTGTCAAGCAATGTAAAACCAGATTCTTAGAAATTGAGAAGCATACATTGTCTACAAATGGAAACCCAGGAATCCACCACGCACTTGTTTTTATTCAGCATTGCTAGCTTTCAGTATCGGGGTTGACTCAACCAGTGACTTCTCTCACTGAATCAGTCAGTAAACACTGCAATTGTCACTTGGTGAAAGTCATGAAAGCCAACAGTAAGACAACAGGAAACTTACTCAAATACTCCAAAAGCTTTTGAGACTTTAAATACCCAAAGTTATTTTCTGCTGTCACTTCCAACATTTCCCTTCCCCCACAGCCAGTACATCAAAATTAAAATACCCTCATTACGGAAAAATGGAACATACTCATTCCTAAACCTTGCTGCAAAGCTACAGAAGGATGCAAGTGTCTCAGAGAATTACTACTCCCCTTTAAGTGTTGGGTTTGGGGATAGGTTGTTGGTTTTTTTTTTTTAAATGTCCTATGAACGGGGACTTGCCAACTGTAAAGAAAAAACCTACATTAACTAAATCTAAGTTCAAGAAAGAAGGCAAATTCCTTATCAAGCTGGTCAACTCAGTTCTGTTGGAAAGAATAAAGTAAAGAAGATTTTGTGCATCTTCGTTTTCTGCCTCCTTTGCAGCACACTCGTCACCTACGCAGGTATTTCAACATTCAACTTAAGAAACACAGAAAAACATCGTATGTGCATCCTTAAATAATAATTCTGAATTATATAAAGAAGGTTAAAGAAGACATAATGATTCTGCCAAAGCAAAACATAGCAATAAATTTCAAGTTTAGAACAAACCATATAGGTAGGCAACAGGTTAAACCAGTACAGGCTGAAGATACATTGCCTCAAATCCATTGCCAACTGAAGTTTCCCAAGCTTGCACACTTGGGGAGTTCAGGGTTGGGGGGTTTGGGGATTTTTTTTGTTCCACAGCCCCCTTTCCCCTCGAAGATGCAGCTACCAGTAACACACTTCTAGTACAGCAGGAACTCTACATCCCATTTACTCTTTCTCGATGCTAAAAGCTCTTTACAGGTGAAAAGGATAAAGCTATTGTCCTATCACATTTTGACAAACTGGCTGAAGTGGTTAGTTTCATTAACAGGAAAGGAGGAGGTATTTTTATGGAATTATGTAAAACACAGCCAAAATGCTATTTTAAAGCAATTGTGTCCAACAATGAGCGTTTTTAATCTGTAGCACTGTTTCTCCCAACAGAGAACAGGTGCCTACAGTCAGAGACACAAGTTCTGTGAATACGCTTTTGCCAACTTGACTTTGTTTTAAAATCCACCTCAAAATGGAATGTTTCCAATCATGGAAAGGGTCTAAAAGCTGCACATAAACATTATTTAATGTTAGACACACACTAAGTTTTATTAAGCATTACACTAGAACTACTTTGGTATAAAAAATACTTTATTTTAAAGCTATGAAAGTTATAAAAATATGTAGTTAAACTTTCTACTCACAGAATGTTTGCTATTTTAACATTAGTGATTTGTTTCTCCTAACGAATCTGAATTTTATTTGAAAGGTTTACAAGACATTAATACTATAATTTAAAAAAACCCAGCATTACAGGGAGCTGTACTAATTGTGATATTTTATCAGTATTCATTTAACCTCTAGATTTTTTATGAAGGCAGCAAAAACAACTATTTTTCTGATGATACAGAATTTCTTATTTCTTGAAGCGTTTCTGTGGTTGACCACTTCTTCATTAGTTACCTGCAGCATGGCACCTTCCTGCCAAAGAAAAAAAAAGTGTATCTGAAGATGTTTATCACATATGTCTAAACCAAATTACCAATAGGGTAACTTCAGCTTTTTTTTTTTTTTTAAAAAGAAAAAAAAAAGTATAAGCAGTTCACTGGTGTGTCTAACACAAAAAAGAACAGGACTTTGGTTAGCTGAGTCCACGTTCTTCAGTGAAATCGGGGCATTTTTTGGTTGCCTTTTTTTTGGTGGGTTTTGTCGATTTTTATTTTAAAACCGAATCTAGCAAGAGTAATGTCACCCTTACTCTGAGTAACTCATGCTTGAAGAGTTTTCATTAATTTGAGGTGCAAAAATTCAATGCAGTGAGAGTAAGGCTGACTGAATTTGGCACTAAGGTTTATTAGCTGCAAGAACTATAAAAAATGGTAGAAACCTCAACATTCTAGCCAAATTCCAATTTATGTAATTACATGATACACTTGTGAAATACCACCTGCAGTTTCATTTGAAGTTTTCACTTCCCCTCCTAAAGAACTGCTTATGCAGTTGTTAAAAGAATGGACGACACATTCCTTCACAGAGGCAGATGTATTCTGTGGTGCAATTTTTTTCCTTACACGTAAACAGTCTACAGTTACTTGGGAACCTTCAGGATGAAATGTGTTATATCAAATAGATTACAGCAGACAAGCCACATAACAACAGAGTTCATTTTCAACAGCACAGAACTACCTTCATGGCATTACCTTGCAACCACCATAATGCATAGACTCCCAAGAAAAAAATAAAATGTTGCAGGATGCAAAAATAAAGTTGTATGATTTAATTAACTTGTGACCTACCATTTTAACTACCAACACCAGGGATGGAACCCTTGCAAAGCTTTACTAATGGACACTTGCAGGTCTCATTTGTTCAACTGTAGCAGTGTACAGTGGCAGCAGTCTATGCTTGTCCAGGGTTCATATCATAGCTAGATTCCAGTAGGAAAAAAATATGTTAAGTAGCTGAAATTAATAAAAATTTGTTTGTAAAAAATTTAATAATACAAGAAAACAGGATTCACAAAGTTCAATTGGTAATTGTTAACTTAATTCATTGCTATGTTAAACTACATAACGATAATCACTATACTGGAAGAATACTGTAAAACAATATTAGTTGCTTGGTTTTGGAACATTAAGAAAGGAAAAGTAAATAAGATCTTACCTAAAGAAGTTTAACTGAAGCTTAGAACTATTTTGCTCTAGACCCTCAGCCTTCGTTGGCATCCTTATAACTACTGTAGTTAAAGCTTTGCAGAAATACAGCGCAGCTTTTTAAGACTGGCTGAACTTAGTGACGTTTTCAAGAGTTCTCTTGTACTAGACCTGTGTCCCTGGAAGAGTACCTCGCTGGGGATATTTCCTTTCCTTGCCATTGAAGAAGCAGCATCTAAAAGATCTAAAAAGGTGTTTCTCCTTGCAGAGATATCCCTTAAGTTATCTAGATATTTTAAACCTGATCATTTACAGACAACATACTTTTTTCTGACCAGCATTTAATTTTACATATACAACAATAGCTTTATATTATTTGTGGGACCTTATACTACCCACTCCTTGCCTTATTTTACAATATTAAAAAAAAAATCTAAAATTACACAATATTTCCTTTAGAATTATTTTATTAAATCATAAATGTACAACAGCTTCTTAACTCTACACACGCACTTAAATTTTTAAAAGGAAAACGTTATGTCTTATTACACCATGATCCTGGCTAATAGCTTTTCAAAACTTTGAGAAAAATCTTAAAAAAGGTTTCACATGTCACCTGAAACTTACAAATTTAACATTATCAAAGGAATGCTTCTACACTTACAAAGACCACTAGAAAGAAACAACAATTAAAAAGCTAAGAAACTGTCTCAAAGGCATTTTTACAATCCTTCCTCCACAGTAAGGTAATGTTATTAAATAATCCAAATCCATTCACAAAATGGCTCTCTGCATCTGCTCTGGTGTCTTCTGCCATATCACTGCATATTTATGCATGACTGAGATAAGTGTTTCCTTAACATTGTTATTTCGATAACCTGAAGCTGTTCTGTTACCTCTGGGCTCTCATCCTCTCCTATTTATACAGTGAAGCCTGTTTCAACAGAAGTAAAGAGTAAAAAAATAGGTTATGAAATTATTCATCTAACCATTTTTTAAAGGAAAGATAATATGATCCTAAAAAAGCTTTTAGCTCCTGCAGCTACTCTCAAGAATCACTGCAATTTTAACACTTAGAAACATACTTACCCATGGCATGCTTGCAGAAACTCAGTAACGGCTCCTCCCTCCATAACCACCACTTCCTCCACTGCCCCCTGGACCATAGTTTCCTGCAATCGCAGAAGAAACGGAGCGGTCACATCACTACTCTCTTTAGATCTGTGAGTGCTCTTGATTGTGAATGGAGATTAACATCCCCTTTACTTCCAGAGACAGCATGTACAACAAAGATTTTAACATTTCACTCTTTCCCTCTAAGTAAACTCTGAAAACTGCCATAAGGACTACATGCTGAAATCTTAAGACATGTAATTTGCTGCACTGTACTGCCTTGAGCCTCTGAGGACTGCCTGCTTTTACACACTAATCTCAGAAGGGCTTCATGTTTCCCTTTATTTCACAAGCTTTACATGTTCCTAACTGAACAGTGTTTGGAAAACAAAATGCAGAAGTGTCAGAAAAAAAGTTGACACCAACAAGTGGGGGGAAACCCAGCACGTGCAGTGGATATTAACTAGACTACAGTGTGAGCTCATAGCAGAGAACTAAAAATCTTTACAGACTGGGAACTGCAAGCTGCAAAATATTTCATAATATTCTGGGAAATGTTATTGTCATGTATCCTTTAAGAAATTGTAATAATAATTCTTCCCAAGTCAAGCTTTGCAATTTTAAGATGAGAAATTGTAGCCAACTTGCAGGAAAAATATCTGCAGTGGATAGACTGCAGTACTCAAGTTATTCAATTTCTACATAACAGTATTAGAATCTAAGAATGGTTTGGGTTGGAAGGGACCTTTAAAGGTCATCTATTTCAACCCACCACCATCAACAGGGACAACCTTCACTAGACCAAGTTGTCCAAAGCCCCATCCAACCTAGCCTTGAACCTTTCCTTCCATGGATGGAGCATCCATCCTCTGAGTATCCTGTTGCAGTTGCCTCACTACACTCACAGCAAAGAATTTCTTCCCCTTATCTACCCTCTTTTATAGTTCACAGATGTTACCCATCTCCTATCTTCCCTTCCACCTTCCCAAAAGGCTAAAGCCCACCCACTCTGTTTGGCTCCAAGACAGGTCACAACATATTTAATACCTCCACCATATGGTCCCCCCATGTTCCTGCTGCCACCAAAATTTCCACTCTTCATTGGACCATAATTTGAAGGTTGTTGGTTGTAGTTTCCAAAGTCATTATAGTTTCCACTTCCGTAATTGCCTGCGTTACCAATACAAAAGTGGAGAAATACCTAGATGAGCTAACATACAGCACTCAAAGTTATCTCATTATTAGCATTATCAGTAAAGGACAAAATCACAGTTACTCCAGCTTTTTCACACTATTAGGAAAAGAGGAGCTTCCTTAGACAGCATTTACAACTCCCTCCACCCCCTCCCACCTCAAATCTCAACTGACTCGCACTAATTCACAACCGAAAGACTTGGGTCATTTCAAGCCAGTAGGTTACCTCCTCCATAGTTGTCATAACCACCTCCATAGCCCCCACCCTGGTTGCCATATCCAGGTCCTCCTCCACCATATCCTCCTCTTCCTCCTCCGTAACCAGGACTGCCACCAAAGTTGCCACCTGTGACAACATAATCCTTGAAAATTAACTTTTCAGTATAGAAGACAAACAATTTCTACAGAAGATGCTATTTTTCGGTTTAGATGTCCACAGGGAAAGCGAAGGTCAGGAGTTTTGTACAGGTCTGTGAATGCTGTTTTTACAGACCAACTCCCACCCTAACTGAATTTTGACCAAAACCCACCAGACTGCCTAAACGCCTCAATTTAAAGCCTCAATTACTTCTATTTTTTCCTCCAGGAAATCTAAGAAACAGTGCATGAGAAGTGCATGGTTGTCCTGCAAATGACCATATGAAGGTTTACCATGAGCTATCAGCCACATGTGCTTCTTAAAGCCAAGAAAATGGCTTTGGAAATTAACATACATTTTACACAAATGGTGACAACGTAAAAACAGTTTCTGAATCAGAGAAAAAACACCAATACCACCGAGAAGTCAACTAACCTCCAGGTCCTCCACCATATCCGTTATACCCATCACCAAATCCGCGGCCACTTCCATATCCATCTGTTGGAGAAAACACAAAAAATAAGTATTTCAATTTACCTGTAGCAAACAACCTGAATTCTCACAAACCCCCATGACCTTAGGGTCAAGTCTCAGAAGTTGTTTATCAAGAACACGTACACTTGGAATTTATATTGAGTTCAGGCTCATTTTAGCTTGTAACGAATTCCTTAAAAAGCCAAACAAAAACCCCCCTTCATTTTACTGCATATGCACATCACCAGTTTGCGTACTACAGAAGAGGTCTGCGAGCTGTTTGCCCCCAAAACTTACTAACTGCCACAGTAGCTTGCCAAGTTACTCAGAACTAGACAGACAGTATAAATAAGGGAAAAAAAATGCTACAAACATGCCTGTCTTACCGGCTCCCCCTCTGAAATTGCTGCCAGGTCCTGGACCGAAGTTGCCACCACCTCCACGTGCATCACCAAAACCGAAGTTCCCTGTAACAGTTTAACAATTACAAGCAGTGAGGTCATGGAAAGTGAACATAAAGATCAATCACAAACGATTAAACATTACTTGTACATACCGCCTCTCCCACTCCTAGAATTTTGAACTTCCTGCATTTCCTGTCTGGAGAGAGCTTTCCTTACTTCTGCATTATGGCCATTGATGGTGTGATACTTCTGCACTGCAACCACATCAAGTTAGAAACCATTTAATTACTCATCCAGCAACAAATCAGGCTTCCAAAAATGAACTAATTTCCAAATTAACCCATACATGTTTCAGATCATTAAAAAAACACCGTATGATTTCTAAGCAAAGAAGGCAACACAATGTAAAATACACATTCTCACACAACTCATAAAAAATACAATGCAGTGAACACACATGCACCGATTGAATCCCCGTATCACCTCAGTTTAGATTTAGCTTTACACAATTACCACGACTGCAAGGATTAATACAATCAAGTGAGCAAAATCAAGCTTACTTACATACAATTTTATCCACAGGATCGTGGTCATCAAATGTTACAAATCCAAACCCTCTCTTTTTACCAGACTGTCTGTCAGTAATGATTTCAATAGTGTCGATTTTTCCATATTCCTCAAAGTAGTCACGAAGGTGGTGCTCTTCAGTATCCTCTTTAATACCACCAACAAATAGTTTTTTCACAGTAACATGAGCACCAGGTTTTCCAGATTCCTGTGAAAAGAAGCCTTTATATTACCACAAAGAAAAGCAATTTCACAAATCACTGTTTTGCCAAGATTTCAGAAATGGAATGCCAATTAATTAAGATCTTTCAAGCACTGAGGTAATCCTCATATGATTCATGTCTGCAACCTTACGCAAGGTGGCTTCTGGGAGGGAAATAACATGGGGCAATTTGGAGGCTTCTCCCCTCCCCCAGCTTTAAGTCAAAACTGCACTGAAAAAAGTACAGATGAAATTGCTGGGAAATGCATAAAAGTAACTAAAAAGCCGTTTAACATTATTCAGAGAAAATGTAAGATTAACTCTTTGAAAGAACGGCACGTATCTAATAACTTACATGTGAGCATGAGTTTTATAACTGAAACAAAGATGCATCAGCTTTCTCTGCTCATTTCCCCAACAGTGAAACCCACATTATACTAGTAATGTGAAAGGCAAACAGCAGTTTCTTTAACCTCAGCAAATGCAGAGCTATACGTTTTAACCCCATTCAAAATATGAAGACAACTCCTCACATTCATGGGTTATTTTTACACTTTGAGAACAATATCGAAGCTGCTGCGCGAGGTAGGGATGGCTACGGCTTAGCAGTGTCTTTGTGTATATAAACAGTATGCAGGTATGCTGCTTTATTTAACTTTTTTCTAAATGCTAACCAACCCTGCATTCTGCAGGGAACAGAAGAAAACTGGGATAACAGGGCTTCCAGTTTTCATTTCCCTTGACCACTAGGACAGCTGGGTCCAGCCTTATACTGGGAAACCCTCCCAGAGCTCCCACAATGTGGCAAAAAGAAGTCAGGATCTGTACTTGCTCCTCGAGTACCTCTGTGCCACAGTAACCTGGCTGAAAAGTTTACAGGTGCACTGTACTCCTGTTCACACACCTAATTTGCACCCTGAAGTTTAACATCAAATATACTTTGGGCTAAACCCAAAGAAGTCCTAAGACTGATTCTGTATACCACCACTGAGAAAAAAAGAAAAAAGTTTCACTACTACATTCTCTAGTTAATAATCACTTCAGCTATACACCTTTCAGTAACAGCTAAAAAGCTTTTGGAGTCAGGAAAAACTGTCAGAAATTAATTAATGTGAGGTTTAATAACACTAACCATTCTGGAGAAGAATTAGTTTGGAATTCGTCTAACTACAGGCATTCAACATGTTTTCACTGAAAATACTTTCTGCCCCCAGTTGTGTCCCTTGCAGACACAACTGGCATAACTTAGTAATTCACTATAATAACAGTTGTTACCATAATAGTGTCATCTAACAGAGCAAAAGTGTAGGGAAATAGTGCCCCAATTACAGCCTTTTAACTGCAGAATTTAAACCCAAGCCATTTTAAAGAACTGTCTAACCAAAACAGATTCCTTTTTCAAAGAAAGCATGGATTTGCTTCTTAAAAGCCATACTTACCTCTCTAGCCACGGCTCTCTTAGGCTCAACCACCCTTCCATCAATTGTGTGAGGTCTTGCAGCCATGGCAGCATCAACTTCAGCCATGGAGGAGAATGTTACAAAACCAAACCCCCTTGACCTTTTGCTTGCAGGATCTCTCATTACCTAAAAATAGTAAAACATATTTAAACAATTTCTACCTGTTTCATGTTAAGCTGAACACTAAAAACATTCAGGAGACATGTAAACTTAATTTACATTTTCCCTGATTTGATTTCAAAACACAATTATAATAAAGTAACAGGCTACGTTGATCATCATCAGAAATTCTCATCTTTGCTGTCCTCCAAGCATCTACCCATAACTCAGAAATGCTGCTAGATCAGGTGATGCACATTTACCTTTTTTACGTTTGTTTTATGAACAAGTCACGTAGCTTTTAAGCTTTCTGAGATGGTAAGACTTAAAATTTAGTGTTATGAAATACTATTTACTACTCCAAACCCAAAATTAGTAGAGCAACTTCTACAAGAGTCACTGTCCCTTGAGACATTCAAAGGATGTATAGACATGGCACTTCAGCCATGGTTTATAGCACGTTTGGCAGTGTTGCGGTTACGGTTGGACTCTTACGATCTTAAGGGCTTTTTCCAACCTCGATGATTCTATGAAAATGTCACACAGAAGGCTGCTTACCACGATACCAGCTTCCTGTCAAAGGTTACCGATCACACAGATTCATCACAGTACTCCCTAATACGCAAGTTAATTTCAAACTGTTGAAATCAGTGGTTAAAGATAATCTGGGAGATTTGATTTGTGAATGCTCCTATCAGAGACTGCAAGGAAAGCCTATGCATAGCTTCAATGGACTGAATTGTGCATAAACCAGCCAACTGTACACTTAGGAAAATTTAATATTCCATCTTTACATTAAGCTACGCAGAAAGCAAACTCTCCCCATTTGCACTTTATCAACATTCTATGCCATCACTGCACATCAGTATGCCAAACTTACCACACAGTCTGTAAGCTTTCCCCATTGCTCATAGTAACTCCTCAAGCTTTCCTCTGTTGTTTCAAAGCTTAAGCCGCCAATGAACAGTTTGCGGAACTGCTCCTTTTCCCTCTATCACAGAAAAGATGATGTTATTATAATTAACAATACCCCCTCCCTCTGCATGAGCATAATTAGACACAAAGTAAGATTTTTAAATCTCAAAAACTTTCAGCAGGACATCTTCTTAAAAAACAGGGTTGGCCTTCTGAATGTTCAAGAAATTCCAAGGGTCCACTTTTACAATACCAATTTTAATAATGTGCTTCTTCCCACCTCTCCCTCCAAACATTAAGAGCAAGCAACCACACTCAAAGACCTACACAATAGTCCCCTCAAAGATCTTTAGAGGGCGCTTTTTAAAGAAAAAGAAACTAATTCACATTTTCTCATAAATTATTACAGTGTAGCTCAGAGAATCTGTAAAATTAATCTAGGATACCACACCACTGGAATTTCTGGTTAGCTAACCACACTCAACAGCAGCAGTATCACAACTAAGTGGATTCCCTTTAAAGTGGAAATGGGAGTAAAGTATGCATCCACTAATCTAAGTTATGCTGTCTGCAATACCATGTTTTATTACTTCTCAAAGACTTACTTTGCAGGAAGCAAAGTTTCCTTTTACCTCCTCTCTTAAAAGGGCTATTGAAAAGTATGCCATGTACCAGATGTGAACTAATAAGTCATACACTGCAAGTCACACTATCATTTATATATTGAGTAGGCTAGCAGAAAACAATTTTAAGCAGCAAGACCTTAAAAAAAAGAAATCCTCCATTCAAATCACTTCATTTCTGCTGCTTGAAAATTAGGGACTTGCTACAGTTTCACAGGTCCACAAAAGACACTTGTTACTATAGAACTGATTGCCACAGGCCTAATAAAGTATATTTATATTCCTATAAAAATAGAAGAATCAAGTGAATTTAGTAGACATGGAGGATTTTTCCACTAAGTGTTCGTTTTATCTTTCAAAGAGTTATAAACACATAAATTGAACTCAATGAAAGAAAAGGAATGTATCTGTTATAACAACTGTATATGGTTTTTTAAGGACAAATGTGTTATTAATAAACATTCAACAGAATAGTAACACACTTTCACAGGTGAATGCATTCTTAGAAACTGCAATCTACCGTGTATCATCCATCATGCAGTACATGCCCCACCCAGAACCCCACCTAAGCACCACATGTCAGGATACTGCAGTAACAAAGCTCACCACCAGTTCTTCACTTAAAACCGCCGTGCGGAAATATCATAAACATGTTATTCTACCAATACATGCACAGCCCCTGGATGTATAAACTCCTTAACTGTGTCACTTTTAAGAAGCTCTGGTTAGTTTAGCATTAACCTCCCACCAGGGTCCAATGACCTCTGACCATCTATCTGGAGTTCATGCTGAAGCTGTAAAAACTATGTAAAAACCACTTAAGTCCCTCTCAGAATCTCAATGAAAATCCTTATTTGGTAAAAACAACCCTCCCTGCCAAAGCCAACGATATAAAAGCTGTAAGGAAAAACCTCTTTCATAGTACGCTCTGTGGAAGGAACAGAATTTGAGAAGAACTTTTGATGAACTCTGTAGAATCTTCATTAGCGCTTGTTTTAAGCCTTCCTTCTCAGGCTTAAAGCAACACTTCAAAGGACTAGAAAATGGGTAACCTTTGCTGGAAAATTCATCATCAGAAAAAGCATTTCATACAACAGCAATATATGCATAGATACTCCAAGCTGACTGCAGACTTCTGTTTTTTGTTACCCGAGCAACAAAACCGGTCACCAGAGAGAAGCGAGTGCCATCTCTGAACTGCTACGGCTAGGCCTGCCAAAAGCAAAGCTGGGTTTAATGGTCCCAAACTAGAATGACAGCACTCGCTCCGCCCCCCGGCTCCAAGCGCCCCTTAGCCCCCGTTCTCCAGGGTCTGTAACCGAAGGCAGCCTGGTTCACTCTCCCCTTTCTCCTGCCCTGATGTTATCAGGAGGGAAGCGGTTACCGTGCCGGCTCCGCCATGTGGCAGATATCAGGAAAACAGGGGCCCCCGCAGCTAGAAGGGGAAAATGGCGCCCAGGAGGAGCCGTCGCCTCCAGCGACAGTGATGCGGCGGGAAGGAAAAGAACTTCTGGAAGCACCCACCCCAGATG
>VZTU01007731.1:52505-81548 GCA_013400835.1 Zapornia atra | reverse complement strand
GGCGGCCAGCCGTACACCCCTTCTTCCGTGCCGCAGCCTCACGGGCTCCGGGCAGGTCGGGGCGGGACATGCTGCGCGCTCCGGAGATGCTGGGCCGGCTTCCTTCCCGCCCCCGGCAGCCCCCAGCCTGCCCCGCAGCCACCAACCTTGACGGCGTACTTGTAGCACTGCTCTGCCTCCAGCTGCCGTCCTCCCTGGGGAGAGGAGAGGAGAGCGGCTACCGAGGGGGCCGGCCCGCGGGGGACACGCGTTCTCAGCCAGGTAGCGAGCTCTAAGGCAGCTCGGTGCGAGGGGGGATAAGCACATCAGATGGCACCGCTTCTGCCACCCAAACACGGTCCCCAGACTGTTTTAACCACCAAGATCTCTACGACGTGCTCTTTGGGCTGGTGAAGAGGCCCCGGTAAGAGCTCCCGGCTCCGCGGGGCTGGGCACTCACGTGCAGGCAGATGAGGGTGAGGTATCCCCACACTTCAGCGTTGGAGTTGTTCAGGGCATTGGCTTCAGAGAGAGCATCCTCTGCTTCCAGCAGCTCCCCCAGCTTCAGAGAGAGAAGGAGAGGTGTGGACAAAAGGTAGACAGGCAGAAAGGACCCCAGAACTGAGCGGGCATCAGCTCCAGCACTCAAAGAAATCAGTGCAACACGAGCGTCTGGCAGGGCTTCTCTGGTGGGGACATGGGGAGAGGATGTAGGGCACAGACAACTGGTTATCCGCCGTGCCAGCATGCAGCCCCCCAGCCTGGAGGAGAAGCCTCTCACCCTCGGGAGCATGCACTGTATTTACAGGTCAGCCCCCACCTGTAAGGAGAGCAGCACTGACCATTCCCTGCCTGTGGGAACCCAGTGGTCCAGCTCCACAGGAAAACACGACTCCGGATCTGATCCCTTTTCCCGCTGCATGGCAGCTACCCAGAGTCAGGGGGTGCCCGGTGGGCTGCAGCCAGCACCACTACTTGCCTCCCTGGCTCAAGTCCACAGCCTCCCAGGAGGCTAAAGGTGGAACAGAGAAGTTCAAGTTCCTTCCCTGTCTGCATCCCTCTGCCAAACTCCCTTAGAGGAACCTCCAGAAGGTGCCGTGTTGCTGGGTGCCCTTGGCAGCCCTTCACAGGCACCAGATTCCTTTGGGCAAGGAGGGCACTGAGTGTCCTCTGGGATGACATTCCGCTCAATTCCTTCGTGGTGACATGCAGGCCATGTGCAGGCAGGTGCTCTGAGCAAAGCCCAGCTCTCCATGACATCCTGGGGAAGGAGGTGCTGGCAGTCCCAGGAATCCCCCGATCTGGGGAAGGGCTGCTGCTCCCCGAGCAGCTGCTGAGAGGGACCATCCTCTGACATCTCAGCCCAGGGTTCCACTGCTGGGACTGTGCACGACGGCTGTCGGAGCACTGGTTTCACAGGCTGCTAAGCTTTTCTCTACTAAAGGGGATCCCACAAAAGCAAGCCCCGTGCCGCAGAGCTGATCAAAGCACACATGGCTCAAAGGCAGTCACACTTACCCTGTAGCAGGCGATTCCCACCCCCAGCCAGGTGAGACAGGACGCAGAGTTCTTGCAGGCGAGCAGATAGGTCTGCTTCGCCTGGCCATACTGTCAGGAGAGAGATGATTGTGGTTTTCACTGCATCACAGGCACGGCTCTGCAGACAGTCCCCCCTCCCCATCTCAGGAATCTTCCAAATTCCCCCATGTCTGGTGGGGTTACAGCTATGGCTGGTAATGTTTTGCACCCGGGGTACCACTCCCTTCCTCCCCTCCTGCTGGCCCCTCACCTCTTTCTCTTCCAGGTAGATGGAGCCCAGGCGCAGGTAGACAAAGTGCATATCCGCAGCATCCTCCGCAAAGCTGATGGTTCGCTCGTAGCACTGCCTTGCCTCACCAAAGTCCCTCTTCAGGTAGCACAGGTGCCCCTTCTGAGCCCAGACATTAGGATTCTGCGCATGGAAAGGCAGAAATGAGAGGAGGCTGGGAGACAGGAGAAAGAGACACCTGGGAGAGGGACAGGGATCCCTGCAAGCAACAGAAAGGAGGAGTTAAAACCAAGAATGAGGGCTGCCAGGATAACACTGGCACTGGGAGTCCCCTACAGTCTCTCCCTGCATGGTGTCCTGGCCCCTGCAAGGAATCTGGAGATGTCAGCTGCCTTCTGCCTTTCACTCAACCTGAGCCCCCTCTCTGCTGAATAGCCACCTTGTTCCTCATGAAACAGATCCTGACTCACCAACAAAGGGAGAGAGTATCAGGATAAACGTGTTCAGAGGGAAAAGGGAGGCAGACACCGCAGAGCAAGGAGTCCTTGCTCAGAAATGCTGCCTGTCTGTACAGGAGATGACAGGAGGTGAGTAATAAGCAGGGTAATGCAGAGGGCAGTACTGCAGCCACAGCCTGATGTGGGTCATCAGCTATGACTGTCCTCCCCTGCAGAAATCACTGCAGGCTAACATCAGAATTGCTCAAGTGGAAATAGAGCTTGAGGTCTAGGATCAGACACAGCAACAACACACGCAGGGTCTGCTGTGGTGTTTGGCCGGTGTCCTGCTCCGGGACACTGTGCTGTGCCCCAGGAACATGCCAAGAATTACCACGTAGTCAATCCTAACAGCCTCGCAGAGACATTCTTCACATCTGGGGAGATCCTCCTTCAGCAGGTACGTCTGGGCCAGCACCAGGTAGTACGCACAGGAGGGAGCTCCCTGAAAGCTCAGCAGCTCGTGGGCAAGCGCTCTGTGAACAAACTGCAGAGACACGGCACAGCACGGTTAGGAGAGCAGGCAAACCACCAGCACCTCTGGAAGCACACAGCAGGAGGGCTGACCTGCACCTGTCTGACTTCCATGAACAGAGAACAGGAGATACTCCCAGCCCCCTTTCCTTTGAATATGTACCTCCCTTCCTTCTAGTTCTGTTTTGCTTTAAGCAACTCTTTCTGCCATGAAAGATCCCACAGAGACAACTGTGTGGGGCAGGGACATGCCACATAAGCATTACTCTGACATATACAAGTGTCTGAAGCAAGCAAGGAGTACCAGCAGCATCTTGGAAGCATCACAATCATGGATCTCATCCCTGACCATACAGAGAAGAGCACATCTGCACTGTGCCTGACTTGGCTGTTCCCTCTGCAGTGCCCTGAGAACCTCACCTGCCAGAGGTGACTGTGCCCCAGCCAGCATTTGGCTCTGCATGCCCTGCCTGGCAGTGGTGGTTTCGCTCCCTCCAGCTTGTTCTCTAAGCCCAGGACAGGAGGTTGCTGGAGCTCACTACCAGCTCTTTGGTAATAACCATGGGGAGGAGAGCGATTCCCTGCCCACCCCTCCGCTCCGTGTTGAGCTGACCTGGATGGCATTGACTTTCATCAGGAATTCCACTGCCTTCATGAAGACTGTGCAGGGAGGTTGGCTAGGTCCTGCAATGGGGGATGGTGCTGTAAGAAAATGTGTCCCCGTCAGTCCCAAAGTGGGCTTGTAATGTCTGAAGCAAGAGCAGAGACCCTGGCTGGGACACAGGAATCCCAGCAACATGGTGTAAAAGCCAGGAGGTGGCAGAGGAGGCTGAAGCAGAGAGAAACTCAGTGTTTCTTTCTGAAGGGCTTAAGTTTTCATATGAGATGTGAAAAGAATGTTCTTCAGCTGCAAATCTGCCAGTCCAAACACAGAGGCAGAAAAGGAAGGGATTTATGATCAAAGTTTGCCTCCTTGGACCAACCCAGCACTGCCATCTCTTTGCCACCCATTGGAAAGTGGAGCTGTAGAGGGGCAGCTCACACAAAACACGACCAGAGGAGCAGCCGGGTACAGTGACATGTTGGGAGAGAGCTGCATTCCCCCCTGGCCATCCATCCTGGCACGTTCAGCTCTGAAAATCAGGATGAACCTGCTTTGCCCAGCGATTCCCCAGCTAGGGAGATGATGCCTTGGCATCAGGAAGGTCACAGCTCAGTGCTCCCACATGTCTCCCCCGACACTGATCACAGAGGCCATCTCCCAGCACTGTGCCTTCCCTCTTATGCCAAGCCCTTATCCCCTAACCTCTCGGGGCCACCTCTGGTGCAGCAGCATCTTCTTCAGGCACCGTGCAGGACAGGGCAGGCTCCACCGCCTCTGGCACCCTTTTGGCTGAGCCATCCGGAACCCCCTCTGGAATAAAACCCCCAGAGACTGTTAGGTTCAAACAAAGAGTTTGCTGTAAGTGTCTCCATCTGGAGCATGAACCACAGAACTGGGGAGAAGGGAAAAGAGAAGAGAGCTGTTTGGTTTTCAGGTCTGGGGAACAATTCCTTGCAGGAAGCAATGCCTGGGCCTGCAGTTTTGAGTACAAGGTGACAGTGTGAAGCTAGAAATGGGTATAAATGAGGTAACAGCCCTTCCCTCATGATCAGAAAAGGCAAAAAAAAAGCGGCCTATGATGTGAGGCCTGCGACGTGAGGCCTGCGACGTGAGGCCTGCGACGTGAGGCCTGCCTGCTCAGGCACTTTGCATGGAATGGTGACAGTTAAGAATAAAGCCAGACGACATTTCCTACAGCCTGGCTGAACATTTGGGGCTCAGGGTGAGGCTGGACTCAGCGAGGCTCCAAAGGAAGCCTTCAGTTCAGGGTCACCACCGAGCAGCTGCTCTGCTCTTTGAATCAGTGAGACGGTGCTTTCCAAGCTGTGTCAGAGAAAAAAAGCCACACCTGGAGAAGCCTGAGGTGTGATGGTCACAGGGGCAGCTCAGAAAGCACCCTCACTTCCTTGAAGCGACCCGGCCACTGCCAGTATGTCAGCGGCACTGGGTTGGGCCAGCACAAGGAATGCATAGAGTGGTTGGTGCCTCTGTTGGGCTGCAGGCAGGTCAAGGCCCTGGCTGGGCTGTGTTCAGAAACCTTCAGCATTTAAAGCAGTGTGCTTGCAGCTCCTGTCTCTCACTGGTGTCGTTTGTGGTCAGTCTATGCTAGCTCACAGTCTGGGTAGGTTTAGATGAGATATTAGGAAGAAATCCTTCCCAAGGAGGGTGGAGGCCCTGGCACAGGGTGCCCAGAGAAGCTGGGGCTGCCCCTGGATCCCTGGCAGGGTTCAAGGCCGGGTTGGATGGGGCTTTGGGCACCCTGGGCTGGGGGGGGGTGTCCCTGTCCATGGCAAGGGTGGCACTGGGAGGCTCTGAGGGCCCTTCCCACCCAAACCATTCTGTGACTCTATGATCTTCTTCCTTTACCAGGAACTACTTCCAAATTTCTCTTCTCCATCCACCACCTCCCACACCACCTCACCCCCACTTTGCTGGTGCCAGGGCACCTCCTGATTGTGCTGGGAGTTACCTGGCAAATGCTCTTCTGGGTCTGGGCTGGGAGAGCTCACACACCCAGCAGGAATGCATTTCTCCCCTCCTTCTCCCTCAGCAGCCTCAGGCATGCTCCTCTCCTTGGCCAGCTGTGCTTGCAGGAGCTTCTTAGCCTCACGGAAGGCCATTTCTGCCTGAATATCGTTGTTCTGCAGCTCATAAAACAAACCTATGGGAGACAGAAAGCAGCACCAGCAGACATCTGACTCTTAGCAAAATCCTCCCCTTAGCCCTCAGATCAGAGCAAGGAGAAGAGCATCAGGGCTCTTGGGCTCTACAGGAATGCCTTGAGCACGCAGGCTGGCTTGCTTTTGTACCTGAAAGTGTCCGGGCTACAACGTTGGACGGCTCCAAGCAGCAGGCATCCTCAAAGAAAATCTCTGCATCTTCGTAGTGCTGCAGCATGGTGGCCACGATCCCACAGAGCAGTAAGCTGGGGACAGCGTGGGGCAGGTTGGTCTTGCAGACCTCAGACATCGGGATAAGGGACACCCCCACCCTCCCGCCAGGAGCACACAGCACCTTTGGATGTGATGGGGGTCCAGAGAAAGAGCCCGCTGGAAGCACTCCTGGGCTTTGGTTGTTTCCTCGAGCAGGAGGCAGAACGCCCCATAGTCCAGCCAGTACTGGATGTTGCACTGGTCCTGAGCTAACCTCTAGACAAGAGACCACCGTTGGAGTGAGGACTGCTGCAATCACCCTCAGCACACACAGCAGACTGGGAGGACAACTCTGGAATGACCACAGCTTTTCTTTGGCCACCCCAGCCCAGTTTAACAACAATCGAAACCCCGCATCCCTCACATGCAAGGGGTTCCCTTCACTGGGATACGCTTGGCTTCCTCTAAGCCTCCTTCACCTAACACGCCCTTCAGCTTCAGTTGACCTCCTCCTAGCCTCCTATCAGAGGGCCCAGTGTCCCCAGTGCTGACCCAGCAGGCCTTTTGGTCCAGCTCATCCCATTCCCCCTGGCCTCGAAGCTGAAATCCTGAGCGACCAGCCAGGCTCTGTCTCACATCCTCCAGAGAGCAGCATCTCCCTAGAAAATCCCTCACATGTTCAGCCCAAGTATCCTGGTCAAAGCCACCTCCTTCTCCCTACACAACAGCCAGGGATGGCTGAGCTGTCAGCAACACGGGCCCCACACTGCTGTGATGGCATGCTGGCTGCCAGCCCAGACACACAGGAGACAGGAAAGAACAGGGCCTCCTTTACCTGCTGGTGGTAGAGCCTTGCCAGCCTGTAGTCCTTGTTGACTTCAGCTTCGTGAGCAAAGAGCCGGAGCTGCTCCTCAGTCGTTTGGGACGCAGGGGCAGGGGAAGCAGCTTCTTCAGAGAGGAGCTGGTAGGGAGCGAGACAGCGTTAGCCCCTGGCAGGGGAAGAACAGTTCGTGTGATCTCAGCACAGCAGCAGTTCCTGGCCCAGCACTGTGTCCAGTACAGCCTGGTATGGCTGGGGCTGGGTGGGTTGGAAAGACAAGCTGTCCCAGCTCTGCTTGTGGTGAGACACGTTCCCCTCATACCCAGGTACCCCACCAGGCAGCGACAGGGCAATGTCCATTATCTGCAGCAGTGACAAAGAAAAGCATCCCTGAGACCAAGGCCATGTCCAGCGTCCTCCGTGGCATCCCTGGGTGAGTGGCAGGTGGTACAGACCCATCACCCTCACCAGGAGCCAGCTAGAGAAGCTTTGGCTGGAGGTGTCTCACCCATCTCCCACCATCAGGATTTCGGAGCAGTGGGATAAAGATGCACCAGATCCTTCCTCTGAACGTGGCTCAGGGCACACATGTGATAACCACAGCAAATCAAAGCACCTGCTTCTGACTTGACAGCAGAAGTCCCTCTGCCTTTGCTACATGCAGCCCTGGATCCACAGCAAAATCATGTCCCAGGTCACCCAGGCTTCTCCCTACCTGGTTCAGGGCAACGTGCATCTGGTCCACAAGGTACACATAGAGCTCGCTGAGAAATGCCTGGAACTGCTCCTGAGTCTGAAATGATGTGGTCTTCAGGTATTTCTCCCTCACAATCTTCACCACTGCATACTGCAGAGATGTATGGACATGGAGATGTTGGACAAGGCAGGTCCCCCCCTGCGCCCCCCACCAGCTCAGCAAGCACAGTAACATCAAGCCAGGACACACTGACTTTGCCTGATGCTCCAACTTGGTTCTGAGAAAAAAAAATTCCAACCTGGCACAGATAAAAGGATGAAAAGCAGGCAGGGCTGAATCCCTTTCCCACCTCCCAGCCCTGGCCCTCCCTGACACACCACTGGAGATACAACACGTAGGAGGGCTTGTCCCAGCGAGCACTCAGCTCTGCCTTCCTCAGACTATAAGCACGGTGCAAAGGGATGTGATCAGCTCTGGAGTCTCCCCTCTTTGACAGGAATGGTTCTCTCATCAGCTTGGTGTCTGCTCTGTTAGAGGTGCCTGTCCCTCCCCATGCCTGCTGCCACCACCCCAGGTGCTTCGGAAAGCACCACGTCACCCTAAATTACCACCATGGAGCAGCAGCTCCTCACTGAGAAAGTGCCAGGATGAAACAAATCCAGAAGAGAAAAGCACAGTGGACTCTTTACCTTCAGTTGTTCCTTAAAAGCAAAGTATTTCCCAGAGCTGTTGAGCTCAAAGTTGAGCTGCTGCTTCTGTTCCTCCAGGGTTTGGTGGTCTATCGCTCCCCAGCCAGGCAGCCCCTTCCCAAAGAGCTCATGGTATTCACTTAGGATGGCAGCAGCAATGCTCGTGACACGGCTGTGATAATCTTCCACAGCCTAGAAACAAACAAACAGCCCAGCTTCACAAATCACAGAGGGCATCAGCACGGAAAGGACGTTTTATTTGCCAGAGCCCACGCTCCCACAAACTCCACCAGGCTCAAGGCTCAATTAGTCTGTCACACATCCTTCCCTGTCCATGCCTGAGGGCTGCAAAAATATCTGTGTGTAAATACAAACGAGCTCTTCCATAATTAGCTCTTGCTCCTGCTGTATTTTCCAATCGGAAGCCAGTGTTTCAGTCATTGTTGTCTCTTCTATGGAAGTATAATTGACTGTAAGTAAATACATCTCATTTGCTGGGAGCCTTTTAAACTCACAGGGCAGCCCTCTTTAGCAGGGTGTAATCTCCAGAAGCAGAGGCTTCCATGTGCTGCAAGAACCCAAATGTATCACCCTGTGCACCCCAGGCAGCCCAGCACCAATCAGTTCTGCAGCAGCACTGGGGGCAGTTACTGAAATACCCTTTCTTCCCCCGCTGTTGCTTTGCATTTACCATCAGCCAAGGGCCATCTGAGGATGTTCTCCTTCCATGGCTGCTCTCTACCCACAGAAGACACACCAGCACTCTCAGACCATTTTCTGAGAAGGCTGCACACAGAGAGGTGCTCAAAAACTCTGGGTGATCTGAGAGTGGTTTGGGATGATTCTGTTCATGTTTGCCTGGGTCTGATGAAGCACATGGGCTAGTCTGAGGCAAGAAGCTGTTGGCACTGCCTGGGGGAAACATAACGTTCTGGTAGCCTCTTTCCCCAGCATCCTCTTGCCTTCCAAACACGTTTCTCCCCTTCATATGGGCTGTGAACATGAGTGATGCAGCCAGGAGTGATTTCCCAAGGCATACCACCACCAAGATAACACATCCACAAGTTTTCTTTCCTCTTCAGACCTCACAGACACACTGCTGCAGGGCTGTGATTGAGAATGAAGATTCTCCTGTGTGAGAGGGATGAGGGCAGGGCGAGCTGGCAGAGTGGTGCCAAGGCCACAGGCTCTCACACGTACCTTCTTGGCTCCTGTAGTCCGCGGCGGCAGCAGAGGGCGAGGAGGAATCATCTGCTTGACCCTGTCAGTGAGAGGCCAGGAGAGATCAGACACGCTGACAGCAACATTGGCTTGTCTTGGGCTCCAGCCTGTCGTCATGGCCCTGAGACACCTCACAGGGGAAACTGAAGTCTCAGACCAAGAATGAACTGCAAAGACCAGGCACTTACATTCAATGCTTGTAGCTAATCATAATGCCTTGAGAACACTAGCTGCTGCCTCGCTCCCTGCCGATGATTACACTCCACAGGGATTAGAGAAGATTTATTTAGTAGTTATTTTCACTAGGTTTGACTGACCTGTCACACAAAAACTATTGTAGAAGCTCAGCCCAGCGAGTAGGGTTAACATTTGTTATTGCTGGCAATCAGAAACACTCTGCTGGAGAAGCAGATCACCTTATCAAGATGCTATTCCTTTAACTCACAGCCCTGGGTCTGAGAGAACAGCTGTAGGAAAGGTACCAACCTGAGGAAAGCTCTGAAGAATGTCAGCACTGTAAACCCATCAGTTCCCAACATCACACAGTGTGGCTGGGGCATCTCATCCCTGTGCTGACTCCTAGACACCACACCAACCCTGTTTGGACCACTACTAGGGTTACAACAGCCTTTCAAACACTGATGAGAAGCCCTAAGGATTCCCACATTATTTTGCTAAGGTTTCAGTAAGATCCTTGGTGTTAAAACAGGCTGGAGTTTCACCCAGATTTCCTGCTCTCTAGCACCAAAACTCCTTCAGTCCTTAGAACACGATCCAGCCCATCAAGCAAAAGTGTCGCATCCCTGTGATGGCTCCTACCCAATTAGCAAAGCAAGCTGCTTCTTGTCTACCAAATACAAACCACTCCTGTAAGTGCTCTGCCAGCTTACAGAGTCCCTGACTAGCTGTCTTCTCCAGGTCCCAAGCCCTGGCCCCTTGTCCTACACAAACCCCTCAGCTGTGCGATCTAGTGCTGTGGCCCTGAGCGGCCACCTCCCTCTAAAGAGACCCATCCCTGGGAAGCCACAAAGCCTGAACAAGAGGGTACTGGAGCTCCCATGCTCACAATCCCACCCTTAGAACGGCACCCATCACTGATACATTACGTTCATCAGCAGTAGGAAAACCAAATTGCTTGGCTTTCAGATGAGAGAAAGAAAAACCAGCAACTTGGGGAAGGCAAGTGAATGAAGAGGGCCATGGAACCCAAGAAAGAGAGCCATGCTTTGTTACTAAGATATGTATTTGAACATCCTTCCAGAAAAAGAACCTCACTCTGGATCGGGTCTGCCAGAACACATGTAGGTGTCACCATGACAGAGCCCTTCCCACGACTCATTTTACAGGCCTGGCATCTGCAGCTGCACGTGGCAGGTGAACAAGGGACAGTTACACCAAATTCATGCAAGTTGCAGCAGAGTAGGGGTGGTAGGAAGAGGGCCAGGAGAAGGCCTCTGGTAGGAAGAGGGCCAGGAGAAGGCCTGTTCTAGGGGGAGGTCAGCCTCCCCAACCTGTTCTTCCTAGAAGGCAACACATGCTTTCCCTTGAAACAATGGCTGCTGCTTCTATTTCTGTTAGAGAGAGACATGCCAGCAGCATTAGTCCCCCTTTATTGATTTGCTGTGTATTCTCTTGTTTTATTCCATAAATTGTACCTGCTAGGCCTTTCCTAGGCCATAACCCAGCAAGGCTATTGCACTGGGCACAGAGAAACTGCCTCAGACCAGGCACTGGAAGACACAAAGCAGCAGAGATGAGAGAACAGCTCCACAGTGAAAGGACAGGATAATGAATGCAAGGGCCAAGGAATAGGTAGAAGACTGTGAGAGAACTTTCTGAAAAGGAAAAAAAGAAACAACAAACCAACAGAGCACTATGGTGAAGTTACAGCAGCTACACCGGGCAGCCCTCGCTGGCGGCCAGTCCCACCCAAGCAGTTGAGCACCATGTGTGAGAGGCAAGCCCATAGAATCATAGAATCATAGAATGGTCTGGGTTGGAAGGGACCCCATGGATCATACAGCTCCAACCCCCCTGCCACAGGCAGGGCCACCAACCTCCAGGCCTGGAGCTACACAAGGTTGCCCAGGGCCCCAGCCAACCTGGCCTTGAACACCCCCAGGGATGGGGCATCCACTACTTCTCTGGGCAGCCTGTTCCAGCCCCTCACCACTCTTTCTGTAAAAAACTTCCCCCTAATATCTAATCTAAACCTTCCTTCCTTTAGCTTTAGTCCATTCCCCCTTGTCCTGCCATTATCTACCCTTTTAAAAAGGTGAATCCCCTCCTGCTTATAAGCTCCCTTCAGGGACTGGCAGGCTGCAATGAGGTCCCCCCACAGCCTTCTCTTCTCCAGGCTGAACAAGCCCAGCTCCCTCAGCCTTTCTTTGTAGGGCAGGTGCTCCAGCCCTCTAATCATCCTTGTGGCCCTCCTCTGAACCCTCAATCCCATGGGGATTAATGGGAAACAAAGCCCTGACAGGAATGCAGACACTGTTGTGCTGCTCTGATGTCTCTCTTTTTGAGAGGAATGGCAGGGTGATGCCAGCTCAGATGAACACAAGTGTTTTCCCAACACACCAGATTGCCACCTCTTAAGCAATCTGGCCAAATCCTCCCCCTGATTGCAGTGGGCTTTGGCTCAGACCCTCCGTTGGTCCTTACAGAGCACTACAAGGGGATGCCTTGCTCTGCAGCCCTGTTTCTATCCTACAGAAAGGAGCTGCCAGCCCCAGAACCACAGCACATCTTTACTCACCGTCTGCTGAGCTCCTCTCGCGATCGTTTTGGTACCAAGGCCTTGTCCAGCTTTATCTCCATCACCAGGAACGTTCCTGCTTCAATGTATTGCTGGAAGATAAACATTGTGCTCTCAGTGTCATGCTGTCTAGAGGCATTGCTGGCATGATGAAAGACTGAGCATATAGCTACAGATCTTCAACAAATCTTCTTCAAACTGCAGAGATACAGCTCATTTTATAACCTGCCCTCGGAATGATTTACAGCTGCAAAATTCAGCTCAAGAAACCAGTCTAGGAAAAAGGAAGAAGCCCAGATAATCAATCTGCTTGCAGAACGAATACACATTGTAGACACTTTGAGGAAGGAGCCAAAATACAAAGGAAGCCTTTTAAATGAATGCCTGATTATTTACAGAGACCTTCTAGCCCAGTGCTAGCCTGGCCTCCAGCTGGACATTACTGGAAGAACTCCAGAACAGCATCTACGTAAAACATCGCTTGTCCAGCTCACTCTTGAAGAATTTAATTGAGTGAAAGGAGTGAGACACTGGTGAAGTGACATGCTAGCAGTCTTTCCTTCCCTTTGGAGATACATAATTACCTGTCCATCAAGGCAATATGTGGCATTTTCAGCTTCTACAGTGGCATCTGACAACTGGGTTTTGGAAGCACTGGACATCTGTTGAAGAAAAAGACATCTCTTGTTTCAGATTCAAGTTCAGGAGAGCGAGTTGTACAGTTGTTTAGGCAGCATGAGGCGACACAGCACCAGTCTCTGGGTTCTGGGTGCCCCAGCTACTTTCTGATGTGGAGATGGAGCGACTGCCTTACAGCAGGTCTCTCTAGACCTTACCCTTCTGTTGGAATCCTTGTCTTTGGTGATTTTGTCTTCCTTGGGAGTCTTGCTGGGAACAGCTCTGGAAAGGGGAGGAGTACTGGTTTGTGGGGTCTGTAACTCTTCCTTAGTCAGACTGAGATGCCCCCTGAGATCCCGGAAAACACTCTGCTGAGTCTTGGTCTGGAAAAAAAAAACACAGGGAACAGAGGGAATCAAGAGAATCAAGGGACAAACTAAGATTCCACACACTTCACCTTTACCTTTCACATTAGGAAACACGCTGTCGGGGTCCGAAATGCACTAAGAAGCTGTGCAAGCTTGACCTCCCCTCCTGGGAGTTCAGCTGCCCATGCTCAAGGCCAGCTCTGACCCCTGTGCGGCCTCAACTTAGACTATGAAATGAGCTGCCTGAGCAAGCCTTGGTGGGTCTCCCTGTTTTCTCTTCAGAGCTGCATTTTTCACTGAGGTTCTGGCTCTTGATTCCTGCCTGAGCTATGTGGTAGATGATGCTGCAACCCAGCCCCGTGCTGCCCTGATCCCAACCTACTGGCCTGAAGTCCTGGCCTGATCCAGGGCCTGCTTCACGACTGTGGATGTGCCTGGTGATGTAGAGTGACAGATGAATCTGGTTGCCCTCACCAGGCCTGCTCTGTGATTTTTTGAGTACCCCTGCCTGCCCTGCAGCAATTCTCAGGTCCCAGCTCACCTGCCAGTGTGGAACAGCTTCCCTGACACACACCAGAGAATCCCAAGGAACAGGGATTTCGGGTTGTCTGTTCACACCCTGACAGGCTGCTCCCTCCCAGCCGCCACTGAGTTGTGATGCCTCGGAAAGCTGGCATCAGAACTCCCCAGCCTTGGTGCCTAGGAAGCAGGATCCTTTATTGCAGTGCTGGGCACACAGGGGATCGATTGCTCCTCCAAATGTGTGCCCCATTAAAGCCAAATTTCTCATATTTATACAGATTACCTCTGCAGATTCATTATAATTTCTAGGAAAAGGCAGAGTTATGCAAATTATTTCTAAGAAGTCATTTATATTAATTCCTCCCAGACAGAGCATGCTCAGGGACACTCAGGGGCTAGCAAGAACAGGGGGATCCTGGGGAGAGGACAGAGCAGCTGTACTGAGACTGCCTAGACAAAGGAGCAGCCCAAAGCATCCCCAGAACCAGGGAATGAGGCCGACAGCCAGAGCGTGTGTCACCTCCCTTGCCACAGAGAAACGTCGTGCCCTGCAGCCCAGAGGCCATTAATCACAGCGTCGAAGCAGAGACCAGCACACGGCCATGTGCCTTGCCCTGCTTTGCAAGGACAGCCAGAGGGAGCATGGAGGCAGGGAGGAGGGCTGTAATTCACCCAGCTCCTGCTGCCTGGGCAGCAGCGCCAACAGGGAACGTGGGCAGAAAAAGCAGGGTGTTCATCTGCTCTCCTGAAACAAGCACAGGTCTGTGCCAGGAATACTGTGGGAAAAACGGAGATGTAACTGTCATTCTTAGTAACAGAGTGGGGAGAAATGCAAAGACAAACAAACCTCCATGAGCTACAGCTGAAAGAGCTCCAGTGACAGCTTTTTTGGTTGTTGCCTGGGGTAACGCTATCCTTTTAGAGCCAATGTTTGCTCTTCCCAGCAATGCATTTGCCCATGTTCCAGACTGGGGAGAGAAAGCATCTTACAGCTCTCCCTGCTAAGCCAGAGAAGGGAGTGGAGTGAGATTCAGAGCTTCTCTCAGCCCCCAAACCTGCTCCCACACGCTCAGAAATCCCATGCCTTTGAGAAGTCTGCATCTAAAAGCTTGTCTTCTTGTTCTCCTCCATCACCAGGGGGGCGGTGAAGCCTCAGAGCCAGTCTCCCAGTACCAGTCTGCCTGTGCTGCCTGCTCCCAGCACCACTCATGCACAAACACAGCTGTGGAGCTGGAGCAGAGCCTGGATTTCTGGTCAGCTCTCACCTTCTTGAACACCTCAGTGTCTTGGTAGGGAACGACACGAAAAGCGCCTCGGATCTGCTTCACACCAGGGCACAGCAAAGGCACCACGTTGACATACGCCACGCCATGGAAGAAAATCTGCTTGTCCTCATCTCCCTGGAAACGCAGAACAAGGGACTGAGATACTGAACAGCCTGTTACTCTCTTTAAGGAAACAAGGTCACCGATCCCATTAAGGAGAGGCCACAGCAACCCCAGGCACCTGAGGAGCCAGTGGCTCTCTCACTGGCACGCAGCCGAGACATCCTGGCTAAAAACACCCCAGCCACTCGATACGTAGAATATCAATTTTATCCCAGACCCTGCAGGGCAGCTTTTCTTTCTAAGACCCACAGAGTGCTATTCCTCAGGACAGGCTTTCTGAGATACAGCTGCAAAATTACCAACCATGAAGTTACAAATGCAGGTGACGCTCCCAGAGCTGCACATCTGGGGTTTGACAGAAATCGGGGAGCTAAGGAGGTCTGAGAGTCTGGGCTAGCTGCAGGCTGGTGAGAGTAAGGCAGAAGGATCTCCATCACAGCTGCAGAATCCTGGCACTGGCAAGTGCAGAAAGAGATGTACACCAACTTACATGACTCAGCCCTGAACAGATTAGGAGCTCTCACAGAACCAGCCACCAGGAACAGAACCCTTAACTAAGGGGCTGCTTTGTTGTTCCACCACCCCAGTTTATGTCTGAAACTGTAATGTACTTACACCCTGAGAAAGAAGGCATGAATTTCTTCAAGGAGCTCCAAAAACCCATTGGCCAAAAATAAGCTCAGTGAATTACCTCAAATCTCAAAAAGCACTTTCTTCCTGACCCCCTTCCACCAAGCTACCACAGACCATCAGCAAGAGCTCTGTCTTTATGCTGCAAGGAAAAAATATCATCCTTTGTCTATTCAACAGCTCTATAAAGCTGATAAATCCCTTTACAAAGCCTCTAGCTCTCTGACTCGCTTTGGCTGGTTCAAGTCTAGTTTTGGTATTACAAAGGCATCAAAAAGAAAACATTCAATAACACAATGCTGCTCCACAAGCCAGAACAACACATCCCTCCCTCCCTCCCCACTTTTACCTTGTCAGCTTTGCTGGTTTTCCTTTTGCTGGATGAGGCTGCTGACACCCTGCAGACCTCGATGGGCAAGCACCGGCACTCCGCAATGCGCTTCTGCAGGCTGAACACAAAGGAGGGCAATAAGGAGATGTAGAAACCATGCTGGAGAGCCACACCACCCTCCTTTCTGCTCCAGCAGCCCCCAAAACATTCTCCCCCATGGGTTTGCCTCGACCCACTCCCATGAGATGCAGCAAGCACCCTCAGGCTACCAGAACACGTGTACCTCAGAGCAGACTTGGTACATTTTCTTCCCCATCCATTGCTGTGTGCATTTATGGCACAATGAGCTATAAAAGAATTGTGAGAGTAACACACTAGGTTTTCTCTCTCCCCTGGTTACTTCAGCAATGAAACAAATAAGAAAGAACATGATTGACTTTGGTATAAAACCTGAATTGCACAGAGCAAGAGGACCCTGAGCTCCCATTCGATGTGCCTGGTAACTCTGAAACCAGCAGGCAGGCTGGTGAGATTGGAGGGGAAGAAAAAAATTTGAGTAATCAAACCAGTTATAAGGGAGTATTTCCACACAAGGAGCAATTTGGCTGAGAAACTCACAGCCATGAAGAAGCTGAGGCCAAGAACATAACAGGATTCAAAGAGAAATGGGATACTCATCCTGATCTTGAGTGTATCTGGAACCATTACAGGTAATATTTATCCAATAAAAAAAGCAAAATCAAAAGTGTCCACATGAGTGAAAGGGTTTTAATGGATTGGGAATTTGGCAAAACTTAATTAGCAGCTCAGAGAGCTGCATGGGCCACCCTAATCTATGTCTGCTCATCATAACTCTGCTTCCCCTTCCCTCAAACTGCGGAGGGAACAGTCACCAGCTCCAGTTGCTGGCAACATGAACGAGCATTTGCAGCCTGGAGACAGCAGCTACAGTCAATTAATCTCCTCCCATCACAGCAGAACGGAGCTGCTGCCAGCAATCCAGGCAGTTAGCTGCTCCCTTTGGCCACCAGATAGCCATAGCAGCCATGGGAGGCGAGATGCAGACATGGTTTGACCAGAGAAGAGGTCTAGGAGCACCCACATGTGGGTGATCCCTGCCTTAGGTCACTCAGCTGAGTGCATTCTGGGGTAGTATCTCCCCACTGCTCTGTGCTGGAAGGGAGGTTCTCAGGTCCCCTTACACAACAGCTGCAGTGGGATCCAGGTAACAGCGCCTTTCCATATCCCATATGATCCTTTTCATCCTTTCTGCTTGGATCCTAAACTCTCTGTCCTGCATAAAACAGCAGAGGGTCAGAGGCAGGACAGCAATCTCTAGAGCATGCATCACCCTCCCCAGAACCTCCCCTGGGAGACAACATCAGTCAGACAGAGAGGTGTCCAACACCCAGGCCACCCTGGCAGAGGAAGGCAGCAGCCCTCCCTGCAGACACCCAAGCTCAGTAATATTAAGAAACTGGCTCACAAGGAGATAATACATCTCCCAGCCCAGCAGCAGGTGGCTTTTTGGGGACCAGACCTGCCACATGCACCCCAGGGAACTCTCCTGTGGTGAGTTAGCATGTTAGCTGTGCCAGGGGAACCATCTGGATCCGGACACTGCACAGAGGAGCGACTACCCGCCTTCCTCTGCACAATGCCTCTGCAAGTCTCAGGTCCTTCAGTGAGACCTGCTGGTTCTCTTCCAGTCGTGATGCTGCCAGTCCTTCCTCACCTCCTTTTTGTTGAGCTCTCCATCCTCATCCTCATAGGGGCCGCCAACGATGAAGGAATTGGGTATGCTCAGAGCGCCAGGGGCCATCATGTTAGCAAGGGGCCATTTTTTGGGCCGGGGTAACGGCTCTTTTTCACCAGCAAGCTTCAGGGTGCCATTTGTGAAGAACAAGGGGACTTCCTTCTAGAGAGACATGAGAATGAAAGGCTTCACGTTTCCAACATGAGCAGAAGCAAGTGCCAGCTGCTCTGAGCTGGCCCAAACCAAGCATGGCAGCAGTGCGGGGGCCTGGCTTGGAAAACACACCCCACCACAGGCATGCAAAGAATGGAGAAAAAATAAATAGCCACATGGAGAAAAACCTGCCAGTTTCAACCCAAATCAGGCCAAGCAGACCTTTGTTTGTGTTACAGGAACACATATCACACCACAGAGAGACCCTGAGCGCTCTCACAAACACTGCTATTCCAAAAGCAGGGGAGCTGTACACCCCACGGGCCTGGGCACTCCTTCCATGGGGAGTAGTGTTGAAGAACAATCCACAGCCAAAACCCCTCTCACCATGCCTGGACCAATCCTCACCTCCCCAGCTGCTGGGACTTGCAAGCAAGCCATGTAGTTTTGCAGGGGGCCAGTGGAGGCAAACGCTTTGGGGACAGAGTAAGCTGCCTCCAGTGTGACGCTCAGGATGTTACAGTCCAAAAGCTGTGCTGCAGAAAGCAGGGGCTCCTCAGTGCACACTGTCACTTCAAGGGCAGCCTGTGGGACAAGGATTAGGTAGAGTAACTAGACAGCTCTAACTCTCAAGCTCTTCAGGGAGAAGCATGCAGAAATCCAAAGCCAGAATGTATAACGTTATCTTATTCCTCACCACAGATGTAGAAGAAAACAGACCAGCACAGGAAAGGGATTTCGTGATCAATCTGTTGGAATTGTGCTATATTTTGGTTTAAATCAGAGCCTGCTGGTGCCATGGCATATGGCCCAAAGGTGTCCTAAAACAAGCTGTGGAGAAAGAGTCAGAGTCTCCTAAAATGAGCCATGGAGAAGGAACATGAGGGATGGAAAAGAATGATCTTCCCCAGTGACTCAGAGCATGCTGAAGCCAGAGCCACACTTGACTCTGCCCTGCCTCCACGTGCTGTGTACAGTCTTTAATTACCAGGATGGATGGATGGATGGATGGATGGTGTGCAACGAAAAACCAGCTGGTCAGCATCACTGCTTATTATCTCTCCTCCCTAATAGGTGCCCCCCTGCCCTGCTTACTAGGTAACACCTCTTAAATACAGAAAAGCTAATGCAAAACCTGCCCCCCCGCCCCCAATTCACTGGCTGTGCTAACTGCAGGCAGGCTTGGGAGTAAAACTAGACACATTCTCCTAGGCTCACACTTCATTCCCTGCTTTATTCACCAGGTACTTCTCATCCAGCTGAAGGAATAAGGACCATGCAGGAGAGGCAGTCAGAGTGTGTACAATAATGGACTCAGACATTTTACCCACAGAAAGGAGCCTCATAGTGCCAGGTGGGTAATCCTGCCTTTGTCTTTCTCTGGTTTTTCAGCACTATGCTCTTCCTTCTGGAAGATCTGTTCCAGAGCAATTTGATAGCTGCACACATTAGCATTTCCTAGCACGACCTCACCTATCATAGGCAACTAGGGACAGACGTCAAGGGGAGTAGAAAAAGCCTCCAAGCTTGTAGCATATAGGGCTGTAACATATCTGTGATGAGCTAGGCAGCTGAGTCACGCTCACCTTCCCATTAAAAAGCAGCAGAGAGCCGAAAGAGCGAAGGAACAGTTCCAAATCCCACATACCTTGGCCTCCGGGTGAAGGCTCTCTAATGGAGAGGGAGGCACTGCATACAAAGGAGCCGAGACCTTAAATGAACACTGTCCTGGGAGGAAACAGGGAAGAGAAGAGCATCAAGTGAGGCCTTCTGTAAAGAAATCTTGACCTGACTCCTAACACTGAGCTGCTGACGTGGCCCTCTCTGCACCCCAGACTCAGTTTTCTATGGCCACGCATTTTGTGTCACCCAAAAAGGATCACAGAATCACAGAATCGTAGGGGTTGGAAGGGACCTCAAGAGATCATGGGGTCCAACCCCCCTGCCAAAGCAGCTCCCCAGCTCATATTACATAGATAGGCATCCAGATGAGACTTGAATATCTCCAGAGAAGGAGACTCCACCACCTCCCTGGGCAGCCTGTCCCAGGGCTCTGTCACCCTCACTGGGGAAAAGTTCTTCCCCATCTTGGTGGGGAACTTCCTATGCTCCAGCTTACAGCCATTGCCCCTTGTCCTGTCCCCACAGACACTGAAAAGGGGCTGGCTGATTCCCCCTGCATCCCATGTCTAAGATATTGATAAACACTAATTAGGCCCCCCCAAGTCTTCTTTTCTCCAGGCTGAACAGACCCAGTTCACTCAGCCTGTCCTCATAGGGGAGATGTTCCAGACCCCTAATCAACTTTGTCACCCTCCTCTGGACTCTCTCCAGAAGGTCCCTGTCTTTTTTATACCAAGGAGCCCAGAACTGGACACAGTACTCCAGGTGGGGCCTGACCAACGCAGAGTAGAGGGGGAGGATCACTTCCTTCAAAAAAAAGCAGTGAGTTACACCCAAAAGGCAGTGAGTTACAGTCAGGGGTCCATAAGCAAAGATCAAAAAGGACCAGGGAGTACAAAGTGCCCAGAGAGGCTTTGCAGGTCGATGCTGTACCTTGCAGCAGAGGTAGAAGGTCCACCACAGCTTGGCCAAGACATGTGGTCTTCTCCTTCTGTCTCTTCTCCTTTTGCAACACTTCCATCACTGTCACTAGAGAGATAAATAGACAGGAGCTGGCTGAGTCTCTCAGGCAGCTTCAGGCTGCAGGGGGTCTGTGTCAGCTCTGGCACATGCTCCTTACTTCAAAGCCGACAAGAACAGTGAAGCCAAGGAGCACGTGCCAACATGAAAGGGGATTCTTCCAGCTGGCAGAGATGGGGCTGGAAGTGCTGAGATACCCCCACTGCTGCTGCTGGGGTGCTATTCTCGAAAGAGTGACTCCTGCAGCAGGCAGGCAGAGCAGAGCAGCTGACAGCACCCACCTCCAAGGAGGAAGAGTGAGCGTCAGGTTCTTACAGAGCACAGGTCTTTGCACGATGTCATCCCAGGAGTTGGGTCCATCGGGGCTGCACTCAAAGCTGGTGGTGAAGTTATAGTTTGCTGTCCCGTTTGGCAAGACATGAGTCCTGGGGGAGTCTCCCAAGATGGCTCCGTTGTACTCCACACACACCAAAGTAACTGACACGTTGCTTTTGATCGCCTTCTGCCAAGCAAACAGCACATGACAATGTTGGCTCTGCAGCAAAAGGCCAGGACAAAAGTTGCCCCAGTTCAGGACTGGGTTCACTGGTGGGAGGTCTTTGGCTGTTCCACTACAGAAATGGGGAATCATAGAATCATAGAATGGTCTGGGTTGGAAGGGACCCCAAGGGTCACAGAGATCCAACCCCCTGCCACAGGCAGGGCCAACAACCTCCAGGCCTGGAGCTACACAAGGTTGCCCAGGGCCTCATCCAACCTGGCCTTGAACACCCCCAGGGATGGGGCACCCACCCCCTCTCTGGGCAGCCTGTTCCAGCCCCTCACCACTCTCTCTGCAAAGAACTTCCCCCCAGTCTCTCCTCTAACCCTTCCCTCCTCCAGCTTCACTCCATCCCCCTTGTCCTGCCATTATCTAGCCTTTGAACAAGCTGATTCCCTCCTGTGTCTCTGCTCCCTTCAGGGACTGGCAGGCTGCAGTGAGGTCCCCCCACAGCCTTCTCTTCTCCAGGCTGACCCAGCCCAGCTCCCTCAGCCTCTCTTCGTAAGGGAGCTGCTCCAGCCCTCTGAGCATCTTTGTGGCCTATGCTGTGCTGAGGCCTCACCCTTCCTTGTCTTTAAGAGAGAAGTTTCCTGCTCCACCCCTGCCGTGATGCCCCAAGGACTATCCAGAGCTGTGACAGGGGAGATGGAGAAGTCCAGGCTTCACCCCAGGTAAGGCAGCAAATGACATGTCTAGTGTAAATCCCCAAATACCCTGCTGATACTTCTGTGCCTTCAGAAAGCCTGAGTTTGTTGTTGTCACCTAAGCAAGCAGGTCCCGAGCTACATGGCTGAGCTCAGGGGCACTTGTGTACGTTGCCTGGCTGCTGAATGCCCTCAAATCAAAAAAGGACTCCAGCAAGTTCTGCAATTTGTTGTTACACCACCTTTCCCCAGCTTGCTTTAAGCAGAGAAGAGAAGGTTTGAATTCTAAAATGTCTCACAAAGGGGACACAGGCGAACAGGGATGGTGAGGGCACCACACAGCACAGCTGGGATCCATGTGCCTGGGCAGCACTGGGCACCTCCACAGCAGCACTGAGACAGGCAGCTACCAGAGAAGCAGAACCATGGTTTGCTCCTCCACCCAGGGAAGAGCAGCCACTGCCCTGAACACGAGGACCACCGTAGCCAAACTCAGCTTTTCTTTAGTCCCTGACCTCCATGGGCCACTCCCTTAGCTTCCTCTCCCCCTGTCACTGGGGTAATTAGTTCCACATTGGCTCTTGCACAAAAAGAAACTTCATTCACTTGGTTTTAATTTTCAGCCCTTCCTCCTGTCTGCTCGAGCACATATTTTACGAACAACTAAACAGAAGAATCCAATTAACCTTTCTCTGTACCATTAATTATCCTAGACTCCTCTCTCATCCTTCTTTCCATCACCTCTAATTAAGCAGATTCCACACTTCTTACAGCTGGGATTTTTTTTTTCACATTATTGTTCTTGCAGTGGCACTCCTGTAGCCCTCCCTCCTTTCACCTTTGCTAAGCTGCAGCAATCAGAACTACAAAGCAACACACCAGATGCAATCAGTCCGCTGCTCTGCTATTATTTGCAGCATTGTTTTCCTTCCTCTTACCTTCCATTTCTCACCTAAGATGCTGAACCTATCAGTGTGAGAGGTACTCTAATACCACAGGGCCAAACTGAAAACAAACCAGCAAACAAACAGGCTGGTGCTTTCAGTTGGGGGGTTTTTTGGGCTGCTGCTCGAGCAGAAGCAGGGATTTGCATTTTTCTGCTTGCAGCAGTAGCTGAGCTTCTCCTCCACGTTCCCTCCTAAATGCCAGTTCCTTGAGAAGACTTTAAGGACAGCTGGGTGCATCACACAGCACGTGGGAATACAGTAGTTGTGCTGGTTTGGTAGGGACCAGCTCCCAGTCTTGCCCTGTGACTGCACTGGAACCGCTGCCTTTCTGTTTCAGTGTGGTTTCATAGACTCACAGAATCACTGTGATTAGGATCACTACAAGGGACATCCAAAGAAGCACCATATGCATGAGTTCCTCTTTGGATTCCAGGTCTAATGTATCCAGTCAGGTAAAACTTGTGGAAGTTAAAGAAGCTGTAAACCTGGGGGTTGGGCTCTGAAAGAATCCAAATGCCAAACATGACAAACACATTTGGAACATCTCCTGTTTCAGAGGGCTGGATCTCCAGTGGCTGTGAGCCACAGAATTAGAGAATCATAGAATCACAGGCTGGGCTGGGTTGGAAGGGACCCCAAGGGTCACAGAGCTCCAACCCCTGCCACAGGCAGGGACACCAACCTCCAGGCCTGGAGCTACACAAGGTTGCCCAGGGCCCCAGCCAACCTGGCCTTGAACACCCCCAGGGATGGGGCACCCACCCCCTCTCTGGGCAGCCTGTTCCAGCCCCTCACCACTCTCTCTGTGAAGAACTTCCCCCTGATATCTAAACTGCTGTAGCTGGCAGGAAAGTCTGACTTTATATCCAAGGTGACATCTTTTTAGAGGCCTGTGTCTCACCGATACACATTTTCACTGTGCTTAAAGCTCCCACCTACATAGTGTTAGGCAGGGAGGGAGACTTCAACCCAGCGGCTCTGCACTGCTGCCGGGGAGGTGCAGCCCGGTGCCGCTGGGTCACAGGCCTTTCCTCTGCAAACAAGCCCTCGGCAGGCCGGAGGGGGCTGCAGCGGGAAGCGCTGCACCTCCGACACCCTCACCTCTAGCCTTACCGCCTCGCTCCTGCTCTCGGACAGGCTCCTGGCCCGCGGAATTGCTCTGGCCTCATTTATTAAACCACTGGAGGTGTTTTCAGAAGGACTTTACCAGATCCCGCGCCTCCAGCACTGTGATCTGCACCGCCATCGGTTGTGACTCGCTGGGAAGAGCTGCAGCGGCGGGCAAGGCAGGGGACTCCTTTCCCTCTGCAGGGACCTCCATGGCTCTGTGGGACAGAACGGGTGAGGAAGGCAAAGCCAAGCCGCTCCGTTCCCCTCCCAAGATGTCTGCAGGGCCCAGCAGCTGCAGCTGCCAGCCCCGTTCAGGGGTCGGCTGTCAAATCACCGCGGAGAGGTGGGCTTTGTCAGGGGGGAGCCTCTCAGGAGGAGCGGGGGGGGACAGGGAGAAACGTAACACGGAAATCATCCAGCTCCATAACCCTATCCCAGCGGCAGCCCCCGGCCCCTCCGCGCACCGGGGAAAGGTGCGGTGCGGCCGGCTGCTGCGGGCAGGGCTCTTCCCTCCCTGCTGCTGCTTCTGCACCTCAGACGTGAGCCGGAGGGGCAAGAGGCCTGCGGCTGCCAGCCCAGCCCGAGGCGGCTCCCACGCAGCCCCAGGGGACCTGGCTCCATCCCGCACCGCAGGCTTGTCCGCGGCCTGCAAAACCCCTCAAGAGAGGTGGCTGGGCAGGGGACGCCCCGGCCCCACCACAGGCCGGTGCCTCACGCTCCCTCCCCAGACAGGGTGTGAGGTGGCGGCTCCCTCAGCGCAGCCTCCCGGGTGCGAGAGCCCTCGGGCCGTCACCCCTCACTGACCCCTGGGGAGCGGCGGGACGCGAACCCGGGGTCTACCTGCCTCAGGGGGCGGCCTGCGTCGCGTATCCACGGCGACACGGCCGGTCCCGCGAGGCCGCAAAGCCTCGCGAGATCCCCGGCTGCGCGCCACGTGTTTGGGGGCGTGCCCGTGAAGCCGCCGCCAGCGCCATGATGAGCGCGGGCAGCCCGTCCCGGGCTGCGGCGGGGTCCCCCGTGGGCTGGGGATCCCCCGCGCCCCAGCGGCATCGGCTGTGAGACGGGCGCTGCGAGGACACCGTGTCCTGCCCCGCAGCCTGGGGTGCTCCCACGCAGCCCAGCCGCTGCCCCGGCCCCCCTCCTGGCAGAGGCTGTGGTGCCCCCCCAGCTGCTCACCCACACCCCGCCGAGGGTCCCAAAGGATGGGGGGGGTCCCTACAAGCCGGGCTGGGGTAGGAGCCTCTGAGGGAGAGGGGCTGGCAGGCCCCATGGGGACAGAGGAGATCTCGGGGGCTTGGGCAGCTAGCCCAGCTCTCCCCAGCGTGCTGCGTGGAGGGCAGCTCCAGGGCGGAAGGGTTTTGGGGGACCCCAGCACCACCACTGACAGCTTTCAGGGCGGGTGCCAGACCCCCGGGGCCGGTTGGCCCGTTCCCTGGAAGGGGATGACCAGAATAGCTCCGCTATCTGATTCCTGCCTGAGGGGCCGTGGCTGCTCTCCTCCACTGCTGACTCCTTGGGGCTGACATTTGAGCTCAGCCCTCCCTTGCTGGCAGCGGGACCCTCCGTCCTCCCCCCGGCACAGCCAGGGACGAGCAGCGGGATGGCAGGCGGCAGGCGGCGTGGGGGCAGTGGGCGACGCGGGGGACCCCGACAGCACCCAGACACCCACAAACCCGCACCCTCACCTGCACGCCTCTCCCCCGCAGCCACCACAGCCCAGGAAAATGCAGGCGCTGCCCCCAAACCCGGGCACCCTAAGAAGGGCGCAGAGGAGCTGGTGGCCAGGGCACCTGACGTGGACTCCCTTGGCTTCCAGGCCATGGACCGCAACGTGCCGGGACTGTCCCACCTCATCCTCCAGAAGCTCAACATGAAGAGCTACGAGGACTACAAGTGAGTGAGCACCCATGGGCGCTGCCACAGGTGCATGTTCCCCCCCTCCCTGCCCTGGCCAGAGCACCCTGTGTGTCCCCCTGCACCTGGAGCACTTGCCCTGAGCTCGTGCCACCCTCCCAGCCCAGCCCGCATGTGGGTGCTCTGACAGGGCTCCTGGGTGCACCAGCCCGTTCCCCGGGTGCCTTCAGGGAGCCTGGCTGCCCGTCCCCACCAGGACGCAGGATGCTCTTGGCTGGAACTAAAACTGGCAGGCTCCATGGGGGACATTAGCCCCCCTGTGATGGCAGAACATCATGGGCTGGATCCTGTTCACCACACCCTGCCCCCCACATCTGCAGGTCTGCCATGGATGGGAAGAAGAGCGGCAGCGATTTTGGCATCAGGACTTACTTTGACATGTTCCAGAAGATGGAGGACACCTTCAAGTTCTGTGCTGAGTGCAAGAAACTCCCTAATGCCCTCCCTGACCCCAAAAGTCTCCGACGGTGCAAGAGGTACTGGGGGAGGAGAGGGTGGGGGGGAGGTGGCCTGATGGTATGGGGCTGAACCTGTCCCCTTGCTTCCAGCACAGTGGCTGGGGTGAAGCTGGGGGGGTCTGGCCCTGAACAGCCACCTCCAGACACAGGGCACCCCCAAAATGGTAACGCAGCCCTGGAAGGGGTGGGTGGCAGGGAGCCAGGCTCAGCAGGTCGGCCCCCCCCATCCCTGTGGCTGGGCACGCTGCCTCTGTCCCCAGGTGCCAGAACGTGTACTACTGCGGCGTGGCGTGCCAGCGTGCCAACTGGCCACTGCACAAGAAGTTCTGCAAGAAGCTGAAGCTGGTGGCCCTGGACAGGCTGGTGGAGTGGCTCATCTTCACAGGTGGGGCAGGGGACACTGCTCCCACCCTCTGCGTGTATGTCCCCCCCAAGCCTGCCTGACCACCCCAGGGCTGTATGGGTCCCGCCATGGGATCCCTCCTCCCTAATCCAGCTTTCCCCTACAGCTGGGTCTAGCATCCTCCCCCAGCCTGAGCGGAACAGGCAGCCTGGGCTGTGGGGTCACCTCTGTGACCCCCAACACATCTCCTTACCTCGCAGGAGACATCCCCTTCCCCACGGAGACGTGGACAAAGCCTGCCCAGGATGTGAAGGGCTGGGAAGACTGGTTCTCCATGCAGGGGCAGCTGGAGGAGAAGCTGGGTGCCATTCTGGCCGGGCGGTACATGACCATCCTCTGGGCCAACGCCGGGAAGCCCCGTCCGGAGGATGGGGAGCTGCGGGAGTCTGTCCGGCGGCTGGTCACTGACTTCCACTCGCGCCCGCTCACCATTGGCTCAGGGTTGCGGCTTTTCGGCATCAACCCGCTTGCCAAGACCCTCACTGTGCACGTGGTGGGGGCGTCGCACGTCGAGACCCTCAACACCCGGCTGACAGACTATGACGAGCTGACACGGATGTTCCCAGGTCACCAGGGCATGGAGGTGGTGATGGTGGGGGTGGACGTGGTCAACGGACCCATCATGAGGCCACCCCTGGCTGTGCCAGCACCCCGGGGAAGGGTCCATCTCAGCAGCTACAAGGGGCTGTACCACGACTTCTGGGAAAGCCACGTGGAAACCAAGCTGGCCGCCCGCCCCGACCTCGTGGTGGGCTTTCACCCAGGTGAGTGCTGCGCCACAGGGGGGCGGCCTGACCACTTGCCACCCCACTGCCTGGAGCGGGGTGTCCCTGGCAGGGTGCAGGGTGGTCCCTGAGCCCCCTGGCAGTGCCTGGGACTGAGCCTGCCAGTGGCTGGGGACATCCCCGAGCAACCGGCACAGACAGGGTGACTCACGGGGGCTTGGCTGCCCCGTGTACGCCCCCCACCCCAGCACTCAGTGTCCTGCCTGTGTCACCCACCCGCCCGTCAGTGGGCAAGGAGCACCCAAGGAGTCCCTGCCTTCAGGGTGCAGTGTGATGGCTCAGCCCAGGACCCAGAGCCAAGGGGTCCCCATGCCCCACCCCGCCCCAGGACGGTCCCCACCTTGCTAAGGACTGCCAATCCCCACTGCCAGCATCACCGCACACCCGGGGCGTGCTTGGGCATGGAGTGGGTGCTGTTAGAGCTGGCTTTCCTCAGGGCCAGAGTGGGGTAAGAGGGCAGCAGGACCCTCACCGCCGTGTCCCCACAGGTTTCCACGCCTGCCCAGACCTGCTGGCAGGCTGGCTGCCCACCCTGCTNTAAGAGGGCAGCAGGACCCTCACCGCCGTGTCCCCACAGGTTTCCACGCCTGCCCAGACCTGCTGGCAGGCTGGCTGCCCACCCTGCTGCTGCTGCGGGACTACCGCCTGCCCGTCCTCTTCACCGTCTACAGGTGAGCGCAGCCCCACTGCCCCCTTGGCGCTGTGGCACGGCCGACCGGTAACGGTGCCCCATCCTCCCCTCTCCCGGCAGCGAGCAGGAGCTGAAGTCCTCCCTGCAGATCCTGGTGGAGCTGGAGATGCACATCATAGGCTACGCTGCCAACCCCTTCGCCTCACTCCGGCCTGAGCAGGTCTACTCCAGCCCCAACAAGGCACCCGTCTACTGCAGCTCCTACTACATCGCCCTGCTGGGGCTGGCGGCATCGGCCATGCCGGGTGCTGGGGATCTGGAGGATGGTGATGGCTGGGAAGGAGGGGAGCCCTGTGCTGCTGGTGCGTCTGGAGGCATCGCCACGAGGCTTCCCTGATCGCCTGCAGCCAGCGCTGCCCTGCCTGCCCTGCACACCCAGATCCCAGCCCCTTGCTGTCTCCTCCCAGAATCCTGTCTCCCCATCCTGGGATCAGTGACCCAGCTGCCCCTTGCTGTGCACAACCAGCCGCAGGGGATGCAGCACCCCAGCATGGGCACAGGGCCCCACCACAGAGCCCAGTAAATCACCACTGGCTGCTGGCCACCGTGTCTCAAGCTTTTATTTCCGAAAGGCCTTTGTTTTCCCAGAGACAAGAGGGCTGAGCCCACCCCAGCCCCCCCGCAAGCAGCCCCAGTCCCCTCAGGACAGTGAAGGGGACCCCAACTGCGGGACCTGCCGTGCACGGGGCTGTGTGGTCCCCAGGGTCTCATAGGGTGCTTCAGCCCCAGCACCCGGCTGTCACTGTCACACGTGCTGTACCCCTGCGCTGGTGCCCACTGCAGGGTGATGCTCCAGCATCGCTCACTGAGCCCGGCAGCTGCTCAGCCGGACACCGGCGCCCAGCCTGGCCGCAGCACACGGGCACCGGCTGCTGCAGCCCCGCTGCTCGCCAGCCCCTGTGGAAACCGGAGCGGGCGGCACTGGGTGAACTGGCGCTTGTGGTCTCACCTGATGTAGCTGGGGACTCACACCAGCCTGGTGTCCTCTCCCTGCACGGGCAGTGGGTCCAGCACAGCAGCAGCGGCAGCAATGTCCTGTGTGAGCACCTGTGATGGCTCGAGGAGGCTGGTACCCCCCTGGGGCACCCCATGCCTGGATGGGGGGTCCCTCCCCGGGGTGGGTGCCTGTTGGAGTGGCCCAGCAGGGCTGGCACGGTCCAGCCGGGGAGGTGGCATCGTGCGGCACTGCCGGCATCACTCGGCTCCGGCACGTTCCCGCAGCGCGGGCAACGTCAGGGTCTCCGGTGCTGACTTCTTGCGTG
>VZTU01007731.1:0-24813 GCA_013400835.1 Zapornia atra | reverse complement strand
CCCCCCCCCCCCCCATCTTTGCTCAGCCTCTGGATGCTCCTGGCTGTGTGTAAGTGGCCAGGGAAAACTCCCTCTGCTGCTGGCTCTGCTCACTCCTGTCCATCCTTCCTTGAGTGCTCAGTGAGATGGGACCCTGGAGAAAGGGGGGAGCATCACATCTCCCTTTGGCCCCCAAAGTCCGTGTGCTGCTCCCCACTTCTTGGGCTCTGGAAGATTGAACCCTGAGGATTATGTGGGCCCACACACCAGTATCTGGGGCACAGACACAGAACAGGGAGAAACGCCAGAGGAGCCAGGATCTCTGGGGTAGATGCCCCAGCTGCCCCGGGGGTTTCTGACAGCTACAAACGGACAGACAGACTGACCCTGTGCTCACTGCTCTGTCCTGGGAAGGGGAAGGCAGGGGCAGGCAGGCAAAGTGGAGCCGCTTCCCCTGTTCCCAGGAGGGGGGCTGGCAGGCAGGCAGGGGAAGTCCTGCAAGCTCTTCAAACAGTCACACAGGTTATTGCTTTGGTCACGACAGCTTTGAAGGGAATTTGGGGAGCAAGTGGTGCTGCAGCCAGGGCAGCATCAGCTCCTCCCAGGCGCTGGGTGGGCAGAAGGGAGGAGATGCACCAATTCCCCTGGCAAGATGCGTTTTGAGGGAAGCAGCACCCTGTGGCACGTACCTCGTCTCTGGAGACTGAGCTGATCTCTGCTGCCAGGGATTCGGAGAAGGAAGCTGAGAAGAGGTTCTTGGCTCCCTGGATGCTCAAGTTAATGATCTGCCCGTTCAGTTCATCGTTCTGCTCCTTCAGGTTCCTGTTATCCTGTTCACAGCAGACACATGTCAGGTGCTACAAAGTGCATGGTGCCCTCAGCACAGACCTGGCCGGGGCGCAGCGGCTTCCACAGCACTGGGAGCTGCACCACTGACCAGGAGAACCCCTGGAAATGGGGTGGGGAGATGCAGGGGGTGCAGCAGAGAGAGGGACTCTTGCATGTCCCAGGAGTCAACCTCTGCTGTCCCAGGGAAGTGGTGGGATTCATAGTGGGCACCTCGTGTGGGAGCCCCCCCGCCCCCAGTGACCACTGAGGGAACTGACACCCCCTTTTGCAGAGCGAGCAGCCCAGACACTTCCTCCCCTCTCTGCCCAGCCCCACACACCTGCTTGAGCTGCTTGATCTCTTGCTCCAGCTCTGTCTCCCGCGTCCTGCTGTTGTACTCCTGGAGCCCCATGCTGCTGCTCCTGCCTCGTCGCTGCTCCGCTTCCAGTTTGAAGAGCTGCAAGTGCTCGAGCTGCTTCCTGAGGTCCTCGATGAGCTGCAGTGCAAGGCCAGGGGACAACTGAGTGATGCATCCCCTGAGAGTCCAACAGCCCACGTTGGTCATGGTGGGGGGTGACGGATGGGTGGGGAGCAGCCCCACAGACTGCAGGACTAACAGTGCCCTTCTGGGGGTGCACACAGCTTCCCCTCCTCCCCAGCCATGCTTCCGATGATCAGGAGAGGGAGAGCTACTTAGATACACAAGAGCAGCCTGGGAAAGACTTTGCTGGAGCACTACTGATGCCGGCTCTGGGTCTGCAGCAGCAGAGGGACCCACCCTCAATGCAGCCACCACCAGCTCTCTCCTGACACAGCGCTGGGACTCCCCAGCTTGCCTGAGTGCTTTGAGCATCACCAAAGGGACAGCAGTTTGCACCCTGAGACCTGAAGATCCTTTCCTACCACAGCAGTGAGCCCCGCTGAAGCCTCCAGCTGGAGTTATGGACCATGCAGAGACTGAGAAGGGGTCTGAGGGGGGGTGGGGAGGGGGTGCATTTCCACCCCTGAGCACACAGGAGCGGGCAGCTCTCACCCAAGCAGCCTCGCAGCCCTCTCCTCCTGCCTGTGAGCGCTTGCTGGCTCCACATGCCATCACCCAGCATGCTTCCAGCTCTGCTCCTTCCAGGCAGGAGAGCAGAGCCACAGGGGAGCAGACAGGGGTGCCACAGCCCCACGGGAGCGCACAGGGGTGCCACAGCCCCACAGCAGGCAGGGGTGGCACAGCTCCACGGAAGCGGGCAGGGGTGGCAGAGCCCCACGGGAGCGGGCAGGGGTGGCACAGCCCCACAGCAGGCAGGGGTGCCACAGCCCCACAGCAGGCAGGGGTGGCACAGCCCCACAGCAGGCAGGGGTGCCACAGCCCCATGGGGTTTGCAGACACGGACACGCTCAGATGAATGTGAACGCAGGGCAGAGAGACAGATGTTACACAGCTACACTGACTGCTGCACTCTCTGTCTTTGCCCAGGTGGGACTAAACTCTCCAGTTCCATCTGGTTTCGGAGCAGCTGCTCCACTGAGCCAAGACTTGGGGGACTGTGGCAGGCAGCCCCGACTCTCCTTACCTCCTGCGTCGACTCCTTCTCCTTCTGAAACTGGTGCCTCTCCTGACTCAGCTTGTCCCCCATCTTCCTCTTTTTCTCCTGTTCCTCCGTGAGCTGCACCGTGAGGTCTTCGATCTCATCCAGCAGCTTCTGCTTCTCCTGTAAGGACATGAGAGGCGACGGTCACAGGGCTGGTCTGGTGCTGCCAGGGCTCTTCCCGCCCGCCCAAGGGCAGGGTGCACGCTGAGCACCGCGGGGAAGGCTCTGCTCGCTGACGCAGGCGGATGCTCTGCCTGCTGGGATTTCATTCGCTGTCTGAGGGCTTCAGAGCTCTGGCAGCAGCAAGAAGAGACAAAATAGCACCGCTAAGAGAGAGGAGGGAAGAGGTGACTCGAGAATAAACCGAGTGTCTGCACTCGTGATGCTTTCTGAGCAGCGTGGTGCTGGTGTGGGACACGGCTCGGGCAGGACCGGGGCCAGCGCAGGGGCTACAGGCCCAGGGGAGACATTCAGTCAGCAGGCTGGATGACAGAAAAGCCAGGCACCCACCACCTTAAGCCCCCGTGGGGATGTTCATCTCAGCTTCAGGTGTGAGTGTGACCAAGGACTGACTGCAGTGCGAGACAGGATGTAGAGCAGAGCCCAGCTCTCCCGCTCTGTCCCCTTCTTATACTCGAAGCCCTGACTGAACATTTACAGCAGGTAAAGCTTGTCACAGTGATGACAATATCCTGCAAGGGACACATCCCTGCACAGCAGCACCCTTCAGCCTACGAGCAGCTCGAGTCCTCCCAGGCTCAAAGCTTCCAGCACGAGGAAGGTTTTGGCTTTCAGAAAGCCCAAAACGCCACAAAGCCACCAGCCAACATTGGGGTGAGGAACAGCTCTGAGGGGGAGCTCCATCTGCTGGGTCACAGAATCCCAGACTGGTCTGGGTTGGAACGGACCCCAAGGATCACAGAGCTCCAACCCCCTGCCACAGGCAGGGACACCAACCTCCAGGCCTGGAGCTACACAAGGTTGCCCAGGGCCCCATCCAACCTGGCCTTGAACACCCCCAGGGATGGGGCACCCACCCCCTCTCTGGGCAGCCTGTTCCAGCCCCTCACCACCCTCTCTGTGAAGAACTTCCCCCTAATATCTAATTTAACCCTTCCCTCCTTCAGTTTCACTCCATCCCCCTTGTCCTGCCATCATCTATCCTTTGAGAAAGCTGATTCCCCTCCTGTTTCTCTGCTCCTTTCAGGGACTGGCAGGCTGCAATGAGGTCCCCCCACAGCCTTCTCTGCTCCAGGCGGACCCAGCCCAGCTCCCTCAGCCTCTCTTCATAGGGGAGCTGCTCCAGCCCTCTGATCATCTCCGTGCCCTCCTCTGAACCCTCTCCAACAGTTCTACATCTTCCCATGGGGTCCATGGGGCAGAGCACAAAAACCACCACCCCAGCAGGACACACACCGCTGACAACCCTCCCGTCCCATCATCATCAGGGCTTCTCTCCTCTGCAGGGAGTGGCAGCAATGGCACCTTTTGCTCCTTGTTAATCCCATTAACTGCAGGGAAAAACCCCACCCCAGCGCTGCTCTGCAGAGAGATTAAGGATCAAACCCGACTTTGTGGCTGAACAGAGCCAGGCAGGAACCTTATCCTCAGCCCCACCGTGGGGTGCCTGGGCCCAGCCTCAAGGCACAGTGCTAAGGAGGGCTTGGCAGGCGAAGGCCACGGGGCCATGGGTAGGGACAGATGGAGCTGGGAGCAGATGAAATGCTCAAGGGTCTTCAGCTGGGCACAGAGGTTTGGTTTCACTGAAATTTTAATCTCACGCCTGCCACAAGCTTGAGCAGAAACAAGCTGCATGCTTTCTATCCAAACCCAAGGGTCTTCCCCTCCAGCCATCCAGAGATGGTGGTGTCTGGGCACACCTCCCACCCTGGTCCTGACAGCAGCTGCACAGCCCCGAATCCTGAGCAGGGAAAGAGGAGAGAGGATCTGGGAGATATCCCTGTGCTTCTGAAGAGTCAACGTGCAAATCTGCACGGATGAGATGTGGAGATGAAGCTTGCCCACTCCTCTGTCCTGCCACAGGGACAGGGACCAGCTCCCACAACAGGGCTCGCATCCCATGCCAAGCAGCCAGGACAGGGCAGCCACCACCACACCCCATGGAGGGGGATTCCTGAGGGGTTTTGCTAACCCCAGCTTCCAAGTTGGCAATTTGGAGGTGCTGGGACTGGAAGGAGCCGATCTGCTTGTGAAGTTAAACCGATCTTGTCCTTCGTGTATCTCGGCCACGCGAGAGCTGAGAAGCACAGCCCAGCTTGGGCACCCCCAGCACCACATTCCTCACCTCCTCGAGTCTCTCAATGTTGGCTTTTAAACAAGGGACACAGGATCTCAGCTCGCTGTTCTCATCATCCAGTTGCTGCAGCCTGCAACGGCAAGGAGACATGTCAGACACTCACCCGAGCAGCCCACGCGTGGGGGGCTCGGCTGCAATGTCACCAGGAACATGAAGCCAGGCCCTGCTGCAGGGCAGCCCACAGGCAGTGGTATTTTCAAAGCAAACCCTGAGATTTCCACTATTTCTGTGCCCAGAGGGGGGGAAAAAAGTGGGGTTTGCGGGAGGAATCCACATGACTTCTGGCGTGCCCACAGTCCAGTGCCAGGTCTGTTCTTGAGAGCAGGGCCTCTGTCGTGGGCCAGCCTTAGCAGCAGGCACCACAAAAGCAGAGTGGGGCTTCAGACAGAGCTGCAGCTCTGCCTTCTCCAGGCGCAGCAACATCCATCTGGCGTGGTACCTGCCCTGCTGCGAGCCCGGTACAACACCCCACTGCCCTCACCTCTCATCTACAGCAAGGGCTGAGCTGGGAAAGTAGCAAGAAATATCCCATCAAACCCCCACCAAATCAATGACACCTCTCCCACATCACTTCCACCCTCGGAAGCCAACAAGTGGCATGAAGCATCCTGGACACTGCTGGTCTGACAGCATGTCCTTCCCAAGGTGGGACACGTCTCAGCACCCAGAACTTCCCCTCACACACGTGGGAGTGAGCGTGACAAACCCCAGCGTGGTTCCTGGGGCAGCCTGGGGATGGGCAATGAGAGTGCTGGGGAAATTCAGAGTAAGAGGCTCAGGCCATGTTCAAGGAGGGGCTTGAGTTTGGAAACAAGGTGAGAGAAGCAGCCAAATCTCAGTGTTTATGACAACTTTAGTTACACCTTTAACCAGGTTTAACTCGCTGCCTACTGCCCTCTGTGTCCCCAAAGGCTGCAGCTGGAAAGTGCCAGCCTGTACGGAATGGCAGAACCATGGACTGGAGGGGCTGTCAGAGACCTCTGGAGATCACCCAGTCCCACCCCTGCCAGAGCAGGGTCCCCTCGAGCAGGCTGCACAGGGCAGCATCCAGGATCACAGGGTTTGAATGTCTCCAGAGATGGAGACTCCCCAACCTCCCTGGGCAGCCTGGCCCAGGGCTCTGCCACCCTCCCAGCAAAGAAGTTAGTTCCTCCTCAGGGTTAGGTGGGACTTCCTCTGCCCCAGTTTGTGTCCATCACCTCTCATCCTGTCCCTGGGCACCACTGAACACAGACTGACCTGTCCTCCTCACCCCACCCCTCAAGGATTCATCAGCATTGATAAGATCCTCCTCAGTCTTCTCCAAGGTAAAGAGTCCCAGGTCCCTCAGCCTCTCTTCCCAAGAGAGATGTTCCAGTTCCCTCTGCATCTCTGTAGCCCTGTGTTGTCCCCTTTCCAGGAGCTCCCTCTGTCCTTCCTGACCTGGGGAGCCCAGCACCACACACCGTATTCCAGGTGAGGCCTCCTTAGGGCAGAGCAGAGGGGCAGAGGGGCAGAGGAACCTCCCCTAACTTGCTGGCCACACTTTTCTTGATATACCTCAGGATGCCATTGGCTCTCTTGGCCATGAGGGCACACTGCTGGCTCATGGTCAGCCTGGTATCCACCAACACTGCCAGGGCTCTTCCACAGCGCTGTATCCCAGCAGGTCACCCCTGACCTGTACTGGTGCCTGGCCTTATTCCTCCCGAGGGGCAGGACCCCACACTTGCCCTTGCTGAATTTCCTAAGGCCCACGGGCCCAGGAGACATGCCACCACCCAGCCCTGCCCAGCCCCACCTGGCCTGCAGGTTCTCAATCTCAATGCTCTTCTCCCGCTCCATCTTGCTCAGCAGCTCCCTCTGCTTCTTGATCTCCTCCAGCAGTGTCTGGTCAGCTCTCAGCTCCTGTTCCTTCAGCTGTTCCTCCAGAGCGTTGGCTCTGTGGAGTGGAGAGAGAGAGGATGAACCATTCCTGATGGCTCAGCCCTGGCACACTGCTGTCCTGAGTCTCTTTTCCCAGTCTTCCTCCTGCCCCACGGAATAACTGGGGGAAGGAGACTGTTGGGGGAGGTGCAGGTATATGAGGGCTTCACTCTGCCCCAGCAGATGCAAGCTGGCCCATGAAATCCCTGAGGACACGACTGCTGACCAACATGATGGATAAAATCAGCCAGGTGGTACATGGTGGTATCATCTCTGCCCAGTTTAAGGCTCTGAGCTGCATCTAAACCCCCCCAAGATGGAGCCCAGCCAGGGGGTGAGGATGCAAGCTCAGCACTGACTGTGTAACCCCCAGCCCGTGGGTCACGGTCCAGCACCACACAAGCCCCTCCATGGGAATCCCACTCTGAGCTGCCTCCTCTTCCCTCTCCCACTTCCCCCAGCAGAGATCAGTGGATCTGCAGGTCAGCCTTCCCCATGTGCCAGCCTCAGCACCAACATCCACACGGTCCTGAGCCAGTGACAGCAGCGGCCGTGTTTGCTCAGACAGGGCAGAGCCCAAAACCATGGGCAGAGGCGGCCCAAACCCCTGCACCACGCTCAGTCCCCTGAACCCAGCAGGCAGCCAGGAGCTGATGTTTGCTATGGGACTGATGTGCTGGAGCTTGTGACCCTGCTCCATGCAGGGAAGGCTTTAGCCAGGTGAAGCCATTCCTGAAGCGGCAGCGCGGGCGCTTGGGGCTTTATGTGATTAAAAGCTGACTGACGCTTCTGGGCCAAGCTGCTGAAGTGAAAACCTCTCCCTGCAAAGTTTATCAGGGCTTAGAGAAACCTTTGTTTGACTGTTCCGTGACACGACTGTTACTTAACAGTCTTACAGCCCTATAGATAAACTCCCGCTGGGTTTATCTGCAGAGGGTAAATACGCTGCTGGGAGAGAGAAGCCTGCCAGATCAGTAAAGGTGGTGATTACATCAAGAGGGATCCAAAGGGATACGCCCCAGCCAGGATCCAAAAGCAGCAGGATCGGGGCTGGCTGTGTAGAGATGGGTAGTAGGGACCCAGCTGTACCATCCACCCAGGCTGAATGGGTGAAGGCTGGGCCAGAGAGAGTCCGAGAGAGGGTGAAGTACGTATCCTTCCTGAATGGGAGGCTTTCTGAGGAGATTGAACCCCTGTGGTCCTCTGAGCCAAGCCCTAGGGTCCTCTGAGCTCCTGAATGGCATAGAGAACTTTCAGGATGGGGAGGCACATAAAGGGGGGGGGGAAAAAAATATTAAAACACCCTCTCCCAGCTCCATGCAGCCAAGCAGAGTATCGCAGAGCAGAGAGGTGCCAGCTGGCAGCATCGCCAGGACGTGGGGCCCTCTTCCCAGCTGAGCTGCAAGCTGTGTCCTGAGACCCAGAGAAGCTTGTGCAGGATGCCTGATCCCACTCAGGAGAGCAGCCTGAACCCCGCTGGATTTAACCACGGCCGCCCTCTGCCAGGGCGGAATCGGATGGGTGAAGGCAGAGCTGTGAAGCCTTCCTGCTATTTTCTGTCCCTCTCCCTCCTCTCCTGCTGCCTTCCTTACCCCACACGCTCTGGCAGCTCCAGCCTGCTTGTGGGAAAGGCACAGGGTGCCACAGCACGTGGTGGGGGTGGGGAAGGAAAGGCAGGCGATGTGGAAGGGGGGGAAGGCAAGGCACCACAGGCGATGTGGAAGGGGGGGAGGCAAGGCACCACAGGTGATGCTGAGCCATGTTTTGGCTGCAGTGCAAGCCAGGCTCCCTTACCTGTGCACGAGCTGCAGGTTTTCCTGCTTGAGGCGGCTGTGCTGCTCCCCATTAGCAGCTGTGTCCTTCTCCAGCTCCGTCACCCGCTTCTCCAGAAAGACCACCTGTGTGATGGGAGAGGGGAGGATCAGCCACCTGCATCTAAACCCACCAGCACAGGGGCACCGAGTGCCGGCGTGACTCCCACCCCACAGGTGCTCTCTGCTCGCTGTGGGGCTTCCTTGGTTTGTTGGACCCACTCAGAGCTGGTCACCACGACCAGCACCATCTGCATCCCGCTCTGCACCGCGCACGGCAGCCTGAGCTGCAGGAGCCATCACCGGGGCTCTCTAAGTAAACCTGAGTTTACTTAGACGGATGCTGGACTCACACCCTTGTTTAATGCATCCTTTTAAAACATCCCTTTGCACCCTCGTGTCTCAGTTTTGGATGGCTCTCATCTACCAGTACAGGGACAAACCCTTTGCTCTTTGGTTTCTTTGTACTCTTCAGGATATTCAAATACAGGTTTAGAGAGAAGGTCCCAGATCCCTCAGTGTACAAGCGCAGCCCTGAAGCAGGACCCAAAGCATCAAAGCTACGTGTAAATCAACTCACGGAGGAGGAAAAGATGCTAGCTGGCAGGGAAGGGTCAGAGCTGAGTGTTTTCTCATCCCAGACAGGGCTTATTTCAGCTCTGTTTGCATTTTTGCTCAGTTTACCTAAATTAGTGCACAACTCAGAGGGGCAAAGGCGGCTGGGGGTGGCCCTCTGCTTCCCCCCCAAAGCAGGAATGTGGCTGGGTGGGGGACTGCAGAAGGACAGCGCTTGTGGTCCCCGAAATCCCACTGATACCCACACAACAACCACCAGGTAAGAGAGGCAATGAGAAGCACGTTGGCAAAACCCAAACTGTCGCTCCGGGGAGCAGGGCAAGCGCCGTGCAGGCGTGTTAAAACCAGAAACGTGCAGAGACCAAAGGCCCTTCCCATGGTCTCCCAAGCCAGGCGCCTTCAGGAACCCGGGTGTTTGATTCTACTTTCAGACTCAGGAAAACATTGATTTTTAAAATCTTTTAAAGGGCTTCTACGGGTGGTAATTACACCCGAGTGCAGCCGCACACTTACGTGGCTCCAGGCAGCTCTCCACCAGCGATCCCCCAATTAAAAAGCCATTTTTGAGGAGTTTCAGGACTGCAGCAAACGCTTACACAAGCCTCAACTCACCCATCTTTAATTTCCCTGCCAGGGGGGTTCAAACAAAAGCTTTCTTGTGCTCCAGCCCCGCTCACCTCTTGCCCTGTAATCCTTTTCTCCCGACACGCCAGTAAAACCCAACAGGACCAGCACAAAATCAGCTTCTCATCCTCACAGCACGAGCAGGGAACAGCAAAAACGTGCCAAAGAAAGGAAGTGCCTGGTTCATGTCAGGCGAGTTCGCTGGTCTCCGAAAAGCAGAACTTGAGAACATCTTATTAGGAGAAGTGAAAATGCAGCAGGCAAACAGCTAGATCCCCCTCCAGCTGAGCTGGGGGAAGCCACCCTCCCTGCAAACAGTGTCTTGGGGGAATTGTGGGGCTTCCTCCATCCCACCACGCTGACCCACCCCGTGCTGGCTGTATGGGAAGGGAAGCTTCAGCCAACCCCCTGCCTGGGGATCCCGGAGTGTGACAAGCCTGTGGACGGCACCGCTCTCACCTTGTCTGTGATGTCCTCCTCCGTGCACTCCAGCGTGTCGCGGTAAGACTCCTCCATCACCCCCACGGACAGCGCGCTCGTCTGATGGAGCTGCCTAAAACAGAGACAAACCACCCCGACCCACAGCACCAGGCACATGAGAGCGAGCATGGCAGGACATGGCGAGTTCAGGTGACACCCACGACTGCAGGACACTGTTCCCTCCTCTCTCCTTTTCCTAAGGGATTTAACAGCACTGCTCCTTCTCAGGCTGCGGGGTTTGCAGTGCAGGACGGTGCGGGACGGGGCCCTTCTCCCCACAGCAAGCTCCGCTGGCTAACGAAGCTCACCGCCCCGGTGCGCCTGGCTAGCAGGGCTGAGCCGGGGGCTGGTACCCGTTGAACCGAGGTGGCTGGCCAGGGAAGCGCAGACATGGACACGTGCTGCTGGGACTTCACACTATGATCGTTTTTGTGCTTGCTCTTTGGAATGGGAAGAGATAAGAGCTCACTCTTTTCATTTTCTCTCTTTATGAACACAGCAAGGCCACGTGTCACCCGGCAAAGGACAGAGTACTCCGCTCTGGTTACCGATAAGATTAAGAAGTGGGGGACAGCGGGTGTAAAGGGAGGGAAAAAAACCCCAACCAACAACCCCAAACCAACCCTGAGCCTGTTGTGAAACACCCCAGCCCACCTCCCTGCACTACAAGCTAATCATTAGTGAGGGCTCGTGCCACTGGCACCCACAGCTCTGCATCGACCCAAAGCACTTAACACCTGTGGATCAGCTCCATCATCTCACAGCACAAGAAGCCGCTATGGCCATGGGGAGGCCTGGTGGTCTTCCTCAGCTCCAGGCAGGTGCTGCCTGGAGAAGACTGCTCTGCTCTCCCACCGCGACACCAGCGAGGAGCAGCCCGATTGGCCTTTGGCACCAGCGCTGCTCGGAGCGGGAGGCGAATGAGAAAACCACAGAGGTGTCATCTTTGAACCTCTGTTTCCCTACAATTTTGTAACAGGGGCTCTCAGGTTCACCCTGTAATTCAACATGCAGGCAATAAGCTCGTGCAAATACTCAGGAGGCAGAGCTGGCATTTACCAATGAGACGGCGGCTGAGTACCAGCCTAATTTCGCATCCTCACCCTGAGTGAGTGTATATTTAGATTCTAAAGCCATTTAAATCATGTCAGGCCAGCAGGGCCCAAGCAGCTGAGATTTCTTGGCACAAGGAGAGCCCAGATAACAAAAATCAGGAAAGAGCCCTTACCAAAATAAAATCCATTTCCTAAAATTAAATGTTTTGGTATTATTCAGTAATTACAGTATCCGTAACAACAGGCTTTCTTTGGGTTGATCTTAAGGATCTGGCTGTACACTGCAGCAAAACCTCGTTACCTCTGTCATTACCACAAATTAAACTCGATCGCTCTTGAATTAACTTCAGCCCACACATCCTGGTTTCAGAAAAGCACCTTGCAAACGCTGAGGGCCAGGAGGTCTCAATCCCCCATCAGACAGGGCACCTCCACTCCCAAAAGCTGGACTCAAATCCTGCCTGAAGCCGCTCTGCTAGTCGCAAAACAGGAAACGTGGGGATGGGCTGCTCCCTTCACCCCTCTTTCCTGCCAGTGTTTTGAACAAAGATCTAGAAAGTAAGATGACCGGAACTAGGAAATGTAATATCAAGGACCCGCTTCCGTGCCAGGAGGGGAAACTTGCTGACCACAGGAAAAATAGCCAAGGGAAAGGTGTGAGAGCACAGCAGGGAGGGAGAGGCGTGCCGAAACTGCACGGCTCAGTGCAGGTGACGGATCAAGCGCCAGGGGACAAGCATCATCCTGGAGCTCCCAGTTCCTTCCCCCACAGCATCCCTGCCCTGCTTGGAAATGAGTAAAGAGAAAGCCAGCAACCACAGAGGACAACCCGCCTCCCATGCAGGGCAGGGACAGGGGCAGGGACAGGGGCAGGCAGGACGGCTGCGGTATTTGCTTCAAGGCACAACAACAGGAGCAGGAGGGACGGGGAGGCTGGGCAAGGAAAGGTGAGTGCCAGGTTTCATCGGGAAGGGACAGACCCGCTGCCCCAAGTGCTCAGAGAAGACTCTGGAGCTTTTCTGCACAGGCAGGGATAGAAATGGCCCTGAGGGAAGGGACGTTGGTGCTACACGAGATGGTTAGTCCCTGGGACAGAAGCAGCAGGGCGTTACAATGCCATGGTGGGGTTACCTGCAGCTGTCCCCAGGGACTCCCCAAAGCCCCGGAGTGATGCCATCTGAGTGGGAAAGGTGCTCCAAAGTCAAGCACCGAGCAGAGTAAAACAGAACCCAGAGTTCCCTGAGGCGGCTGGATGGCTTTTTGGGGGGCTGGAGAAACTCCTCTGAGGGGATGTGCTGACTGGTCCAGTCTTGTGAAGGCCAGTAGCAAGGATTCAGCCCAGTCAAGCAGTCCAGAGGAAAATGCTCTTCCAGCGACTCCTTCCCCCACTCCACATTTGGCGTTCACAGGGTGGAGAGGGGGAAGCACCCCTACTTCTGTCCTGGAAAAACATCGGCTTGACGCCAGCCCCCAGATATGTGCAGGAGTGAGAAATCCCCATTTCAGATAAAAAACTATTGCAAACTATCAGAATCCAACCCCCTTCTCCCTGGCGCTGCACAACACCTCCGTAAATACAACCCTGAAAACTTATTTTGGGAGCCCTCCCTCAGTGGCAGCTAGTCACAGGCACCCCTCTCATCAAGCAGCGACAGGAGCATGAGCTTACCTTGCCACTTTCTTGCTCGAGAGTCTTTTATTTGGGCTGCAAAGTGAAGAACAAAACAGGAAAGAGTTAGGAAAGCTGACAGCAGAGAGCCAGGGAAACAGGAAACTCAAGCACTCCGGGGCACATCCTTCGCTATGGCAGGGGCATGCACCAGCCCCGCCACCCCCGGGAAAGACCGGCCCAGGAAACCGCTCGTGTATTTAACAAACCAAAGGGAATAACGTTGCAGAAAACCTCCTTGCTTCCAGCAGCCTCTCACTGGTTGATCCCTGTCCTGAAAGCTGATCCTCAAGGAACGGGCTAATAATAGCCGGGTCAGCGGCAGACTGTGCTCTACCTCCTGCACCCCACAGCACCCCAGCCCTCCCTCCCCTGCCACCCCCTGAGCTCCCTGCCCGGCAGCAGGGGGACAGGGTGCACCTCCTGCCTGCAGAGGGGCATTTCCAGCCTTCTGCACGCTTCTCACAAAGGTTATGCCCACTGCCTGGCTCCGGACCCCAGAGAATCACTGCCTACACGTGGCTCAGAGATGTGAGGAGCTGGTGATCACGTCCCTTTCTGGATTTTAAGCACAGGCACCATTACAATCGCTGGGGATGAGCATGAGCTCTCCTTTGCACAGCTAACCGATGGAGATCACGCTCTGTGTCTGCCTGAGCCAGCTGCCACCATACCAGAGCGGTCAGGGTTTAGCTAACACTCAGCGTGACCCACAGTCTGTGTTACCCTGCCCCTTGGGATGAGGCTGCAAGTCCTCCCTGTTGAGGGGAGGAAATAAAAGCCTTTTTCAGCAATAGCTGCTTGCTAATATGCTCCTTCAAGTCCTTTGGGCTCGGATCTCACTCCTCATCTTCCACCCAAAGACATGCTGTAGTCAAGCAGGTGCCACCAGGACACATCACTGATACTGAACCATGGCTGAACGATGGTGGCAAAACCAGCTCTAGCCCGAGGGGAGAAGCAGCAGTTGCATTCCTCAGTGCTTGGTTCAGTTTAAGGGAAAAAAAATAATAAATAAAACCACCTGGGAGTCCATTCCTGCCTAGAGCTGCAACAACTGCGTTAGTTCTCAGGAGGAGGAATTAAAAATAGTTCAGGGCAAGTTTCTTTCTCTTTTTTTTTTTAAAAAAAAAAAAAAAAACAAGCCAAAACCCAGCAGTGACCAGCCAGGGGTTGTTGTCAGGGCTTCCAGCCCTCGTGTCATAAGGGCATCCTCAAACCCTGCATGTCCAAGCTGGCTAGGCTTCAAGGATGCTCGGCAGCCGCCCCAGGGAGGAGGTCAGCCCTGTGTGTGTGCCAGCACCTCTGAGGAGTCACGTACATCTCCAGCACCAGGGGCAGAGAAAATATTTGTCTCTGCGAATGGCCTGTTGGAAAGCAGTGCTGGCGCCCAGGGGTCTCTCCAGAGGGGATGAGACACACCAATGCTGCTTCAAGGGCACCAAAACAAAGCAGACTTTACAAAAGCAGTTCACCCCAAGCTCCTGGGGGATTTCTTCCCTGCCTTCCCATGCCACGGCTCGGGCAGCAGCACCCCGATGCAGGGACCAGGCTCCCCGCTTTATTCCACGTGTAAAATGCTGTATATACACCCAAAGACTGTAAGACCGAAGCTCTTCCACAGCAGCTTGGGCAACATCTTGCCCCCCTGGAGCAGGTGTCTTCAAGGCTTCAGCTGCTGGGCATGGCGTGAGGCTGCTGGGCCCAGGCTTTGGTCCGGTTCCTGCTGCTCTTCATCTTCTTGTCCCCTGCACTGAGGTCCCGCCCTGTCCCGCGTGCTGCACGGGGACCCCTCTGATGTCCTCACTGCAGGAAGGGTGGGTGATACCCCTGCCACTGGGTCGGTGCACAGGAACACTTGGAAGAAGTTTCCAGTAAACGTGTGCCCAGGAAACCCTGAAGGCTGATGGAGGAACCCTGCCTACTCACCCTGAGCCCAACGGGGTGACACCACGCTATGGGGAAGCCTCCTCTGACAAGCCCATCCATCCTGGGGAGGCTCAGAGGTGTCAGCTCAGCTCTGCAGGTAAATCTGGGGCAAAAAGTCTGAAAGGGAGTGGGGCTACTGGTGCACCCAGGATTCTCCTCAATAACTGCATACCCCAAGACTCCTCACTGACCCTCAAAGCCTCCAAACACAAAGGCCACTATTTGCCAGAGGAAGACAGAGGGAGAGAGGTGCTTTTTCCACTAAAAAACTCAAAAAAGGTCCAGCTCCCATTGGTGTCCCAGTTCTCCTCCCACAGCTACATAGCCCAGGAGAGCCCCCAGGTCCTGCTGTCCCTGCAGAAGGCAGACAGAGACCAAGAGCAGGACCAAAAACATGGGTTTGAAAAAGCACAGAGGAAATAGTGAGCAGAACAACCTTCAGTAATGCCAGCATCCTACTGCCCAGCACAAACAGGTCTGGCAGATAACCCGGATCAAGCAGAAATCCCTCCCTGCTCACCAAACCAGCCACCCCAGCCACTGGCTGGCAGACCTTGGGCACTGCCTTGAACAGCTTGGGAAAATCTTATGCAAAGACCCCAGGTCGATCGCATCCACCCGGCTCATGGCGGCACGCCGGTGGGCAGAGCTGGGCGACACGAGGGCTTTATCCTGCTGAAAAGCAAATGCCTACAGGAGAAGTCCCCAGCCCCGGAGAGCAAGTAGGTGTTTTGGGGTTACTGCTGCAGCGGGAGGATGGGCTGTACCTGCCCTTCCAGGAAGCAGTGAGTCAGGCACGCCTCCACGCTGTGTGTTATCAGTAACCGAAATACCACACTGCATCAGCTTACACCTCCCCATCCCGGTGTGAGGAGCGCACGGAGAAGCACCCTCCACTCAGCAGGACATGCAAAGCAGCTGCCCGGAGCAGAAGGGAAGACTCTCATCATCCACCAGCCTCTGTGGCTCTGATTAAAGCAAACTCCTGCTCACCCTCCTTATCACAGCCTCTGCCACCCGGAGAGGCTCACCTCCTCCAATGAAATCCATCCCCTTCCACAGCCAGGAATCAAGCAGCGTGCTGGCGAAGGAGCGCTGTGCAAGACAAGGAGAGCCTTCCCTTCCAGCCCACCATCCCCAACACTGACACAGCCACACACAAGCCCAATTACCTATTCATTTCAAGATCATTCAGGCGAGCAGAAAGATCCTCGAGGCGGTTGATTTGTTTGTGGCACTGGCTACAGTAAAACTCAAAAGCTTCATCTGCGATAATGCTGTGCAGTTTCGCAGCGAGCGGATTGGTGCTAGAGAAATCACAAGGGTCATTTTAGCAGGACAGAACAGACAGGGCTGATTTTTGTCCATGGCTTCCACAAGCTGAGCTCATGTTTGGGCAGCAGAGCTTTTGGGGTGAGGTGTGAGCGCATGTTTCTGAACCCCCGTGCCCACCGGTTCTTGGGGAGGATGTCACCCTCTCCAAGAGCCCCAGGGAACCTATGTGGCGACAAAGTTTAGTTTCTGACAGGATTTTCTAGGCAACCTGTCTCAGGAGGCTCTAGCAATGGTCCTGGTTCACCTCAGTAAACAGGACTTGGACAGCACTGGATTGGGTGCCAGGAGCCCTTTGGTTGGCCGCAGCGTTTTCCAACGGGATGCTTTAAGAGCAGAGCGGCTGTGCTGCCATGGACCCCCCGTTAGTAATGCAGAGTCCATTTTTTATTGCAAACAGCCCCAAAAAGGTGGCTGAGATTCCATTGCGCTCTCCTACGAAGTGAAGATTTGCCTCCTCACAGGGAATGTCATTTGGCCAGGGGATGTGGGGGTCTATGGGATTATAACAGCCAAGGAGCTAATGAGTCTGATCAGTGCTTGGCTTTCAGCAGCTGATGTGAAAATCAATCTGCTAAGGCATTCAGTGACACCAGGGAGCCATTCCCCTGCCTGGCACGACAGTGTAGTTTGGCCAAGGGTTTCTGAGCCACGAAGAGTTTGTGTTACTTTGGGGCCAAATAGACTCCACGAATCCTTTCTGCAGGAGAACATGCTTCTGGAAGCCATGGGCTTTAAATCAAAGAAAGGTTAATAGTGAAAAACCAAAGCAGTTCAATCAGAAAGACAGGTGAAGGTGTGAGCAAACATAAGCAAGCTTCAACCCAAGAGGTATCTGAAAGGGCTATTCAAGCCCGTAATAGGGGTCCATGTCGGCAAGTCCTGGCCTGGGAGATGCTGTGTGTCCCGGACACCCCAGGAGGGGTCCCCTGGCTCAGCACCTTTGCAAAACCCCTCACTGGCAGTTCTGGGTGGCAGTGGGGTGCAAGCAGCCCAGCCAGTCCCAGGGTCAGGCCTCCGAGTTTGTGCCATCTGTACAGTATTTCCAAGCCCCCTTAGAACACGCAACCGGACAACAGTAAACACCAAATTGCTCATCTCTGCCCATTCCTGGAAATAAATAACTTCAAAAATGTTCCCAAAAGATTTGGCCCCTTATCCTGGATCATTATCCACTGGCAGTTGGTTCAGTTGCTCGGCTTCGCAGGGGCTAAGAGGAGACAGCAGCTTTGCGGTACCCGGGGGAAGGACGTGCCCTTCCCCGGGCTCTCCCTGCGCTCGGCGGCATGTCAGCCCTATGGGGTGAGTCTCCCTCGCCCCAGCCGGGAGGCAGAAACAGCTCGCTGGGCTGGGCGCATCCCTGAGCGAGGCGTGAACCCAAATCCAACAGGCATTAATCAGAACGAAGCGCAGAGGAGCAGGCGCGGGGAGCCTGGCAGCTCTTTGGGTGCGCGCAGACAGGCTTGGCCCCCGGCCACGTTGGGTGCTTGCCCGTGGAGTGGGTGAGAGCTCAACCGCACTGCGCCCTGGGGTGTCCCCGCCTACCCCCTTCGTGGCAAGCTGCCGCCCTCCGCGCCGCTGCGGCCTTCCCACCTCCGCCCTCCGTCTCCATCCTCCCTGAGGTTCACCTTCCATGGGTCTTGGGCGCTCCCTGACGCAGCCCCACGGCAGCCGACCCAGGGGAGCACGAGGAGCTTTTCCCTTTCCGTTGCCACTTGCTTCTCAACGAGCGTTGCGGACAGACTTCCCTTACGGACAGACTTCCCTTAGGGACGGACGTGCCAAAGAAGAGGTGGCAACCCAAGAAACCACCCAAACACACCTGCGGGGACTAAGCAGGGCAACACGATGCCCCAGAGCATTCCCTGAAGGCTCCTGGTGCTTGCAGGAGTCCTTGGTGAAGGTCTGGAGCTCTGGTAGGGAGATCTGTCGATGTTATTCCCACTCTGAGACACTTGTGACAGGGAAAGGGTGCACGGGGATGTGACCACTTACAAGTGATACTGTTCCTCACATCCAAGCCACAGCAAAAAAACCACCAGCCAAACCTCCAGCCTGAAGTAGACACATTCTGTAGTTTCCTTTAAGGTTTCGCTCCATTTACAGGCACCGGGGAGGCCGGGCTGTGCTCAGAGAGCCAGCACAATTGCAGAGAGCAATCAGCTACAGGCCTTCCCCCCTGCAACGACAACCCAAGGTAAGGGCTACACCCAAAAGGCACAAGGAAGTCCTCTGTTTCAAACAGCCACGTTCTTCACCCCGGAGGTTTTGGAGGGTTTCTCTGCAGCTCTGCCCCCTGGCAAGCCCTGGCAGCACATCTCCAGAACAAACCTCCAGGAGCTGTGTGGCTCTGTGCCGAACCAGCCCCTCTGGACAGGGCAAAGATGCTGCAGAGAGTGATCTCGTGGATGAGATCCAAAGGACCAGAGCAGCGATGGGGAGAGGGTGCCATGGGAGAGCAAGATGGGAACACTGGGAGCACAGGCAACCTGGCAGCTCCACACCGATACTAAAGAAAAACGTTAACCCACTCCAAAGCTGCTTTAGCTGAGCACTTTTCTTGCCAGGAGCCATCTGGACTAGGTTGGAGGTCCACCCTCAAGGAGAAACTGAAAGCGAACACCAAGGCTGGGTTTATCTTTAATCTGTGGGTGCTCCCTGAGCTGCAGCAGCGCTGCCGACAGCCGCGCTCAGCCTTCTGCACAGCGGGATCACAGCACAGCCCGGGTGAGTCCCCTCCGCCGCAGCACACCCTGTCCCACCAAGCACTGGGAGCACTGGTTTGCCACAGCAATGGGTCAGGCGTCACAGCATCACTCTCCTGTGGCAGGTTGAATTCACATCTTCAAAACTGCTGCTGCACCAGCAAAGAACAACGTTGGCCATGAGCTGCAGCAGGAGATTTCACAGCGGTGCATCCCTGCCAGCAACCAGGATCACCCAAACTCTACCAGAAAATAGGCAGCAAAAAAGGTTACAACAGGTGTATACTGCTGCAGAAACATCAAATACGTACAATCCCAAAGGGAGAAAGTACGTCCTTGACTTCACCACCAGCGTTTGGCTGGCTGGGACCACTCCTGCCTCAGGCAGAGCCACACTGCCCAATAGAGGAACACAGACCCTGTGGTGCTGGTCACAGAATCATAGAATCCCAGACTGGTCTGGGCTGGAAGGGACCCCAAGGATCACAGAGCTCCAACCCCCTGCCACAGGCAGGGACACCAACCTCCAGGCCTGGAGCTACACAAGGTTGCCCAGGGCCCCAGCCAACCTGCCCTTGAACACCCCCAGGGATGGGGCACCCACCCCCTCTCTGGGCAGCCTGTTCCAGCCCCTCACCACCCTCTCTGTGAAGAACTTCCCCCTAAGATCTCATCTAACCCTTCCCTCCTCCAGCTTCACTCCATCCCCCTTGTCCTGCCAGTCTCTGCCCTTTAACAAGCTGATTCCCTCCTGTGTCTCTGCTCCCTTCAGGGACTGGCAGGCTGCAGTGAGGTCCCCCCACAGCCTTCTCTTCTCCAGGCTGACCCAGCCCAGCTCCCTCAGCCTCTCTCCGTAGGGGAGCTGCTCCAGCCCTCTGAGCATCTCTGTGGCTCCTCTGACCCCTCTCCAACAGCCCCACATCTTTCTTGTGTTGGGCCCAGCTCTGGACACAGGACTCCAGCTGGGGCCTCCCCAGGGCAGAGCAGAGAGGGACAATCCCCTCCCTGTCCCTGCTGCCACCCCTCTGCTGATGGAGCCCAGGATCCCATCGCCCTTCCCAGCTGCCAGAGCCACTGCTGGCTCAGGGGGAGTTTCTCACCCCCCACAATCCCCAGGTCCTTCTCAGCAGGGCTGCTCCCCAGGGGCTCTTCTCCCAGTCTGTATCTATGGCTGGGATTCCTCATCACGGAGACCTTGTGGGCTGTAGCAGGGGATTTCCAGGCTTTCTACCACCACACCAGCACCTCGGTACACCCTGCCTGGTCTGGAAAACCAACACTTCCGTGGCTTCAGACCGTAAGGCAAGGAAGTGCAGGAAAACAATGCCACAGCCTGCTTCTCACTCCACACATCCCTTTGGCTGTCTAGAGAAGGAAGGTGGCTGCAGCTTGTGTGAAGGCTGCCTGGGGGGTCAAGAGTCTCCTTCTCTGGAGATATTCCAGCTCTGTCTGGATGTCGACCTGTGTGACCTGTCCCAGGGAGCTGCTTTGGCAGGGGGTTGGACCCGATGAGCTCTGGAGGTCCCTTCTGACACCTGTGATTCTGTGAGTCTGTGACATCCAACCAAGGGTCATATCAAAGCCAAAATTCCAAGCAAAGGAGAGAAAGAAGAAAAGAAAAAAGTAATCCACCAAGACCAGGTGGTTTTCTCTACAGGAAGGTTCTGTGAGGAGCCACATCCCTGACAGGAGGTGGAATGTGACGCTGTCCTGGGTGCTTGGGAAATGGAGATTCCATCTGCTGCTGGGAATTAGTGCCTCTGGGTGGGAGGGTGGGCAGCAGTCAGGAAAAGGAAACACTGAGAGGGGCAACTACTTTTCCACTTCTGAGCCGATTATCCTGTTGTATCCAGAGTTTGCCAGGAAGGATTAGTGTGTAAACCCAAAGGAAACAACTCTCACACACACAGAGCCCAGGCAGAGACACTAAGCAACCGAAGCCAGCTAAAACACCGCCAGCGCCGTGCTGAGCATTACCTGGGAGAGAGGAAGGAGGAGCTGCTGAAGCTGCTTTCCCCATTACACAAGCTGTCCGAGAACAGATCTGCTTCATTCCCTTCTCCATAATCCTCAAAATGCTCCTCTCTGCTAATGACTGTAACGATGGAGTGGCTGAGGTCCGAGCCCAGGGGCAGGTCGTGCGGATGGGATCTGTGGGAACAGAGGGGAAGGCGTTAGAGGGTGGCTGCAGCACCGTCCAATGAATCTGCTTCTCAAGTCCTGTCCCCCATTTTGGCAGCTCTTCCTTACAGCACAATTCACCCCACGCTTCAGCACTGAAGGGGCAGCCCTGGCACCCCCGAGGGAGTCTGCAGAAGTTTAAGTTTTTCCCATCAAAGCAATGCTTTTCCCACAGGCTCCTGCTGCAGCTGCAACACAGGATTTTGGGGGAGGGTTTCAGTTGGCCAAGACAACACCCAGGGCTGACAGCAAGCCCTCACATGGCATGGGTGCAATCAAAAGCACGGCAGAGAAAGGGCTAAACATGTCCCAAACACACCCTAAGTATGTTCTGAGTTACATCCTCAGCCTAGGGGCTGGGCTCACGCTCGCTGATTGCTGTATAATCCTATCAAGAGCCCAGCACCAGGATTTAATGCTGCAAACCCCCCCTGCTCCATCCTCAACACAAATCCCAGAGGTTTACAGGCAGCTGCCAAACCTGGCGGCAACAGAGCCCAGCAAGGCAGAGGAGCCCTTTGCTGGGGAAACAACACACACACTTGGGACAACCGTGGGGAGGGGGAATGCTCTGAACACCAACTGAGAAGGTTGCAGCGTGTTACACCTCAGCACGTGTCCTGGGACGTCCCTCCCTTCAGAGAGGACACATGGCACAGAAGCCATTGTCCTTCCATGTGTGCAGAGCTGTGTGGAGCCATGGCACCACGCGCCCACGCTCAGAGGACTTTCCTGCCCGGGACTGCAGAGGTTTTAAACTGAAGGAAAAAGCTGGAGTGGGGAGGTTTGTAAGAACCCTGTAAGCAGCCCACGTGTCTGTGAGCCACAGGTGCGTGTTTTGGGGGGGGACCAGTGCTGCTGCCCTCGCCAAAATCAATGCTAAAGGCCAAAAGATGGCATTAGGATAAAAACTGGTATTTTAGGCTATGCCCCCCCTCCCCATTCAATCATTTGCCAGGATAGGGAAAATGGGATGTGACTAGATTGCTGTGCTAAGTCAGAATGAAAAAAGATTACAGCTAAACCATTTATGACACAAACCCATCCCATCTGACGGATTTTCCCTGAACCTGCTAATAAAGCCACACCAACCCTCCAGCCCAAACAGCCACAGATCTCTCATTAACCACAGACAAGTCCTGTCCAGCTTCTGGACACGTGCACATCTTCCTTGAGAAGCACCAGTATTCCCATGGTGGATCCATCGGGAACTGGTCCTCCTTGGCGCCAAGTCAGCCGCTGCGCCCGGCAGAGCGTTCCCCAAAGCATGGGAAATCTCTCCAGGAATAGAAGGCAGGGGGTGGAATTTTTTAACTCTGTGTGTAAAACCCAACCCCAAATCTCTAAATTTGGGGCTGTGGTTTGACAAGCAGCGTTCCCGAGGCAGATCTGATGGGCACCTGGAAGACCCAGGGATGCTTCGGGCAGTAAGTAGTACAAGGGTTTTGTGTACACCTATGGAGGGCTCTCAGCAGCATCCAGAGTCCAACTCATCTGTACTACACACAGCCTAAATAACCACTCAAGCTCAACCCAGCTAAGGCACGTTGAGCTTTAACAGCCACAGAAAATCAGTGTTGAAGCCCCTTAACCAGCCCCTGAGCTGTGCTGGATGGGCTGTACTCGCTGGTTGTCTCTGGAAGATCTCTGGGCACCAAAACCTGGGGTTGGATGACACCAAAACCAGCCCTCAACAACTTGGGAACAGACTGCAGGAGGCTTCTATCTCAATCCTTCTGAATCATAGAATCATAGAATGGTCTAGGTTGGAAGGGACACCAAGGGTCACAGAGCTCCAACCCCCTGCCACAGGCAGGGACACCAACCTCCAGGCCTGGAGCTACACAAGGCTGCCCAGGGCCCCATCCAACCTGGCCTGGAACACCCCCAGGGATGGGGCACCCACCTCCTCTCTGGGCAGCCTGTTCCAGCCCCTCACCACTCTAATCTTTAAGCCAAATTATTTTTTTTTGGCTACCTGGAATTTGCAGGCATTTAACATGCCTCGTGACAGGCACCGCTGCGCTTGGCCAGAGCACCCAAAGGACACCCAACCTTCCCAACCCCATACTGGGACCAGCTGGGAAACCTCAACAACAACCTAATCATCTTAAAATAAAACCCCAATTCCCCAGCCAGGCATTTTGTACCTACAGGCAGGTGAATCCCAGGCACGTCACCTTCAGCAGAGGACGAGCGCGCACGCAGGCTGCCATGGCCCCTCCAGGGACCCTCCGCTCGCTGGCCGCAGAGCTCAGCGACCGATTATGTCCCGATTTAACTCTCACTGAGCTGGACGTGCTGGGGTGAGGAGAGCCTAGCCAGCTAATCCCATTTCTTCCCTAATCCACTGCACCCTTTCAGCCCTGGTACCGAGTGCCCCATCAAGCACTGAGCACTCCCTGCATCTCTGAGGTGTTTTTTGGGGTGGGAGGAAAGCCTGGTCCTTTTGAAAAGTGATGGGAAAGAAGAGCTGGTCAGACTGCCAGGCCTCAGTGACGTGTTTTGGGCCAAAAAAACCCCTTCTGTGCAAAACCACCCCTTCTCTCTGCTCTGCCCTGGGGAGGCCCCAGCTGGAGTCCTGTGTCCAGAGCTGGGGCCCAACACAAGGAAGATGTGGGGCTGTTGGAGAGGGGTCAGAGGAGCCAGGGAGATGCTCAGAGGGCTGGAGCAGCTCCCCTATGGAGAGAGGCTGAGGGAGCTGGGCTGGGTCAGCCTGGAGAAGAGAAGGCTGTGGGGGGACCTCACTGCAGCCTGCCAGTCCCTGAAGGGAGCAGAGACACAGGAGGGAATCAGCTTGTTAAAGGGCAGAGACTGGCAGGACAAGGGGGATGGAGTGAAGCTGGAGGAGGGAAGGGTTAGATGAGATCTTAGGGGGAAGTTCTTTGCAGAGAGAGTGGTGAGGGGCTGGAACAGGCTGCCCAGAGAGGGGGTGGGTGCCCCGTCCCTGGGGGTGTTCAAGGGCAGGTTGGATGGGGCCCTGGGCAGCCTTGTGTAGCTCCAGGCCTGGAGGTTGTTGGCCCTGCCTGTGGCAGGGGGTTGGAGCTCTGTGATCCTTGGGGTCCCTTCCAACCCAGAGCAGTCTGGGATTCTATGATAAGCAGATCTTAAATGATGATGGCTCCAAGAATTTCAGCACCAACTGGTGCTATTGGGTCACCGTTAAGGGTGCTTTTCCCTCCCTTCCTTCCTCCCAGCTTCCCAGTTTCACCCCAAACCCCACTCTTCCTGCAAAACCTAGGAAATGAGGAGGGCCCAGGAGTTTTTCCAGCTGCAGTTCAGTTGTGGGGAAGAAGATCTCAGCTCACACTTCTGCGCTTCAGGCACAGGTTTTAAACTAGTTCTTACACGAGGTGGGTGCACATCAAAGGGCACATGTGTGTTTAAGTGAAACAAGACTAGAACGAGTTCCCCTCCTGGCTTGAAAACTGCACGTTGTGTTTCTGGCTCAAGCCACAGCTGAAAAACTCCCGAGTGTTTCAGGTGTTTGGATCACCCGAGAACTTATTTGAGAGGTTAAAGATGCTAATAATGAGGGTACAGAAGATCTCCCAAGGCAAGTAGTGATTAACTCAAAGAGATTGCCAGGCCCAGCTCCAAAACAGCCTACACATGGTGCAGCCTAATTATCATCATTATTCTTAAAGAAGAGCTATTTTCGGTCTTGCATGAAGTTACAAATACAAAGAACAAACCAACCAGTTTCAGCAAGACAGACTCAGCCCACTTTATCTTAAATCCTCAGGCTGTGTCTCCCCCTCCCCGCCCCAAGTCCTCGTCTGCTCCCAGTTGGCCGGTTTCCTGTCCCAGAGGGCGAGCTTTACAGAATCACAGGGTTG
>VZTU01007730.1:0-133058 GCA_013400835.1 Zapornia atra | reverse complement strand
GAGGGTGCGGGGCTGCGCGCGTTTTTGAAAAGGGTGGCCGTGAAGTGCTTGTTCTCCTGCCTGTACAGAGGGGGTGCGGTACCCCCTTTTGGCCTGGGGTACTCCTCAAAACCCTGTCCTGGGCGGGGCGCCTCAGGGAACGCTTTCGAGGAGGGGCGGGGCGGGGGCCCGTGGCACGGATGCGCCCGGGGAGGTCTGTGTAATGCTTTAGGCACGTCAAAAGTAACGACAAGCGAAGGGCGTGTGTGTGTGCGCGCGCCTCTCCCGCGGGGGCGGAGGGCGTGGCTTTCAGGCGCTTAGCCGTGGTCCTGGGGAGCCCCCGCAGCTGGGGGCTGAGCGCGAACCGCAGCCCATCCCCGCAGAGCCCCGCAGGCACCGGCTGGCCGGCTTCCTGGGTGGAGTTTGCCGATGTTTCTCCGGCCGTTTCTCCGGCGCCGTGCCCTTCCCGCGAGGGGAGTCCCGGCAGAGGGCGGAGTAGGCACAGCGGAGCCCTTTCCTGTGGGGAAAATGCCCATTAAGGCATCGCTTCTGCTTCCCGCCCCCTAAAAAAGTGGTTTAAAGAGCAAACAACCCAGCTGGTAAGTTAAGTCCAGTTTACCCAGGGGTACCGGGCGAATAAAGTGCTGTGCCACCAATGCAAGGCTGCAGAGGGATGTGGGTTTTAATGCGCTCTGTCAAACGGAAAGGGCATTGACCAGCAAGTTCAGTGTCGCTCCTGGAGGTGAGGGGTCTCAAGTTCATAATGGACACGTACCGTGCTCGGTTCGCCAAAGTCATCCTCAGGTTACTTAAGGTGTGTTACGGGGCAGAGGGGCTCCATCTGCTGCCGCCAAAGGAAACGCTCCCGGTTGCATTCTGCTGTAGGCATGCATTTGAGAATTATCACTGCGGGGTTGGGTATCTCTTTCTGAGGTGGACATCTGTTCAAAGAAACCTGGCAGAGGCAGATAAAAGCTTGTTCTTCAACGCTGCAGATCAAGGCAGCGCTCTTCAGGCACCCTTTTTCAGGTGAGCTGCAAGCTGCTAAGTGCTGTATTTCCTGCAGGCTCCCTCCCGTGCACTTCATTCTGAAATTTTTTTTTAACTTTGGAGTTTCAAGCCTTTGTCACATCCAAGCTCCTACATATTTAGCACTATGCTTCTGTCAGAGGGTGCTGTGCCCATGACAGACCGAGTTCAACAAAACGTGTACCTGAACAAGGTCAAACTTCAGTGCAAAGTCTGGTGGTCGTGCTGAGAGCTGTCAGCTTTGCTGGGCAGGCAGCAGTCTCCAGAAGGGTCTGAAGAAAAGTGCTACCAGTGCTACCTATGCAACCTGGCACAATCTGTTTGCAAGATGCTACCTGTCAACCCTTTTAGACCTAGAGATAAGAAAAGGGTATATCAAATGCCTGCTAAAGTTCTGAACAAACACAACAACTACAAGGTGCTCTTCTGCTGCCAGCAAAGGTCCTTTTTGTTGAGAAGAAAGATACAAGTCCCTTTGAGGTCAGTTTTGTGGACTGACTTTACATCATATGATTTTGTGCAGTTCTTTGAGAAGTTGCTTTAGAGGAGCATGAGATGGCACCTGTATAGCAGCATACAGTGTTACAAAGAAAATATACAAGGCTTTAACAACTGAATAATGAGAAATCATATGCTGTATTAAATCTCTATCAGAGACAATATTCAAAATACCTACCTGTTAAGTGGCAATGGGTTAAAGACATCTGTATCTGGGTTCATCATGTTGTTAAAATTGGGTTATTTTTCAATAATAATATTTCAACTACGTAATTCAGTTAATATTCCATAAAATACTATATAATACTATCATTTCAATCTAGGACTATCCCAAGCAGGGTCTTGAGTCTGCATTGAACTTTCATTTACAGAGAAAAGAAATTATGTTAGAAGGTCTGGCATACATCATAGATCTTCTAGATGGGGTTCATCTAGTAACAATTTTTTTACAAGTCTGTGCATAATTAAAACCCACTTAATTTTTTTTTCACCTCAGCAACAGAAGGAAATCATTCATTTGTAGGGCTGAAATGATCCTCAAGCAAGTATCTTAAATACCTTTGTCCTTCACAGATGTGTATCTAACCGAGTCCTAAAGAATACCAGTAATGTTGACTGTATAACCTGTCCAGACAATCTAGAGATTCATATGATAGCAGAGCTTTTCCAAATCTTTACCGAGTCTTCTTTTCTGCATTGGTAAGTCCATTAATTCTTGTCTTAACTAAAACAGTTCTAGAGAACAGATTACTTCCTATCTTTCTTCAGCAAGCATATGTGTTTGAATACAGGCACTGTCTAAACTCTTAGACTTTTCAGGATCATGCTCCTTCTTCCAGTCTTTCTCCTAGTTCAACTCTTCCAGTCTCCTGATCATTGCAATTGTTCACTTCTGGACTGCTTATAATGTAATACTGAAAATTAAGTTGAATATTGCATGTGAGTGAAGCAGGAAGATTAATACTTCACATACTGTGAAGGTTGTACTCCCATTTGCATATATCTATATAATTTACCTTTTCTTGCACAATATACACATAACTCAGCCAGTGGTTTGCTATGACCTAAGATTTCCTTCCACGAAAGCTGTTACACAGCCAGTTACTTCCAACCTCTGTATTTGCCTGTGGCTATACCTGCCCAAATGCAGTGCCTTGTATTTATTCCTACAGCAACCACATCTTGTCCCCACCTTAAAATATTTTTATATAAACCACATTCCTCTAGTTTATTTATGAGAAAGCTATTTGAAGCCTTATAAAGAGTTCTACTAAACATAAGATAAATGGTATCTACTCCCATCTTCCTCTAGCCACGGGCCTGGTTTTGTAGATTGAAATTGACTGATTCGACCTGTTCTAGATAAGTTATTATTGACTGCTATAAATTGCTTTGATTTCTTTTATAGGCTTACCAACACTTGTTGATTTCAGCATGTTTTCTTCCCAGGATCAAGTGTTTGACTAATGGTTCGAATATTCTCAGGCCCTTCTTTTCTCACATTTTTAACACAAGGGGCATTTTATGCTTTCTTGTCTCAATAACTCTACCTGGTTCTGAGATTTTGTCAGCCAGCTGCTTCAGTATCCAAGGACGAAACTCAGCTCTGAGCTGGTCTGAGTACATATTACTCACCTAAATAAATTCTGGCTCGATTCTTCCATATTTGTACTGCTGTCTTGCTCCTGAGGGGACTGTGTGGGTAACAGCACACAGCGAGATAATAACATTTGCTATTCTAATAATAGAGCATCAGAGAACAAAACAATGAATATAATGCTTTCCACTTCTTCAGAGCATGTACCCTGTTTTATGTAATCATGAAGTGGCCTGCAGGCACAGGTTTCCCAGCACGGGGGGAAAGGGTTTCAGCTCTCCCATCGCACAGCAGCTAGCGCAGCACACATTCCCACATCATATAATGTGGTCAAGGTCTCGTGACTCTACAGCCTGCCTGCCTCTAGTCCTGTCATGCCCTACTGTCCCTGAACAAGTAGGGCCAGATTGGCTCTTTTCAAGGAAATACTGGTATACTAGTAAAATTAGTGGGAATCAATCTATTTTAGAAACGTGTTCCATGCCTTGTGGTTCCATTGGGGATAATAAAAATCTTTGAATTTCCTTTCTGGCCACTGTTCAGTTGCTGTAAAGTATCACATCATAGTTTCTCCCGAGAAAGAAGTCCATTCATTCAAGTCAGTGTGTAAGCGTAAATGGAACAAAACAGGAGGCATTCAGTAGGTCTGTGCTGCGGTGTTACTGTGACCACTGTTCAAAGGTTATCATCTGCTAATGGGGAGCACATTGTGGGGCTTAGGCTATTGATTAGGGATATGTTTTGTTATGAAGTGTGTGACATATTAATGAGTATCGGGCATAGCTGAATGAGTGTGTGACATATTAATGAGTATCAGGCATGGCTGAACAAGAAACCTTGTTAGTAATGATGGCCGAGGTCTGCTTTCAAACTAATGATCTCTGAAATTGCCAGTTGTGAGATCTACCCTGCCCTTTCATCTTCTGAATTGCTGGTTTTGACATCTGCGCTGCCCTTTCTGCATTCACACTGGTCGCAACACTCCTCATAGGCTTTAAGGCCGGAGAAGCATGTAATAGTGATTCTCTGGAGCTGACATTGGAGCTTCATGAGCAGAGCCTTTGCAGTGTATTGGACAAACAGCTTAAAAAAACAATGGTAAAACTGCTGTCGGCCTAACTGGGGCCAGGATTTAATTTTGTGTGCATGGAGTCTAGTTTGGTTTACGTTAGTAGGGCTCCATAAGTACCAAACCTGGTGGGCCCAATTGCAAGGTCCTCTCTTTTTCTGGGGCATACCCAATTTAATGAGTAGTACAGAAACGGGTAAGAAAGACTCAGTGGAAGCATGCAGCAGCAACCTCAGGGATACGCTGCATCTGTGTAAACTGGGAGTTACCTTTTCTAGGCCTCTTTGCAGCAACAGGAAAGTTCAGAGATCCAGATCTCCTTTCTTGGCCCTGAACCATGGATAGATCCAGTGAAATCTGTGGAGTTATGCTGGAGTCAAACCAGTGCAAAGGAAATAAGAATGGGTCTGGGAAAGCCTAGCAAACTACCCGTTCCTGTTATTGGAAGCTTCATGCAAGTCCTGGGCTAATACAATCTGTCCATACATGACAGTTAGGTGCATAAAGGTTAACATATGTTTATAAAAAAGGCCAAGGAAGTGTTCAAGGGTCTGAGATCTCTTAAAAGCAGACAGGAAGGGATATGATTACTTAGAGCTTACACTTGATCTGGTGTATTACTTGGACTTTCTGTAGAAATTAAATGGAGCAAACTTCTTTGCTGCAGCATACTGAAATATACTGTTTAATTCAATGCCTGCTGGATAGACTGTGTTCCTTTTGGCAATCTCATGTACACAGAAGAAATCAGACAGAACTGAAATATGTATATTTAAGAGTAATTTCAAACTGCTGAAGTGAAATCTTTATTATTATTACCAAGACAATTACATTATTTGACAAATGGTGTTGACATTACCTGTCTGGCTATAAAATAATTATTAATGCTTGTAATAGCACCACTGATTTATATTTAATTTTTACTATAAAAGAATCCAAACAACTTTGTAAATCAAGTCAATGTTGCAGACGTTTACACTTATACATCATTTCTGATACCATGACTTAGATTCACCCTACCTAAATCCAGGCATCTGCATAACACAGTAAGCTGGGAGCCTGAATGCCTCGGGTTCTTTGTATAGTCAAGATACATAGTTCAAGTATCCTTCAGACAGTGCCTTTACAGAACAGTTGAAAGCACCTAAACTTTGGATTGCCCTCAGAGAGGGCGTGTCAGCAGCCTTCCCCAGCTGGAAAACGCGTTTTAGTGGTGCTGGTTATCCCATGATACTCAGTTTTTTTCAGATGCCAGGTGAGTGTGACCTGATTACGTGGACAAGTTAAGCATTTAACCAGATATGCAAGGAGAAAGAAATTTTCCACTAGTTCAGACGTGTGAAAACATTTGTTACCTTGATTGTCATCTTCTGAATTTTCTTTTTTGGTGTGATTTAGTTGTGATCCTCACTAAAACCTTCCTCGAAAGTTCTCTCCTAATAAGGGACTTTGTGCGTGAAGAATATTTTCTTGCCATAGTGGATGGCTCTTCACTCTGCTTATTCCAAATTGTATGTCTTGTCATAGTGTCAGGAAATTTAATGGTTTGGCATTTTGCAGTTGTTTTTGGACTAGCCCTCTATCACACTCATGACCAGGTGATATTTTCTAGTCTATGGTTCTTACGTCTTCCCTCGGGCAATTAGCCTATGGGAGGCTAGCTGAACTCCAAAAATATGAGAAAGTTGTTGCCAGCTTGCAAAGCAAAGGAGCAAAATTCCTGCCTGGTTTTCCTTCTGAGGCTGAAAGTGAAGAAACGGTGAGGGAAATGGAACATTCTAATCAAAAGGAGAAACTGAGAGGGGATGTGATAGTAATTGGCACACAAGAAAAAGATTGCTGTGACAGAAAAGAAAAAAAAATAGATCTCTCATGTCAGTGTGCTTAGGACAAGACATTACAAGCTTGAGTTATGTGACAGGATATTCAGACCAGTTATTAGAAATGTTAATTGGAAGGGCAATTACTGCTGCTTAGTGAGGATGTGACATTGGTAGCTGACACTGACATGGTGTTAGGAATTGTTATAGGTACCACTGGGTGACCTAAACAATCTCTTTATGTCCCTTCCATCTCTGTTTCTTTTTATTATAAGAAAATAATGATTTGCAAGGAAGACAATCAAATGAAGAACAGAGAGAGAACAACCCCAAACCCACTATTATACATATCTCAGAGAAGATGACAACAGAGAGGAGTCCAAAGAGGTTGAGTCAAGAGACACAGAAATATAAGGGTTTTTTAAAAGGAAAATTCATCATAACAAAACCCGGTGCTAGATGTTAGAGAAAGAGAACTTTTTATATGTTTACAAAGGCTCAATGTAGGTTGACATTATGAACTAACATTCCCTCAAATATTTCACTTGCTTGCAGTCCCATTTCATAGTTGGAAGCACCCCTGCATGTGTCTCCCTGGCAAGGATCACTTGTGTGCAACATAGATAGCAAAAGACACTGTCAGATGTTCGTCACTTCTCTGGAGTTGTTCTTGACTGACAACAATGAACTCTGTTTTTTGACAGATATCCTCTAGCGATTAGTGTCTTACAGGGCAGTCTATTTCAGGGTCTTGCTTACTTCACCATCCATAAATCTTAGGCCATGTTGCTGGGTTTGCCTATGTTTTTACTTGTTTGCTTGAAATGCTTGTCTGTTTTTCCAGCAGGCCAATGGGGAAAGAAATGCTGTGTGTCATATGCTGGAGCCTTCTTGCCGTCCTCCTGTTGTGAGGATGCAGCATCTTCTGCTGACAACTCATCTTGTCCTGTGGTGTTAGAGTGCAGGCCTTGTGTGCTTGAGTGCAGGTCTTTCAGGCTTGACCTAAACATCACATTATTCACTTTTACTGCTGAGAACAAGGAAGGTTCTGGAAACCATGTCAAGGGAATGGTGTTCATTACCAGTACTGGCTATTCTGTTACCCCTTGTTCTGCTGTCTCATCTGGTGCTTACACACATATATGTTTCCATTCACATTGTGTTCATAGCAGTCTAAATTTTTTGTTTTGTTTTCTTTTGTTACAAATGTCTACAACTGTAGCAGCCTGCTTACTTATTTTTATCTGGTCCTAAAACAGTTTATCTGCCTGAGTCCATAAACATCCTCAATCTGCTGCTGTTTGCCCACAATATATGTCAAAACTATTTATGAAATACAGGTTTGTTTTACACATTAACAAATTATTTCACTTGAAGCACAGGAATGTGTATATAGTGCCTCCTTTTTGCCTGACACTGAACATCCCTGACTGCTGCTAATGGTTTTAGTCTGCAAAGTGCAAGGCTTTGTGTGTTGCTTCTCAGGAGAAGAGAAATTGACCCTTTGAAACTGTAAGCCTGATCAGAAAAGAGTTTGCTTTAATTGTACCTCGTCTAAAGCAATTTATACCTCCCTCTTTCTGAAGCAGTAGATGTAGTTATAGACTCATACTGTTCATCGTCTGCTCTGTCTTCTGAAACTGCTCCTGCAACAGACATCGCCCAGTATAACCCCACGTAACTCAGAATTAGCAACCCGAAGCAGTATTTGCAAGCCATTATGGCAGCTGGTGGGACCAGTGCCATCTAGTGCCATCATTACAGCAGCGTTAACACCATGTGGTGCAGAAGCCAGTCATAATCATTGTCAGAGGTGCAATAAGAACTCTGCTTAAATTACCCTTCTTACTCTAACAACGATGTTTAAATGCCTCCATCGAGAATGCGGTAAAGTCACCAGCTATTTGTATTGGAGACAGATTTGCAGACAGTTGAAAGTGACTAGCATGCATGAAACAGCTTCTGCAGATGCCATTATGCTGTTACTGCTCGCAGCTTCTAATTATGGCAGGTTTTGCTTCTTTTACGTTGTGTTGAATGGAGAGTCCCGTTCCTCGCAGAGCAAAGCCTCCACAGGTACGCAGCAGAGGGCAGTTTCTCTTTAAGTGAAATGAATCCCTCGCGCCTGCATGTTGCTCGTCTTCCTTTCAATGTAAACAGGCTCCCTCTGTGGAGGCCTCAAGCTGGACGGGAAACAAGTACAGTAAAGGGTTGTTGCTTGGACCCGTTCCTGTTTCCAGTCTCATTGCTGGCTGGTGACCTACGGAGCAAGCCCGAGATAGAAAGCACATGCGCAGCCTGAGCATAATGTTGCGGGGTCAGATAAATAGTCCTCTGAATAATTTCTCTATGAGCATGTGAACCACAGAAGGCTGTACAAAAGATCAGGCAGAGATCAGGGTCCCCTGATACTACCTTTATAATTTCTGCTGTTAGGAAAGCTACTTCCCGCCCCCCATTGCCGGCGCAACAGCCCGTGGAGTCAGAACGCCCTGGTTGCTCTCGCGCCTCTGTGTCTGGCTGCCTGTCTTCTCAGAGCAAGGGATACTCCGTGTCACATTTCTGTAGGGTCACTCGCCTCATGGCAGCTGCCAAGTGTATTGCAGAGCTCACGTCTGCACGTACAATCTTCCTGTTTCACTACAAGGGAAATTTTTGGAAGGTAGTTCTCACACTCTAACCCATCAGCTAGCAAATGGTAATTTTGGACTACCCGGGCAAGTTCATGAGCAACATTTCACTCATAATTGTGAAGAAGAGTCATTGAAGACGTATTTGTGGAGACATACAGCCATAGAACATTCATGATAAATTTTGATTTTTCATTGACCCTCCCCAAAAGCAGTACTGTGCTGATTTTGAAGCAAGGAATTATTTTATTTCATTAATGAAGACACAGAACATTAGAAATATCTGTAATATAAAGTGATTTTATAGATTATTTTTTTAAACAGCTTCAGTCATGCAAGAGTGATTGATTTAACCCTGATTTGTACTGATTAGCTTCACTGTTGCAATTTTTATTAAAGTACCTCTGGAGGAGAAACGGGTAGCTGAGGTGACCATTAAGACCAAGAGATGACTAAAGGGACATTAGGTTATTCAAGTACTCTGCACTTTTTCCTTGCTATGACTTGGAGAAGAGATGGACACAGAAACCTCTACTTTGTAGAGACAGACATTACCTAGTCATCTTATTGTCTTCCATCTAATGATACCCTTACCCTTGCCTTTGCAACTCTTTTGTCTTTTTTCAATAAAATCTATGAAAACAGTTCAGGAGGTTTTGGTAATATGGTGCTAAAATTTCAGTCTGCCCCACCATATAACCAGAAAACATACTCCAAACCACTGTCCAACCCTGGTCCAGGGCAGGTCTTTTCAATGCTCTGCCCCTCACTACTATGCAGTGGTCTGCTTTCAACTATTTGGGCTACAATTTTCAGGTATTCCATGGCATGTGTTATATACCAAGTCTTAAAACAATTTAGGAGATTCACAGTTATTTGTTCCAAGTGATCTGAAACAAAGATCCCTGTTCAAGTGCAGGAACGAGCTTTTCTGGGAAGTCTAAGGCAAATCAGACATCACTCTGGTGTCTTGTCTCTAAGGAAAGGACTCCTGGAAATTATTAGTCATGATTGATAAAACAGCACTTGCAAGGACCTGTGCAGTGAATAGTGCCAGTCAGATCTACCTGTTACAGTATTTGAAGTGCATTACATCTCCTTTAGCTGTCACTAACTGTGAAAACCTCAGAAAAATACATTTTTGACATGGAAACAAGTATTTTTCTTAGTCTGGATTAACTGTGCTCAGGTAGAAAGTGCAGAGGTAGCTGCAAGGGGATACTGGTCTGGAGCCAGCACTCCTCCTGGTGCTGACCATGACCACACTGACCACAAGATTACAACTATTCTGCCAACCATTTTTGTCTTAAGGCTAAATGGCTCATGTAAATACAATTGCAGGCTAATTTTCCTTCTGTCTGTCTTCCCATTTCCCTCAACCAAGTACACTATTAACAAAAGCCAAGAACTTTTTGTCTTCATTGATGTGCTTCTTAGAGCTTAGATGGAATCACACCTGTGGGTCTGATAGACAGCACTGTTGATAGGGAGGAAGAACTTTGCTTATTATCACTCTCCTTTCTTCCACAACTCCGTACGTAGACAGAAGATGCTGGGATACTGGTACACTTTGTTTTGGTACCAGTGTTCATAGAATCATAGAATCATAGGATGGTCTGGGTTGGAAGGGACCCCATGGATCATAGAGCTCCAACCCCCCTGCCACAGGCAGGGCCACCAACCTCCAGGTCTGGATCTACACAAGGTTTCCCAGGGCCCCATCCAACCTGGCCTTGAACACTTCCAGGGACGGGGCATCCACTACTTCTCTGGAATGCTTCTAGCTATATATGAAAAGGAAGTTAGTTTAAAATTATTAATGGGATCATTATTAGAGTTACAAGCCCAGAACTAGCAGGAAGGTACAACAGCAGCGGGCAAACTCATCTTCCTTTGGACACTTCATCAGTTTCTGTCTGTGCAAGATAGAGTTTATAAATCTGAGACTGTTGATGCTTTTGTATTCTACTAATTTAATGAGCACAATAATGTTTTAGCTTTTGAGGTTCCAACAAACTCAATACTTGCTTCAAAAGGACTACAGAAGAATGTTGTTGTAGACCTCTACATAAGAAGACAGTATTCAATGCTTTTATTGGTGATACTTGCTAATGAAACCAGGATGTTTTGATAAGTGAACTATTCTTGTTTATTACAAGCTTTGTAAATTTTCATGGTAAAAGCTGAAATTCATGTTTGCTGGAGAGAAACCTTGCTGAACAACAATCTTTTTATCTACTGTTCAAAGCTTATCCAGAAACTGTGGTAAATGTAATGGTAGGGAGAAAAGATAGAAATTTTAAAAATACTTTGAACTTTTTTTTTTCTTAATGAGTAAACCAAAAGCTTCTCAAGCAAAATTCCAACTAACTCTACTAATCATGGATTTCCTGCCAGCCAGTATTGACCCAGATTAATCAAACACTACTTACCTGGGCTGAGTGGTAACGATTAGGCAGCATAGAAATCTGAGAAACTTCAAAACAAGGCCACCCTACAATGGACCTTCTCATCTTTGTCATTCCTGGAATTGACTGGATTCCTCTCTTTTTTCCCCTGGATCTCACCTTTTGAGTTACTTAGGCCAAATATCCAGTTCAGGTGAAGCCACCTTATTTTACAAGACCTGCTCAATGATGGTAAGAAGGACATGCAGCTGTATTTTTCTGCAAAGACACAAATGTTCATGGAGACATCCTCTAAAGCGTCTCTCCTTTCTCTTCCCCTCACTTGTTCTCAGTTTCTTTATCTGGTAGCTACTGTTTTCCAACAACATAAAATTGCCATAGCAACAGATAATGTGAGTTTCTGGGGGGGATTTAGTTTAAATACAAGAGTGCACAAAAACATCAGCTGCTCAAGACACAATAAAATGTATAAAATGTGTATTGGACGTACTGCATTCTGATTTCATGAGCTTCTATTTCCATCTAGGATTTTCTACAGAGGGGAACGAGAATTTGACCTCTTGAAGGTATCATTTCATCTGTCCAGACATCACATGTCGTATGTACGTGATTCTTATCACCAGTGGCTGTTGCCTTATGTTTCAGATCTAAACCAAATTGTATCTGATTCCCCACAGCCACATCTAGCAGTTAGTCGCTGCAAGTTGTCTCACAGAATCTGTCTCACTGTGGATAAAAAAAAACCCTACCCTTGAGTTTGAAGCATCTGCTGGATGATGATACATCTACAGACCAGATTTGGATCTGAGCTGTATGGATGGGGTTTGTTTTTTATTGCATCTGGAGCGATAAGCAATGCATTACTTAAGACATAACACTCACTCATGTGCATACTAGCTTGGTCTTCCTATCCCAGCTGGGAGGAGGGATAAATTAGTTCATCGGAAGAGCTGAATGCAGGATCACGCAGGGTCAATTTACGTATCAATTCACAAACTAAAAATTCGTCTTGAGTGATTCTGGTCATGTCTGTTCAGTGATGCCCAGATCACCTCAGCATGTCAGCTGTTCATATGCAAAGTTACAAAAGAATCCGTTGGCCCACTTGAAAGGAGATAGCGCGCCCTATCAAGCCTGTGATAGCTGAAGGGACGAGATCTAAACCAGAGAATGAACGCTGATGAAAGTCTGTTTAATTCTCTTTTACGTTTCTCAGACTGTTTGCTTTATTACAGCAAATATGATGTAAATCTCCCTGAAGTTATATTAATACATCTTAAATTGTCTGCCAAGAGTCTGCCTTTAAGAATTATACACTTCAGGGTGGTGTTTTATGACTACTGTTCTACAAGACTGCTATTTTCACCCCAAAGACTTGTATTTTCTGTAATTTTGTGCCGCATGCTATTATCTTGTTGCTGCCTTGGAACTGGACTGAGCTATGTTGTAACAATTTATCCTGATTTTACTTTATTTGTATGAACCCTATCAGACTGTCGTCACAGGCTCATGATGAAGTTTGGCAGAACTACCTTAGATATATCCTACCAAGGACCTTCAGAAACTGTTTTGGGAAAATCTGTGGAAGCACCATTCCTTGTTTCTGAAGCATGCTTATTGCTGGATAATGTAGGAAGTTTTTATTTGGTTTTATTAATGGGCTTCTGTGTCTCTTGCTAAGACATTGCCTTCCACTGCCGTTGACATATCCTACTGTAAGCCTTTTGACTTCACTCTTATTTCAGATTTTAATCCATGTAAACGTGATTTAATAAAGTTCTGTGTGCTCTGTGTACTCTTAGATTTACCTTACCATTTCCTAATTTACAGCAAGGGTCACAGGTGACATCAGCAAGAAGAGAATAATAAAAGATCAGAGACCCAGGACATCATTATTTAGTGCCCATTAAACACCAGAGTTACCAATACTGCGAAGAACAGTGCAGTGCAAATTAAAGCCTCAGTTACCACACTTGTACTGCAGTAGTTAAACTATGCAGATGATATATATTATTAACTGAAATACAACATAAAGCATGACTACAATGATCTTAAATATATTTGGGATTTGCCTTTTTAATGAAAGTGAATTTTAATTTTTTTTTGTTCCCAGAAGCCTGAACAGAGACTTTGTGAAAAAGCTCCCAGCTTTAAGATATGGAACTTCAGACATTGTAGTATGAGGATTTAGATAAGAGGCAGATCTGGGACCTGTTAAGGCTGAATGTTGTTTTGAAAAGCAAGGCAACTGCACTACATATCTTTCCTGAAGTGAAGATAAGGATCTTCTTAAGGACTGAATGCATCCTCTTATGGTAGTGGCCTTTTGAAGACTGTATTATATACGGTGCAAATAACAACAACAACAACAACAGCTGTATTTTATGTACAGCACATGTCAGATTTCAGGATTTGTATAGGCAAATAATAAATTTAATCTTTTCCTATAAAAGAGATTTCCTATAGTTTTGATGATTCATCTTCCCTTTTGCTATACATTTATCCCAGCACAGAATGTAACAGTGTTCAAGTGCAACAACTTCTGGAATTCAATCAGATGCTAAGGGATGCAGGAGAAGGACTGAGTGGGTTCTGTCAGGTCGAGTAAGAGTGGTGGGGATGAATTCTACAAGATGCTTGTCATGATTATTAGATTTTATTTGATCATATTCTCTTCCTGTACACAATAACACAAAGGAGACACATACAGAAATATCTCAGGCTGAGAAGGTATTTCCATACCTCAAAGAAGAAGAAAAAAAGAGATAGATAAAATTTTCAAAAAAGCTCCAGTGATTTAGTTTCCTTCCCAAATGTAGCGCAGCACGTGTAGCAGCAGGACTCTGCTTCCCCACTTCTATGTTTGAGAAGTACTTAAGCCTGTAACTATCATATAGACTCTCTCCTTCTCCATGGGGTGAGATAGTCATATCCAGAGGGGACTGAGTTCCCACTGCTTTACATAATTGTTTTAGGATGGAAAGAATTGTTACCTGAAAATGTATTTTTCCCTCCAAATGCCATATAGGGAGTCTAGGCAGCAGGCAGAGAAGTAAACCATGACCTGCCATCTAATCTTGGGTGAGGAAAGTTTCGGGTTAAGTGTCTAACTCCCCTCTCAGGCATTCACACTGAAGTTAGACACCTAAGCATCTTTTTGTTTCTGACTACTACATTTCTAAAAGCCAGAATTTGTAAATGAGGCTAAACAATGTAGGTGCCTTGTTGAGTTCAGTGGGAGAAAATTAACCCATTCCTGGTTTGGGAGAGGATAAAATCCTAATGCTAGCTCAGAAATAAGTGAAGATTTTCAGGACAACACACATGAATAGTCCGAGTTGTCCAATGTCAGCCTGGAGGACATGAATTCAATACAGCACGGATAGAAACAAAAAGACAAGTCTTTCCTCCAGCTCCACACACACAAACACAAAATCCACAATATCATCATCATTTATAATACAAGTGGGTCCATGGGTTTGGTAGAACTTAAACTATAGTACAAAAAGCCTACTTCATGATATTTAGAATGAAACTCCTCTGTGCTTCAAGGACATGGAAGTCTCACATTGTCCTTGACAGCCTCAAAATCCCTCTAATATTAACTAAGCTCTCAGGTTTTGTGAGCTTTTTGAAGCATAAAAAAGTATAATCCAAACTATATGTATTTGGTTGCCAATGTGGCTGATATTTTTAAAAAGGCCCCAACCTTTATCAAACAGATCAAATAAAACTGGCTATCTGAAAAGTTGCATTATAGAATGAATCATAGAATTAATCATAGAATGGTCTGGGTTGGAAGGGACCCCAAGGATCATAGAGTTCCAATCCCCCTGCCACAGGCAGGGCCACCAACCTCCAGGCATGATCTAGACAAGGTTGCCCAGGGCCCCATCCAACCTGGCCTTGGACACCTCCAAGGATGGGGCATCCACCACCTCTCTGAGCAGCCTGTTCCAGCACCTTACCACTCTCTCTGAAAGAACTTCCCCCTAATATCTAATCTAAACCTTCCCTCCTTTAGCTTTAGTCCATTCCCCCTTGTCTTGCCATTGTCTGCTCTTTTAAAAAGTTGGTTCCCCTCCTGTTTGTATGCTCCCTTCAGGTACTGGAAGGCTGCAATGAGGTCCCCCCGCAGCCTTCTCTTCTCTAGGCTGAACAAGCCCAGCTCCCTCAGCCTCTCTTCTCTACACACACATATTGTGTGTAGCATCCAAGTTGCAACTTTGCTCACAGATCCAGCCAAGATCAAGAGCTACCAAGACAAATGTTAGCATTGCGTTCGGTGCCTCATACTCCACCATTGTGCCACTGAGCCGCAGCTGTCCATCAAAGATCAGAAGGTTTGTAAATCCCCGTTCAAGTCCTGTGGCTTTATACCCCTTTTATAGTGATAAACTCAGGTCTGGGGTTTTCATGTAGCTCTCCATACAGAGTTCTTCTTTACTTAGGTTGATCTGTTGAACTTTTGCCGTATATATTTTCCACAACAGTTTTCCCCATAGAAACCAGGAATAATTACTTTCAAAAAAAGCTGTGGAAAATATTTCAAATGATGCTAAGCTTCTACCGCTTCCCCCCTCCAAGCTTAATCACAATAAATATTTAAAAGGGACAGAGAAGCTCTTCAAAGGACAGGCTGCATTTTCCATTACACTAAAAAAAATTCAATAGATGATTGAGTCTTTGCTACTTCATCAATATTTTCTTGGTAGATCCATATTTTTTTAGACAAAATGAGCACTATATAATTAAAAGAAATCACATTGATTTGCACAACAATTTGTAATTAAAATTAAGAAAAACCTTTCTTATTTAAATAGGGTTGTTACTGTAAATAAAATTAATCTTGAAGCCCTGTAAATCTGAGCTTTTAATCTGCCAACACAAGTTCTGACACAGCTCTATGGGGATTCTGTCACGGACAAATTTGGAAGTAAAGACTTGATAGATCATGACTTATATATAATTTACTCTGAACATTTGTTTATATTGCCATGTTAGCATTAAGTCCTGGTGTAAATGATATACATAGGTTTAAAATAGGTCAAGTAATACATCCCCACTTGCTGGGCGCAATATCCATCAGAGGTTTTCTCCAAACCAGCTGCTTTAGTGTCAGCAATTCAAAGAGAATGACCTGCATGCATGGGTGAAGTGATGGTGATTACAGCTCTTCACCTAAGAAGTGGCAGAGACAATGGGACCCTGCGGAGTTTGGCTGATGAGAGCAGGTAGCTCGTTAGGGTCCAGCGACTTGACTACTTGTGTTGGTGTGTCATAAAGTAGATCTAGAGGGAGACCTATGGACTGGTCCATAGTATGGCAAATGGCAGAGAGAGCTGCTGCCAGCTGAAGCCAGGATGGTTTGTTGCATGGACTCTGCCCAGGGTACAGATACACTCCCTCTCCTGCTCAGTTTGTTAAACCAAGACAATTCAAGGGGAGAGTGCTCAGCTGGGGGCTTTGGCAAATGAATCCATACCTGCAGCAGCTGTCGGCTTATTTTCCTCATGGTGGTGAGTCCTGATTTATTAAAACCATTTTCCACTCACACAATTCCTCTACCATTTAGGTTCTTCTGGGTTTAGCCGGTCAAGCCGATGGGAGCCTACAACAGCCTGGAAGTCATTGCCAGCTGGGCTGTGGACTTCTCCTGCCTCAGTGCCAGGAGCCAAACCCCAGTGGTTTCCTTAAGATCCAATGAGAATTTTTCGCACATCCCCTCGCTGTGGTGTGCGTGTGTCGTGTGGTGTCCCATCCCCCTCCCCCCCGCCCTCCCGCAGCAAGCCGTCAGGTAAAGCTGCTCCTGTCCTTGAGCTGCCCATCCGCCATGGACACGTACACTCGCTCCCCCGCCCCCAGGGACAGGCGGGGGCGCCGCGGGCGGACCGGTCGCCTCCTCGGGGGATGCCCCCGCCGCCCTAAACCGCCCTAAGCCGCCCGTCCCCGCCCGAGGAGGGAAGCCCCGGCCCGGCGCGGTGAGTGCCCCGCGGGGGAGCTGTGGGACCGGGTCCCTCGGCGGGCGGGGGTNCCGCCCCCGAGCATCGCCGCCGAGCATCGCCGCCGAGCATCGCCTCCGCGCCGAGGCCGCCCTCCCGTTGCTGGCGGTGCCCGGTTTGGTTCTACACCGTGGGTACCGGGGTAGCTCGCGCTTCGGGAGGTGTCGGTAACGGAGCGCTCGCCTGCTGGTGGGAAAATCGGTGGCACTGAACGTGGGGATACCCGAGAATCGGCTTGTGGCTTTTTCCATTCACTTACAAGTCCAGTCATATCCTGGAACATTTTTAATTCCCGTTATTGCTGCTTCCTACCCCCTCCCCCCCGCCTCCCCCTTGCAAATTGCAAATCCCAGATACAAAAAATGATTTCATTTCATTTCAGAATGTGTTCTGACATTTTAGAGATTTCAGTTTTTCTTAATCCTTTAAAAAACAGTGCGTTCCAAGCCATTTCAGCTTGGCATGTAAAGAAATGAAAGCGTTTCATTTAGAAACAGTAGAATGAAACATGCTGGCTGCTCCCACCTTCATTTCGTCAGTTTTACCTTCCCTTTTGTTCCTTTCTGTTTTAATAGCAGAGTAGAAATGGCCAAGCTGAGCGATAAGGAATCAAATTTTCATGGTTTGGTAAAGAAAATTGTCACCATAAATACTACTCACTTCTGTGGGAAATGATGCATGTTTTCAGAAACCTCACATGACCGTGCTGTTGCAGATGGTGATTAGATGAGTTAAAGACATTATTTTCTTTAATGAACCATAGATACATAGCAGAACTCAGAACCTTTCAGCCCACAGCATTTCTAAAGCATTGAAGTTTAATACATGAAATGGAAGGGAGGAAAAAAGAAAAGAAAAGGAAAAAAAGTAAATACAAGTAAAACATTTCAAGTGCCATGGAGGGCTGTTGAGAACTGTCTCAGTTGCTCTGTGCAGTGCTGAGTTGATGCTTCAGAAGTTGATGATTCTCTCAAGAGAGAATAAAAGACGCTGATTTTCTGTAGATCTGAGGTTTCTGTTTTCTTATCCCTACAATCCTAAAGTAAGAACCATCACAGGAAAAAGGGACAAGCTGGGTTTGCCAAGATTTTGAAGAGTCCTGTCAGTCTTTGGCCTCAGCCATTGGGGCCTCAGCCATCTGACTACATCCTCAGCTCAGAGCTCACTGTAATCCCTTTTCATGGCCTGACAATGTTTTTTGACCTCAATCCATTGAAAACCATTCACTCTCTAGATGCAACCCCTGGATTCTGCAAGGTCTAAGGAAGTTCTGTCCCAAGGGCCTCCAGCTTGGGTACCTAACACCTGAATAGCCTTGCTGAAAACCACCCTGCGCTACCATGTGTCCTGTGATGCACCACCACCTCCTGGGTCATCGCTATTTGTGGCCTCAAATTGTAGGGCTGAAGTGAAACCATTGTGATGGAAAATCTGAGCCTTGGCATATCTTGGTTCAATGGCACTGAAAGAAAATGAGCGCACAAACCAACCTACTGCATGTAGGCTCTCCAAGGACTCCTTTCTCTAAAAGTAAATTGCACATATTTTGCAGCCAAAAAACATTCACCCTTGTAGGTAGGGCTATTATATTGAAACCAATATTCCTGGCATGAGCATCAAATTAGTTTTGAACTTTATTTCAAGTTTTAAAAAAAAAAATCTGTTTTGAAAGAAACTGATCTGTGTGATCAAAAGTGTGATCAAAAAGTGGGTCTGCATTTTAAGCAGAAATGTCTGGAGGGATCTAGGGTAAAATAAAATATCTGAGTAGACTTCTCTTTTCTCTTCTGCTCAAGGTGATTGATGGAAGACAAGGAAAATTATGCTGTCAAATTCAAATTATCCAAGATTAATTCAAAAGAATTCCAAAGCTGAAGCTTCCCAAGCCTGCCAAAGCTTAGACTACCTTGTCAAAATCAATTACTTCGGAATAACCATCTGATAAGTCTGCGCTCTGTACCACAGCCTCTTGGAATCTTACTACTCCAGTGAGGGAAAATGAAAATAAAAGCAAGCAGAAGAAATCCCAGGGGACTTTAGCTTCAGGAGACGAAAAATTGGTGCTTTTTTCTTGCCTGTCTCTTCCCAGTTTCCTGCCCCCTTCAGCATATGAGAAAGACAAGAAGAGTTTGTGCACTTTGGAAACTCGATAGGAGGCAGCAGCTGATCTTCCCATCACCAGCCTAAAAATAATCCACTCCAGGGCTTGGAGCGGCTTCACTAAGTGGAGGAAAATCCTGACATCGGGATGATATTGATCACATAGCACAACCGAGTGACAATTTGGGTTGGTATTTTGGTTTTGTGTTTACAAAGGTAAGCTGCAGAGTTTGATCTAACATTCAGCAACCAAACGGGGCATGCGATGACCCTCCCCCATTATCTCCCACTAACCACCTCCTCCTCCTTCCCTTTATATCTGTGGGACAGGGCTGCTCCTTGCTCTTTCCTGGGATTACAGCTCCCATCTCATTTTCCTTTTCCTTTCCCATCCACAGGCGTTCTCAGCCTTTACCTTCCCCTCCTGCTGATGTTTTTCTTTGCTGCTGTTCACAGGGTTACATTTCTGGTTGTTTTTTTTTTCTTTAAACTATCCTGTCTTGGCATGTGAAGGCGAAGGTTTTACAGCAGCAGGCAGTGTAGCACGCTGGTGTTGGAGATCGCGTTGTGTTNGGGGGGGGGGGGGGAAAAGGCAAAAGGCAATGTATGACATGTGTGTGAGACCGCTGCTGCAGATGTTTGCGTGAAACGCTGTTCAGTGCCAGTAGCCTGTTGTAGCACTGCTGCTGCTGCTGCCTGTGAGCTTTTTCTGTGTCTTGGAGCCTGACCCGAAAACTTACCAAAGTCAATGAGATTCTTTGCATTGGCTTCAGTAACGCCTGGATCGGGCTGCCGGTGTGTGCCAGTTAGCGACGCGAATGCTGACGAGTATCAGAGGTAATTCGTCACCGTAAGGCCCAAGGTAACTGGGACCAGCGCTTAGCAAGGGAGCAGGGTCTGTCTGCGATAGGCGGTCACAGCTTAAGGAGGAATGGAAAGGAAAATGATGCTTTGTACAGGACCATTTTTGATAAAACGGGTTTTAAAGGGGCAGCAGCTTTTGCTATTACCTTAGCAGAACCCTTTGCAAATAAAGCACAGGCTGCAGATCACATTGATTGCCTGAGGTCTGGGGCTTTCAGGAAGGTAAGAAGTACAAGCCAGAACGCTTGTACCTAGAAGGGAAAAAGATTCAGAGCGCTAACCTGTAATCTGTGGCAAAACTCAGGAGTTAGGCCTTCCATTGTGCTTAGCCAAACCTAGGAAACTGTAATTTCACCTTCGTTAAAATTTTCTGTGTGAAATTCAAGAAGGGAAAACTGATTCTTGCTTTTATAATGACAGAATTCTTCAGAAGATAAGAACCAACTACTTTTTTAATATTCCCAGTACTTACTCCAGCCTGCATCTGTGTGCATACTTGTGCGTACATATACACACATGCATATAAGACACATGAAATAATCAAATTGAGACCCAACTGTAGTCTGTAAACTGATATATTTTAATTAGGAAGTGCAGCTACTGTTGTTTGGGGTGTGTGTGGTGATGTTGATGTTGTGGTTTTTTTTAATATAAGCAAGAGAACCACTGAAATAAATGTTTTTCAAAATATTCTTATTTCCCTCATACAAGGTCCCCTTGAGGAGAGTATTTATACTCTTTCCTTATAGTCATAAGTATCTTGCAGGGTGTGCTGAACAGTGGTAATTCTGCTAAGATGACTCTTGAATATGAAGACATATAGGTGTACTTTAAAAGACCCTAAGGTAACTAAATTTGCTTTAATTACAATTCTTACAGCTTTGCACTCAGTGAGAATGTTCCTATCACTTTGATGGAAATCTACGATTTTCCCACTGTCGTCTTCACAGTTGCTTATGGAAAGTATATCTCAGGACCTGGCTTGGTGCCCTGAGAATCCCCATTTATGCTCGTTAAAATGAGATTTGTAAGTGTTTAGGTTCAATGCTACATCATATTCGTTTACAACTTTGCCGTTTCCCCCCCCCTTCCCAAATTAATTTTCTTATTCACAGTGAGGATTTATTTCCAAATCTCTTTTGTACTGATTTCTGTTTCTTAGTATTATGACAATGCCAGTACACCTTAACCCAAAAGCAAAATTTGGGGGACTTTTAGGATGGCAGGGATTTTAAGATGAAAATTTAAATGCTTAAAGGACATATTTTTTTCAGCAATTTCATTACAAGAAGATGTGCTGTGCAGATAGCTCACATCCTCATTAAAGTAAACCGTCAGGGAATCCGATTCCCAAATGATGTAAAGGAGAGCTGAAACTTCCTTTCCACTGGCACCGTCATGGGCCCATCCTGATTGTTCCTTCCATTCTCCTTCTCTGTGAAGTTTTGCTCGTGGCTTTAGCTTATAGCTAATTGCTCAGCAAAGGCTATAGTTAAAGGGAGAAAGAAAAGACACCTCTGAAAAATTCTGACCAGTTCAGTCTGGACTGAAGTTAAAGTGAGCAATTTGTCAATAATTTTGAAGGACAAGGGCCTTCCAGCCTACAAGTCTTAAAAAGAAAAATTACCTTGTATTTGGCACCCCTGTTAGGCTGCTGAATGTAGCTGCTACTCTCAGCATGTGGTGGCTGTCTGAAGATCTGTATCCCATCCCTGCATTTCCCCTGACTGAAATGTTAGGTTAAACTTAGTATGCTTGGCACTATTTTTATAAAGCATAAAATTCTTACTGTAATAAGTAGTGAAGCTATTATAAAGTACTCACTCAGCATAACTTGGTGGCCTTTCAATAGGAAGAGAGATGATCTCTAAGAAAGACAATTTTTGTAGCGACTGTGAATATTGTTGTCTTCCCAAATGAGTAGGTGAGGATCTCAAACAGTTATTCTGAAAGGCTGCTACCACCTGGTGAGGAATAGTGGGCAATAATTTCAGATGACTGACAAATTTCAAAACAACTTGCAATCTTTTCATCTGTTCTCTCCTGAATATTTGTGTTTGGATTGTGCATTTTATTGTTTCAATGTGGCAGCCAGACTGCTCCCATTTTTTTTGACATTGTTGTTCTCTAGACCAAGCCATCTGCCTGTAAAGAGCCATTAGCTCCAATGTTTCCAACCTGAACATGTGCCTAGAGGAAACGTCTTGGCAATCCATATGAGAAGAGGCCTTTGTGCTTTCCAGTGGCTATCCCTTCCTTTGGGATACTTAGATTTGCTATGAAATTAGCAGGTATTTCTCTGCTGTTATGCCCCATGGCCCTTGAGCTGGTCCTGCACGAGCTAACTTTAAAGTATGGCAACTGCAACAGCTTAGCACCAATCCTAAAGCTGCTGTGAGCAGGGCTTCTTATCTTGGGAACAGCACCATGGTGATATAAGACCATTAATTCTAAGACTGAAATAATATTTGCGTGGCTTTCCACTAGACTGTGTAGCTGACAGTGAAGCAGGCGGCTGCCTACAGCAGCAGACTGCTCTGGCTGTCAAAACCATCTGGCTTTGCTGCTTAATTCACCTATGAACAGTTCCAGGAAGCCCAGCCTTGTTCTGTTGCTGGTGCGACCAAGGAAAAGGTCTTGGCAGGTGTAGGAGGGCAACTGCTGCTAGGGAGTGTGATAACCTTTTGACTTGCAGCAATCACTGCTTTTCTGTCTTCCGTCTCTCCAACTCTGCTTGTGTGGCTCTGCAGCGCATTCTTCCTGTGGCCTAAAAAGTCTGTCTCCTCATCTTTGGTAAGGAGAAAATCACCTTTGGCTACCCTATGGGAAACCTTGAGCCAGCTTTGTCTTCTGGCTTGCTTAGGGCTAATTCAAAGGTCTTCAGCGTGACCATTTGTTAGCAGGTTAGACTGCTGTGCAGTGTGGTCAGCATTCTGTCTGTGGCAGTGATTGATAATTAGTGCTTGGGAAAATACAAAACATCTTCAGTGTCTTTAATTGTGTACTTGCACAGTGCTCAGCACCGAACAAAATAAACAGCACCTGCTCTCATGGGCAAGATACTTCTATTCACCCCTCTATAGATCTAGCTCTCATTGAAGCCCAGGATTGGCTTACTGGACGAGTTAAACTGATGAAAGGATAGTTTAATTGTTACTGAGGGATCCAAATTTGGTCAGTGATTGGTCATAAAATTGTTCCATCTTCCTTTCTGTCCTGGTTCTGGCCAGGCCACAGTCAACCTCCCCAGGCAGTCATCACAGGTGAGCTGAGTTAGCCTGGGTGAACGGAGATAGTCTGGGCTGTTTTCGACACCACCTGGCATCACTTCCCCATTAAAGGGGCTGGTTGAGCAAGGGTACTGCTCAACGACTTTGGGGCAGTCTGAGTATGGCTGGGGTGTTTGGTTGGTCCTTGTGTTGTGCAGTACTCTAATTGTTGGGTTGGTAAGGTTCTCTGTGTTATCAGTGGGTGTGAGTGCAATTGGCTGTTAATATTCTGCATTTATGGCGATTTTGTCAGTAACTTGTCCTTATCCCAACCCACGGGGGCTCTGTTTCTTTCTCCTCTGGGAGTGATCGAGCAGCGTGTGGTGCTCAGCCACTGTTTGGGGCTAAGCCACCACACTTTCTAAACCCAGATGCAGTTTTTGATGAGTTACAGTCATAAGCACAGCTGCAATTCTTCATGTTTTTTCAGAATTTGTTGTTCTTCCATTTCACATTTTTGTTTTATTTAATGCAATTGTATGGTTTTACAGAGGAGGATGGAATTGTGCCTGTTCACTCTATCTTTTGTTGGTTATCTGCAGTCAAGGTCTTCCAAACTATCTTTGTTTCCAGGCTCAGGGTTTTTTTGCAAATTTTAAAAACTGTGATTCATTGAGAGTCAGCATAGCTGAGGCCTTGCCTTTTTTCATTCTTTATAATTTTAGGAATTAAAGATCTCTCTAGCCTGAACTCCTAATATTGAAATACTGTTTGGAAATGCAACTTAGACTCCTAAATTACTCTGAAGCTTTTGAACGTGCAACTCGGGCTATTTGCAGCCCTAAGAATGTGTTTAGGTACGCTGAACTCTGCAAGCATGGGGTACAAGTGTGGGCACAAGAGATTTTTCCATTATGTTATCAGTTATTCCTTTGAAGACTGAAGGGTAAAGTGTTTCCTAGGATAAGCAGTTGCATCTGAAAACCTGATATGGTTGAACTCCTGTTAATTCTTGTGGAGCCATACAAGCATTGTTGTAAAATACCCCGAATTGTCTAGAGAAGTCAGAGGCTTGTTCATTTGCCTTAGGGGCTTTTCTTTCTGTCCTTTGGAAAGGAACACAGCTTGTTAAACCTTGAGGCCAATGAAAATGAGCTTAGGCAGGCATGCCCTGGTGCAGCAGAAAGTAGGGGCTAACTTCAGCTTTGAACCAAATGGGAGTCTCACTCTCACTGGCTGTAAATGTGAAGCATCCTCCCTTACGTGTCCGTAAAATTTCATCCAATGTATTTCCCCTATCTCTGAAACTTGGGTGAAGAAGTAGGAACTACACGACATGCTTTATGCTTGGGGTGATGGGCCCAGTGCATCTCTAGAGCCTCCTATGTATGGTGGTTTTCCAAAAGCATGGAGCAAGGTCCCACGGTTTGGGTCATGTGGGCAAAACTGTGGAGGGTGTATTGGATCTGACTTCCACACGAGAAGGGGATGATGGATTTGTTGCCCCCTGTCAGGCACACTGGAGATAAAAATGGTTTCTCAGAGCTCTAGTGTGCTGCAGTGTATTTTCATACACCACTCTTGAAGACACAGAGAACTGCTAGCAATCCATCTGTGTAAACACCAGAAAGCGTCTATGAAAGTTGATATACACCAGCAGATGCAGAACATGAGTCCTCCATTTCCAGTCACATATCATTTCTAGCACAGCAGTGATGGACAAATTTTGGAAGAAAGGAAGGACAAGAGTCCAGAAGGATCACTGGACTATTAATGCTTCTACAATTCTTATCTCCTGTATTCCCTACAATGCCATACTGTACTAGATGTGTGTCCTGACGTGAGTGCTGCTAAAAAAGGAAGTTGTACCATATGAGTGTTTTATGAGGCTAAATCATAAATTTCACTGGGTCAACACAGCATTATGACACTGATCAGAATGTTTTGATATATTTTAAGCCACTAAGGGTTGAATGAACAGAGTCACTGGATGTGCTGATCAATCATAACGTGTATTCTGATTTAAAAACATGGAAATTAATTGTCAATTAACCTATCTCATTTCATTGGCAATGAAATCTTCTGTTGTTGTTGTTGTTGTTGTGGTTTGGTTTTTTTAACTAACCAACCTAGGCTCTTTGATTTTCTCTGCCATTTGAAGAGAAGGCAAACTTCTGCCTCCTTTTTGAAACAAACCTGTAACAAAGGAATTGTGAGTAGGCTGCTTATACCTGCTCCTGAATATTATCAGCAGTATGATGAGCACTGTCTTTAAACATCAGTATTAACAATAGGACCAGATTCTTTCCTCAATCCTGCTGATGTGCAATAACCAGTCAGTTTTAAGAGTGTGTTATTGGACACACTCCACCACAAAACCAGGCACTGCACAGATTCTTATGAAGCAGATGTGATTCCTGAAAGATGCATCTTTCTTGAAAGATTTTAGGGACTATTGTTTGAGGTGTGATATGAGGTATCTTTACAAAGAGATATGAGATATCTGATATCTTTATAAACTGATGGTAGGTTGATAACACTCTCCATGCACTTAATAGTCATTTCTTCCATGGGAGCATCTACTGCACATACTCTGTTTTCCCTTCCAGAAAAATGGAAAAAAACCCCAACTCAGTTTCCTTAGCTTCTCTTGAATATGGTTTTATGATTTTAATCCTTTCTCCCAGATTTATTTTTGTCTGGAAGCCAAAAGCTACACTGGAAGTCAATGATTCAGTGCTCATTTGAACCCAGGATCCTTCTGCCTTTCGGTACCAATCCAACCACTAGACCACAATAGCGTCTTATGCTGTCTCAGAAAAGAGTTGTATTTGTGGGAAAGGGAGGAAAATTCCCAGCAGAACTCCCTTGGACTTCTGACCTTCGATAAAAATGAGGAAACAAAGCTTCTGATTTTCAAGATATTATCATTAGCATTATGTTTCTCTTAAAGGAGACATGTCAAGCTTTTATAAATTAAACTCAAAGAATCTTGCTGTAGTTTTTTTTAAAAGTTCCATATTTGTATTGCAAATAACTCTTCAGTCTGTTCAGAAATAATACATAATAACCTGTTCACTTCACATTATTAGTCATATGCATGTATTAATACATTTTGTTATAAAAATGAAATAATAGAACGATAGTGGTCATATCACTGTGTTCATTATAGAGAGTGGGCCAAACTCTCCATCAAATTGTGTTCTGAAGATTGAGTGGCTTGCCTGTCAGCTTTGGCACCACAGTAAGTACATACATGCATTTTTGTAGGACGTGGTCCACGATATGATTCTGAGTTATACTTCTGGCAAAACTCAGACCATAAAATTGCTGATACGTTTGGAAAAGGGACTGCATCTATCACATTCTTTTAAATTAAACTCCTTTATATTTTTCACTGATGTATTTCAATAAGGATTATGCTTTTCAGATCCAGCATGAAGTTAGTTAAAAGCAAAAAGGGGGTTTTGCAGACGTTCAAAGGGCCTCTTTGAACTTTGTATTCTTTTGAAGATCTGAATGTTTCTTTTTTTTCTGGAAGGAAGCACTTATGTAGTTAATGCTTACCTTGTTAAGCTTAACTTCTTTAAAAAACTAGGCTCATAGAACTAATCTGGACTAATTGAAGAAAGAGTGAAAGCCTCTTCCTCTCCATTCAACTGACTTTTTTAAACTGTGCATTTTTTGTGTGTCTATATTGTTCTGATACTGCAAAACTCATTAATCCCAGTGTTGTTGCAGGAGGGTGTATTCATCAGAGTATACAGATACACTCTGATTCTTTCCATTTTATTATGTAACATTTGGGGGAAGAAAGACGTGAGCAAATGATTTTAGACAACCTATTCTGCAGCACTACACTGCTGTGTATAAGCCTCAGGAAAAGAAGCCAGCTAGGAAACATTTTGGTTGCAGTCTTGTTTCCTCTCCCTGTAAAGCAGAATGGATAACTAAATGATGCGCAGGTTGATAAAAGCCAGAGAAGCCGGCCCTAACTCTGGGCCATACTATGGCCCACAGCCTGCAAGCACCAATGCACGATCTTATCTTGGTGCCCATAATCTCATACAATATCATGGAAGATAATCTCACAAGAAATCATGGAAGCCAGAGAACTGCTTAGATGAAGCTAAACATGCGCATAAGAATTTTTAGGATCAAGCATAAAAGCTGATTTGCTGCCTATGCAATCTTCAGCGCAATTTACTTTGATTAAGTGTTTGGCCACTATCTGCAATGACTAGTGCATGTGACCGTTGTTGTCCTGTGGGACAATGAGGAAATCCAAAATATCTGTAGATGCAAAGCTGCCGAATCACAAAGGGTCAGAGCTTGCACTGAGAATGCAGTGCAAAAAATTCTATGAACAAGAGATGTTGCACAGAGAATGTTGGCTCATCAAAGGAGCAGTAAAACACGGGAGTCAGCTTAGGTGCATTGGATTTTTTGCATGAGAAAGAAATTATTTTTTTCAAAACTTTCTTGTTCTTTCTGTATATTCCCATAGATAACTTGCAGCATAACACTGGTGCATAAAATGGACACTACAAGGCATTGCATAGTGTAGTGAATGAGTATGCACTAAACAGTACACTTAATATTAACACAGCCTTCATTCTGATGTGCTTCTACTTAATGGGGCCCAAAAGCATCTTCAAAACACAACTAAATTCTTCTCTGTGTGTTGTTCAGTGTGCTCCTTCTGTACTTCTTTTTAATTTTGTTTATTTAAAAGGGATGCTACTCGTCTTGGTAGTCAACAATTGCTTCAACATGTCTCTTTTTATAGTAGTCCGACCTTCTGGAAGCGATGAGGCTCGCGTTTTGTGGTAATGACAATGCTTCAGCCTACAACATCACTGCTGGTGTCCTAAGGAATGTCTGCTTTGTGGATGCCCTCAACTTGGTTCCCCATGTCTTCTTGCTGTTTATCACCTTCCCAATTTTGTTCATTGGTGAGTTACTCCACAGAGCTGTGCAATCCTACATACACTCTAGTGTGTATTTATACTCAGTCATGTTTGTATGTGCTTGGAAGCCGGTGGTGCAAGCTGTTGTGTTTATCAATATTAAAAAAGAAGAGGCAAAATGGCTTGACCCTGAGGACCCACAGCAAATCCACTTGAAATGTTGCAAATTTTACATATAAATCTGAACTAAGCAGCATGAAAAGGTAGATGAGAACCAGATAAATCCAATCCAAATGCTCTGAAACTTCTCTCTGGATAAATTTTCTTCATATTCACCTTGCATCCTTAGATGTTATTACATAATAGAAGACAGTGGGTCTGAATTCCTTTCAAGTTATGTGAATTCCAGAAAATATCCAAACAGTGCAACTTGAATCTAAGGCTAAGGGAAGTGTAGGAAAATTTTAAAACAGAATATATCCTTCATTTGCAAACGCTTGTAAACAGAAGTAGAGGAAAGGAGATAAACTTTCCAGAGGAATGAAAGTAACAAATGACAAATCTCTCTTGCAGAATTCAGGAGAGTGGAGTGTCTCTAACTTACATATTTTTCTAAAAAACCCCCAAGCATCCAAACTAATATTCTAATGATATTTTTTCTCTATAGTTGTCTCTTTATCCCATTTATTTGTAGTGAATAAATACATACAATTTAATACTTTTTCAGAGCTGTCAAACACTGACATTCTAACTGATCATAGGAGATAGAGGTTTGAATAACCATCAAAAAGGCAATAAGTATCAGTAAAAATAAATATTGTCATGACAACTGCATGAGAAATAGCATGTCACTTCATCCACGTTACCTGCCTACTGTAGTGTATACACAGCGATGCATTTATTCCTTCCTTAAGGAAGATTTGAATTTGGGACTATATTTGAACTAGTGATTTAAGGAACTCCCATTGTACAAAAAGACTCTGAAGTGATGGAATTAATAGGATGCAGCAACCTGTGGGCCTAGAAATCAAAAGTATAACAATATCCAGTGACTGAAAGCTAATTAAATAATTAAGCAAGGGAATAAGGAACAAGTTCTAACAAAAGAATAACTAGGGAAGGGGGGAAAAAAACAAGGGTTTTGGAGGATTCTCTCCAACAGTGATGGACCTTTATGTCACCAGTGGTTCTTTCTTTGAGATGAGATGCAAGTCATGCTTGAATTACAGGGCTTTCTGCAGAAATGTTGGATGAAAACTCAGTGCAAGGTCTGGGGGCAGAGATAATCTTTTACAACATTCTGTGTTGTGCATCAGGTGGTAGCAGGCTGCTTTAATATTTTATAGGTATAAGCCAATTAATTTTGAAATAATATTGCAGCCACTGAAAAGTCCCTCTATTTGCTATCAATTTTAGGAAAAAAATGCAACAGTTTAAATTATTTGCAATGTATGTATGTAATTTTGTGCTGTGATTATCAGACATTTCAAAGCCAATGGGAGTCCACAGTATTGATTGACTCCAAAACCAAAAATTGATGATGAACCATGTTTGTGCAAATGTATGACCAAAGAAGAAATAAAAATAAAAGGCAGCTTGGAAGGGACAAAGAAATTTGATTATGAATATCTCAGGGAACTATAGAAAGTGCTTGAGATATGAAGAAAATAGAGTATGTCGTTTCTGCAGTACTTTGTGTATTAAACAGGGATGAATTGGTGAAATTCTGAGTTTCCAAAAATGCATAAACCTGGGCTCTGTTTTATGTCTTTCTGAGTCACCTCAGGAGACTCTAGGCATGACGAGATGCTGCATCCTTGCATATCAAAAGCATATCCTGGATTTTAAACTCAGTTCTGCAGTTACTGAAAGAAACAGATGCAATGCTCACTGCCCTTGTTAAACCCCTTTGGTTTGGTTTTCTTTTGCTCTCTTTCTTTACCTGCTCAAAATGTGCTGTTCTTGGGATTCTCTATGGGCTTTGGGAATCCTGTCAGGGAATTCCAGGAGCTGCTTCACAGTAAGAGGGATATGCACAGCCATTGGGTCTGGCTGGCTCAGCGCAGCCCTGTACCAGGGTGAGAAGGGACAGAGGACAAAGCAACATGCAGGATACAGCCTGCCATCATGAGAGGCTAACGTCTGATTAGTCCTCAATCTCCCCCAGCACTCTCATATCCGTCAGGTCCTTGGTGTCCTGCTTCTTGGCAGGCTGCTGTCTTCAGAGAGGATCTTGACTGAAAAGGATAGGTGCCATTTGGGGTGATGGTGTGGAAACAGGCATCAAGATCAATTTGATTAAATCATCTGAGTACTGGTGCTGTGCTGGGAGCTTTAATGTACCAGAAGTGCACAGGGCAAGGAGACCAGGCTGTGCCAGAGGAGCAGTGACAGGGAAATCTCCATTCAGCATCCCCTGAGCACTGCCAAACAGGCTTGAGATACAGATAATGCATGTCCTTTGTTTGAAGCAAATCACAGAATCATTTTGGTTGGAAAAGACCTCTAAGTCCATCAAGTCCAACCGTTAACTTAGCACTGCCAATTCCACCACTAACCCATGTCCTTAAGCATAACGTCTAAGCATCTTTTGAAGACCTACAGAGATGGGGACTCAACCACTTTCCTTGGCAGTCTGTTCCACTGCTTGATAACCCTTTTCCCTACTTTTCCAAATTTTTCCCTAATACATACATTCATTACTTTGAGGCCTCATCAGAGGATACAACTTTTATATCAGTTGGAAACTTCACCCAGTCTTGTCTGGGACTGGAAAAGACATGATGATGCCATCATTTAATATCTGTCAGTCCCTGTTGTGCAAGGGTGAGACTCTGAGATATTTTTTTGGTTGTTAGCCAGGGACATGTTCACTTTGGGAAGTTTGTAGACCCATTGTCTACAGGATCACATCTAAATTAGGGAGCGGGGTGGGGTGGGGGAACTACATGTCTGTCTAATCAGACACTCCTGGGTCATCTTATTAACAACAGCTGCCCCCCACCAGTCTTGTAGGCTTGTTTCTGTTGATTATGTACTATTAAGTGTGATCTATGGATTGGAATAGGGAATTGATAAACTCATCCCTCACTAGCTGGCTGCATGATAATTTTCCCCTTTTTTTGGTATTATTTCCCAGGCTGGGGAAGCCAAAGCTCCAAAGTCCAGATTCACCACAATACCTGGCTGCACTTCCCTGGACACAACCTGCGGTGGATCCTGACGTTCACCCTTCTGTTCGTACATGTGTGTGAAATAGCAGAGGGCATAGTTTCTGATACGTAAGTGACAGTGTTTGGTGTACAGCTAAGATAAATGCATTCATTAATGTATGCTGATAGTGTGTGATGGGCTGGCTAGTAAGGAGTAAGGAGTTTTTCCAAAAAAAAAAAAGATGAACTGTCTGTATTTTAATGGGATGTTCTTAGAATATTGTTATTCCCCACTCAAACTCTCATGGCAAGTAAATCACAGAATCACAGACTGGTTTGGGTTGGAAGGGACCTTAAAGATCATCAAGTTCCAACCCCTCTGCCATGGGCGGGGACACCTCTGACTAGACTAGGCTGCTCAAAACCCATTTCAACCTGGCCTTGGTTGGGAAGGGGCATCCACCACTTTTTTGGGCAACCTGTTCCAGTGTCTCACCACCTTTGTAGTGAAGAATTTCTTCCTAATATCCAATTTAAATCTACCCCCTTCCAATTAAAAGCCATCCCCCCTTGTCCTATCACTACATGCCCTTCTAAAAAGTCCCTTTCCAGCTTTCTTGTAGGCCCCTTCAGCTACTGGAAGGCCTCACCTGAGTTCTGGAAGGTCCTCCCGAGCCTTCTCTTCTCTGGGCTGAACAACCCCAACTTTCTCAGCCTGTCTTCATAGGATAGGTGCTCCAGCCTTCTAGTCATGTTTGTGGCCCTCATCTGGACTTGTTCCAGCAGTTCCATGTCCTTCTCCTGTTGGGGACTCCAGATCTGGATGTACTCCAGGTGGGGTCTCACGGGAGCAGAGTAGAGAGGCAGAATCACCTTTCTGGACAATATTGACAAGTTAAAGCATTCACATGGAAAAAATATTTTTGTCTTTAGGAAAGTCATATTTGTCCTCTCAACTAGATTAGCAGAACACCTAGGAATATAACAATGGGGAAAAAAGACACCAAATTTATTGATTAATACCTTATTTATTTTCAGACAGATGAAATCTCGCCATCTGCATCTCTTCCTACCAGCTATAATGGGATTTGTGGCTGCCACTGTATCCATAGTCTATTACCATAATATTGAAACATCTAACTTTCCAAAGTTACTGTTGGGTAAGTCTAAGTCTCACATTTACATACTCTTACAAAACCCATTAGATTAGCCTATGTCAGCTTGCTTAGATTGTAGATGACGATGAAATGTATGAGAATATTGGAAGGGAGATGAATAATTCTCCATTTATTGAACTAGTGTTATTGTAGGAGTTGCACCTTTTATAGGCCGCACACTGAAAACTATTTTTAAAATTATCACAAAAGGAAAAGCAGAGTATGTTTATTATATTATAGCATAGGTTTTTAGGTATTTTTAACACTGCTCAATATTTTGAGGCAAAAACTTGTCTTTATTCAAAAGGGCTATTTCAAAAGGGCACTTTTGGTAGTAATCTGATCACAAACCATCCTGTGTACATGACTGCTGTTACTCAGCATCTATTCAGTTGATTCTGAGATTACCCAGTTAAATGATGGATGTCACCTCTCTGGTGTTCATGGTATCTGTCTCAGTCAGGAGATGGTCAGAAGAATTTAACTAGATGTTGCAGGATAATGTTTCGTAGAAGTATACAGTCAGAATTACCTGTAACTCAACAACCTGAACTAGCCATTGGCACATACCAACCAGGATGAATGGTATAATTAAATATATAAACTCTCTTTCAAAATGAGTTTACCTGACACGCACTCTGCTTTTTCAAAGAAGCAATGTGATATTTGTCAAGTTATGTGACTTTTTCTTCAGTTCAGTATCAAAATTCCCCTTCAGATTCTCTTCAGTGAACTTTTGTAATTGTGTGAAGACCACCATTGTGGGTCTCTTTGAAAAGTGGTGGGCCAGGAAAGGAAGTAGTGACGTGGAAAAATAGTGTAAAGCAAATTTCTCAAACCTGAATTCCTGACTTGGGCTGACATCACACTGTGCCAGGCTGCAGGCTGATGAATTAAGCTTGCATTGATTTAAGACAAGGAATATTTCTGTTTGAGAAAGATAAAACCTCTTCAGCATTGGTATAGCTATTTATTTATTTATAATTATTCATGTGCATCTGTTTTACAGCTCTCTTTCTTTACTGGATAATGGCCTTTGTCACCAAAACGATCAAGCTTGTCAGATACTGCCAGGAGGGTGTGTCTTTTTCTCAGCTGCGCTTCTGCATCACTGGAATTATGGTCATTCTCTATGGGCTGCTGATGGCTGTGGAGATCAATGTCATTCGAGTTAGAGTATGTGGTTTCTTTATCAGGGTCTGAGAAGATACCAGTAGTATCTTAGGGGTGAAGATGGGTCTTTAGTCTTAGTAACTGGCTTGTGTCAAATTTAAACTCAAGTTTAGCTTAGGCCTTGTTAATTCTGTAGAAATTCCAGGGACCTGACATCGCTTTAAAATATACGTCCTTGATGTGTCCCTAGACTTGGTATGTATATGTGCCTCTGTATCTGTATACACACAGAGTGTTTATGCATTTGTATCGATAGATTTAGATGCATATTTTTGCATGTAAAGGGTATATGTGTGTATTTGTGTCATCTATACAGTACATGCTGTGTTAAAGGTGATAAACTATGTAAGTAGTGAAAGTGTAAGTTAGCATACGTTCTTACCCATGATAATTTAAAACATAATTATATCCCAAGAATTCTTTTTTGTTGTTGTTCAGAGAGATAAATGGTACTGGAAGGTTACAGAGCTGTGGCAACATCCCATATTGCTCAATTTCTTGTCAATTACGCTGTCAAAACGGAAATGCTTCTATTTATATCCAAATTCATGTTGAAAGTCAATGTATGTGAATTTGACACTGTAGCCATATTACACGTGGGTTTTTTTCCTAAAAATTGCCATTAATAAGATAACTAAATCCTGAACACATGCTATTTTCTCCTCTCCAGAGGTATGTATTCTTCATGAACCCTCAGAAAGTAAAGCCACCAGAGGATCTACAGGACCTGGGGGTGAGGTTTCTTCAGCCATTTGTCAATTTGCTCTCAAAAGCGACTTACTGGTGGATGAATACTCTTATTATATCAGCTCACAAGAAACCTGTGGACCTGAAGGCAATCGGAAAGCTTCCAATTGCAATGAGAGCACTGACAAATTATGTTTGTCTCAAAGAAGCCTACGAGGAGCAGAAGGTAACCAAAGATGTTTGAGTCACTCTCTTACCTTAGAAATTACAGTATTACATTGATTTTTTTTTTTTTTTTACTTCTCTGAAACCTTAGTTTTAGGAATTCTTAACTTAGGACTGTTTGTTCCAAGGTGAAACATGGCTAAGGAAGTTCCACTCCAATGGTTACTGTTTGGTTTTAAGTGAATTTACAGTAGGAGAGAGTTGCCAGACTGAGAGCAACTGGAAACTAAAACCATAACAGACTGATCACTTGTTAGATTTCATTTTAAAAATGAAAGCCTTGTTTAAATCTTTGCTACTTATGGCAGCATCTTAAATTAGAAAACATACTATCCATAGTTTCAGCTGGAAACACTCATCTTCACTCTTTTTTTTTCCCAGAAAAAGAACTAGCCAAAACCACACATTAAGAATAGCCAAAACACTGGTGTCTTGTCAGTAGTGTTTTAGTCACCATTCCAAAACAGAGCACCATACGGTCTGCTAGGAAGAAAATTAACTCTATCCCAGACAGAGTCGGTATCAAAACCCATGGTTGGGCAAACTCACTGTGTAGGGTAGGACTTCCCAGATAAACTTCTGGATACATTTAGGTAAAACTGTGGCATTTTTTGTGTGCTTAAAGCTGGTGATTTCTGCCAAAAAAAAAAAAAAAGAGATTTTGAAGAAAGGAGAGAAAGGACTTGAGAGCCTGCCATCCTGATTTGTATGTACATATCAATCCTCAAGCATAAACAGAGAGAATACACGCATTCAGAGGCCCCTTTGGAAAAGGTGTCATGTAGGACAACAAGCATTTAATTCCCTTTCCTGCACACATACCACATAAACATGTTTCCAAGCAGTGCATGGCTGAGAACTGTGATGTGAGGCGAAGCTGGGAGGAGCGGCTCTGCTCTCAGCAACCAATGGAGCTGCAGACTCCTTCCTGTGCCCTCTGAAATGACACCATAATCGGTACAATTGCTTCTGTTGTAATAGATTTAGGTTTCTTCTCTTTCCTTTTGTAGTCAGTGCTAGAGACCAAGACCCTTCTGCTTTAAGCAGAATACTACTTAGTCATTGGGCCTGAGCTTTTAATAGCAACAGAGAAGTGCAACTCTTAGGCCAGCTCCTTAAAGAAGCACTTGGTGCCTAAATCTTTCTTAAAGAGACCAAAGATTCTTAGCCACCTTCATGCTCTGAGGACCTGAGTCTTTGTGCCATTCTTAATGGCACAGCGCAATGACTGGGTACAACCATTTGTCTGTGGTTCCTTTCCATCAACAGATAATTGCATCTGCCTGCACAACTCAGGTGCCAAAAGGCAAGTTAAGTGTGCTGTTGCTCATGGGTGCGACCACAAACATTCAGTGTACAGCTACGCTCGGCGTGCGTCATGCACATAAGAAGACTTGCATGAATGTGCCTGTGCCGTTCCATCCACCTACGTTTATGAAGCTGGCTTACATCAGATTTGTTAGTCTCTGTAACTGTTTAAAGTCTTCAGGTTACCACAGCCTCTAGCACATTTGCACTAATATTTGAAAACAGGCTGTAACCCTAAAGTAAACTGATACTTCATAGATAAAATTAAAGTAAACTAAAGGGCTAAAAGCAACCCAGAGAGCCAGGCAGTGGAACTTGTGGTTCGCTCCCATAGAGAAATGTGCTGGTTTGTGCAAGGTTGGGCCAGAAAACAGCTGCAGAATTAGGAAAATTCTTCAGGTTGAAGTGTGGTCTGCAGTCTGGCAGAGATGATATGTCACTGTCTTTGTTGCCAGGGTGTATTTTACACTAATCTCCCACAGCTGGTGAGGGGAGCCCCCCAGCATCCTCTGGATTAAGTGGGGTTACCCCTGCCTGTGCCTGGAGATAACTGGTCTCAGTTGTGCTCCATGGCCCTGCAGGAAGAAGGCTTCTGTTCCTTTCCAAACCCTTCTTATCACTTCGCGATGAAAGATGCTGAACATGGCCATGAATATTCTGTATTGTAAAATACCTTTGAGATTGCTCACATGATGTTGTCTTGCCATCCCTTCTGCATGCTATGAAAACTGAAAGCACCTGAAGATCTATACCAAAAAATAGCACATGGGGAAATGAGTCAGGTTCAATTTTGATGATTGTTTTCTCAAATTTACTGTTTTCCAAACTTGTGTCTAAGCATACAGGAATGTCAAGTAGAGGATTTGAGATTAAATTTTAATGGCTGCTATAGTCTGCTAAAATAGCATGTTGCTACTTGATTAACCATGACATCTGTGAATGTTGGGGGGAACTTTTTCTTGTTATCTTTGATGACATTGGGCAAGTCCTGAAACCCATATTCAACTATTTAGACAGAATTCTTCTGGCTCCAGTCATATCAAGTTTTTCCCACTAGCACACGACACCTAAACTCACACTTCTCAGTGATAAATATGAATTCATTATTCTGTTCTGTGGTTTTTTTACATTTTTGAATTTTCATGATGTATTCATAGCATTATGAACACATTCACTATTCAAAATTCTTTAGTTCTAAGTAATTTTTCAAAGCATCAAGTAATTGAAATTTAATATTACTTTCATGCTACAAGATGTTTTATAGAATTTTAAGGACAGTTATCAATAATTTTCTTACAATACTAAGTAATGTAAGCCAACAAAATACAAGGTTAAATGACTAGCTAGTGATTGACATTCTAATTGGCTATTAGTCTAATAGTTGCTACTGCAAAAGGCATTCCAACTCTTACAGTAAGATACAGGTCATTTGTTACTGGTTTTGTAGATAGTTTGTGTTTGGCAACATAGCATAACACAGAATATCATAGCATAAGAAAACCACATAGCAATGTTCTTTCAATTAGCAGGTACTATAAAAACATGGGTAAGTCAAACTCTTTTGATAATTACCCTTGCTTAAATACATTGTTTGAGGTTTTTCCTAAACAAAGTGTTGCCAAGAAATTCCCATTGCAATTGACTTTCCTTATCTCATTATTTTCTGCCATGAGTAAACATTCTAGAAGTTGGACATGCTGTGTTTTCTTGCTTTTCTGGACAGTCTCCTATAGAAACAGAAATACCTCATCTTACAATGTTTTTATCATAGTTTTCTATGAATCCTGGTGAAATTCAAACTGAATAGGAAGGCTATACATACAGGGCTAGACTCATCACCCTGAATTCATATATTCTCTTTAATAAATGTTCACACTTCCTAATATATTAATGGATATTTTGGCTGAAGATAAAGAATTCTTAAATAAGATTAAGAAGATAAAAAAGTCTTTAATGATATGTATTGAAACTCTCACTGCCAAATTTTTGGACCTATTTACTCGGTTGCATTTGTCACATAATCCCCCTCCAAAAAATTGTATTCCTATTGTTGCTTGGCTTTTGTTTTGGTTTCTGTGTAAGCAGTCTAAATATTTCAAACTACATTTTAACAGATCATAAAGGCTTGGGGAGACTGTCTGGACAGCTGTCAGGCAGAGAAGGACCTGGGGGTGTTGGTCGACTGCAGGCTGAATATGAGCCAGCAGTGTGCACAGGCGGCCAAGAAGGCCAATGGTATCTTGGCTTATATCAAAACCAGTGTGGTCAGTAGGTCTAGGGAAGTAATTGTGCCCCTGTACTTGGCACTGTTGAGGCCACACCTCGAGTGCTGTGTCCAGTTCTGGGCTCCTCACCAAAAGAAGGACATTGAGGTCCTGGAGCGTGTCCAGAGAAGGGCAACCAGGCTGCTGAAGGGGCTGGAGGGCAAATCCTATGAGCAGCGGCTGAGGGAGCTGGGGATGTTTAGCCTGGAGAAGAGGAGGCTGAAGGGAGACCTTATCACCACCTACAACTACCTGAAAGGAGGTTGTAGAGAGGTGGGAGATGGTCTCTTCAGCCAGGTGACAGGAGATAGGACAAGGGGAAATAGCACAAAGCTGTGCCAGGGCAGGTTTAGATTGGACATTAGGAAAAAATTTTTCACTGAAAGAGTTGTCAGGGCCTGAAACAGGCTGGACTACCATATTGGCTGGACTCGCTCTAACAGGTCCATGTCTTTCTTGTACTGGGGACCCCAGATCTGGATGCCGTATTCCAGGTGACATCTCATAAGAGTGGAGGAGATGGGGAGAATCATCTCCCTCAACCTGGTCATACTTCATTTGATGCAGCCCAGGACACAGTTGGCTTTTTGTCTGCAAGCATGCATTGCGGGGCCAAGTTGTCCACCAGCACCCCCAAGTCCTCCTTGGGGCTGCTCTCAAACCATTCTCTGCCCCGCCTGTAGTTGTGCTTGGGATTGCACCCACCCATGTGCAGGACCTTGCACTTGGCCTTGTACTTCATGAGGTTCACATGAAGCCTGTCAAAGTTTCTCTGGATGGCATTGCTTCCCTCCAGTGTGCTGACCACACCACACAGCTCAGTGTCATCCGCAAAGTTGCTGAGAGTTTATGTCTCACTGTTTATGTCGTCGGCATGCTAAACTGCCAGTCCCAATAGTGACCTCTAGGGAACACCACATCACATATCCCAGAATAGATTTAGCACATTGACATTACAATTGGTTTACACATCAATCAAAACCATATGTAAATCTATCACATGAATAGAAAGTTTTACTTTTGGGATGATGTAATTGAAAATGCAGTTTTTAACACTGAGGGGCAGGAGCATTTCTTATACCTGCTATTCATGTACCACTGTGGATCTTCCCTGTTATGGCAAAAAGAGGAGGAAGGGAGGTGTGTTAGATAGCTAGAAATTACAGGGACAAAGCATTGCCCTTTGCCATCAAGCTGGCACTGTCAGCTACAGCACTAAGAGGACAGTCAGATTTCCATATTGCCTGAGGTGTACCTTACAGGTGCCTTCATTTACCAGCAAGTGCTGTCTCACTGCCCTTATTTGAACTGTTGAATGCCTCAGGTAGAAAAAATTAATTAACCTAAATAAAGGATAGGGTTGGCACATGCAACATACTGCAAACCCCTAACAGTGGCCCTCTAGAACCATTCTGGAAAAGAACGTAAGGTTATAAGAAAAATCCGCGCTCCTTTATTCACCATCCCATTAGATACTTCAGAAAATTTGAAGTCCTGATTAAAGAAGAAATTACAGTGTTTAGCAATAGAGCTTATTAGATAATTTAATTTAATTATACTTTTTTTCCAGTGAAAAGTAAACAGATTTCATGTAACGATCGCAGTTATGTGAACTGCAGTAGTAATGAAAATTGCTACTGAAATAGTAAGCTCTAATTAAGGAAATTAGGATTTACCATTGCCATTTACTGAATTTGCCATTAATTGAATGCTGAGAATAGTGTGCAGTTTTTCTGAAAGCCAGTGGATGTGTTTTCCTATGAAGTTAGCCTAGCTCCTGTCAAGCTGTTAAAGTGCAGGTCATTTATTTGAGGAGGATGCTCGTAGCCCCTGTAATGCAGTCTAGCTCAAAACCCATTAGGGACAAATTCAGAGCCTTTGGTCTGAGAAACTCGCATGAGGCCCCTGTGTTCTTTCCCTCGTCAGAAGAAACAGTTTCATTCTTAGCCCTTTCTGAAATGTTAGCTTTAATTTGCCTCACTTTTGCTTATTTCTCTGTATTAAGCTTCTGGGCATTGGGCATGATCAGCCTGGCATCATCTCTACAAGCTGGTGAACCACTCTCTGGTGGCTTATAAAAACTTACAGTTTTCTGGCACCATGAACGTATTCTATCTCAGCATCGATGTGGTATAAAAGGACAAACCAAGAAAAAAAGAAACAATTACTTGAGGCAGCTAGGCAGGTACAGGCATACCTGATTGTCTTTAATTTGCTGGGGCAGGGGGTTCTTATTACTTAAAATGTCTCTGTGAACACTCAAGAGGGCTTGGCTTGGGTCACAACTTGCAGGCATCTGTGCTATTTGAAAAATGACAGAAGCTTTTTTAGAGCGTCAAAAGCTGCTGCCTGAAGTGCAAGGAAGCACACTGCAGACCACGGGTATGTTAGGTGAAGCTCTTCTTTATGTCTAAAAGACCTCAGAAATATCAGAACTCCTCTGACTAGATACAGCAACATCTGCTGGTTGGTGGTTTAGGGCAAGAGTTGTGATGCTGCATAGATTCAAAGAACTGAAGGCTAGAAAGGACCTTGAGTTGATGTAATCGTACCTCTCAAAATAGCCTGTTACCCCCACCTTTTTGAGCCTAGTAATTAGTGATTGGCTGAAGTGTGTCTTCCTGGAAGGCACCCAAAAGATAGAAAAAAACCCAGATAAATTAAAATATAATCTTGTAGGTATCTCTGTGTTTTTTCCTTCAATCTCTTTCTCACATCGGAAGCCTTGACTGGATCAAGTAATTTCACAGCTGCCATGAAAGTCCAGATAACCTATATGAGCAAGGGCTTGAAAGGTCAGACCTTTTCCTGAGTGTACATGTGACAAGGAGCAATGGCTTGGTGCCAGTATGGTTAATCTGTGTCTGCATTCCTGTGTTCACAGGGTCAGAAAAGTGTTAGGCTTTAGAGGTAAGGACTCACAGTTACCAAGAGGAAGCAGAATTTGAATTTTCTGTGAAGAATGTCTGAAATCTGTTGATATCTACAGCACGTTTGCTACCTCACCTACTCCATAACACCCTTTCAGGAAACATTTGGGCATCTAGGCGGGAACAATGTGGAAGCTGTAATTTACAGCCAGGGAGGCTGCTGCTTCTTGGAAAACTGATACCTATATCTTTTTTTCCAGAAAAAGGTAGCAGACCAGCCCAACCGGAGTCCCTCCATTTGGTTAGCCATGTACAGTGCTTTCGGACGACCAATTCTTCTCAGCAGCACATTCCGGTACTTGGCTGACCTGCTGGGTTTTGCTGGGCCATTATGCATTTCTGGCATTGTCCAAGGCTTCCAGAACACAACCAATAATACAAACACAACAGAAAAGGTAACCTGACAACATGAGCTGAAAAACTTTGTTTGGTATTAGTTCTAGATTCATATCAGGTATTTAATGCGTCTGGCTGCATGCTTTTATATGTCTGTGATCACCATGTTATTATTTCACAGTTTCTTGCAAGCAAATTGATTATTTTTTTGTGAGAGATGGTCAAGTTAAACACAGGAGCAGTGGAAATCTTTGGTATGAATGCAACACAGTTAGTGCAGGCTTCCCCCAGTTGCCCAGCTGTCTGCCTCTTGGTGGAGTCATCCCTACAGTTCTGGGGAGAAGGAACAGGTCTTTGGTTTCTATTCAGCTGTACCTTCTCCTGTCAGGCAGGACACTGCTGGAGGTTCAGTGATGCACCCAGCAGGGGTGAGTCTGGGAATTTTGCTTAAATGCCATTTGTAGTTTGTTGGCAGGTTTAAGCACTCTGAAATCTGTTTTCCACTGGGAACCAGAGAGTTGTCACTCCATATTATTATTGTGCTGCTTTGGGCTACGATGAAATTCATGGGTGCATGTGAGTGGTTGAAAAGCATCCACTATATTTAATGGCACTCTTGATACTGGAGTTGCACAAAAGATGCTAGTTCACAGCTCCATTTCAAGTTTCACCCAGACTGAACTTTCAGAGACCACCTCTAAGCACTGAGCAAGCCTCTGATACAGAACATTTTCTACCATTAGAAAAAGAATTTATTAGTATTTAGTGAAAAGATACAGGTAAAATTAATTTACTAGCTGGCAGCAGAGAAGACATGATGAAGAAATTTTCCTACATCTGTCTTCTGATACAGAAACATCTCCATATACATCGTGTGGTGAGTGTTTTGTATTTGAATGAGCAGATAGGTATGTAATGGAATAAAATTTTCCCTTCCAGATAAAGCATTTGACTATCATCACTATCCAAACATCTCCTTGGCTGCTCTTGCCTGACATTCATTTTCTTGACTGATCTGAATTTGGCCATTGCACTGAAGAAGAAGAGTTTAATTGTGCAGCTTATCAAGTAAAGCTCTTTATCATCCTTGAACCTGTACATGTTGGATTAGAGACACAGAGCTAAAAGGCAAAGTGCACATTATGCCACAAAAAATACATTTTTTTATTGTATGTTGAACAAACAAGGTATTTTAGCTTGAAAACAATAATTTCTGGATCTCAAGTTTAGGAATCTTTACTTTGTTTGCTTCTTTTATCTTTTGTACTCTTCAGTGTAGTGCTTTTAGTTGTGGGGTTTTTTAAGTTTTAATCAGCACTGGCTGAAGGGAAGATAAAAAACATTGAAAAACTTGAAACCACTCCAAGAGCCTGGCTTGGTGACAGTCACTATTTCTCTTGGATAAATTTCAGAATACATTTGCTTTTAATTTATGGATTTTGATAAACTTAGTTGTTCTTGTTATTATGTGTTTCTCTAGTTTCAATTAATGCAAGTCAATTGACTTTTATGCTTATTCCCCCTTAATTCCTGAGAACTTTATATACATTGATAAAGGTATATACAACTGCTGTTTTATTATTAATACCCCACTGTGTAAATGTGGGCAAGTTAGATGCAGCAGAACATTAAGATAAGAGTTTTCAAACATAATAATCTGTCCAATAGAGCAATTAAGCAAACCTTGTTTCAGAGAGTCTTGGGCTGGTTCAGCAGCTTAGTCCTATTATTTTAGTGGGATTTAAATGTCTTACAGACATTGGACTTTTTGAAAAGATTGTTAGGTGCTTAGAAACACTATTTCCCAGACTTTCATCTCAGAATCAGGCTGGATATTGTAGGAGAAGAGGCTTTATCCCTTTTCTTTTTGTTTTTTTTTCCCCCCAAGAATTTTAGTACATCCTGCTTCCAGCTGGATCGGAAATGCCAAAGGAACAGCCTTCCTTGCAGTATTTTGGTATATTTGTTTCCTTTTCTGTCTGAAACAGAGCAGCACAGTGAACATAAAAACTAGAAAATGAAAACAATAAAATGATTTAAACAATATTAAGCTTTTTTCCCTCTTGAGGCATTTAAACTTCATTTTTTGGGGAATACCAGCATATATCTTCTTATTTTACTCAGAATTCACATGTATCATAGATTACATTTCTGGAATGAATTGTTTCTGTAATATACAAATGCAACATAAGCAGCTAATTCCATAAAATGAAAAATGTTTTCTTGCAGCTTCTTCGTGATGCAGGTGGAATGAGCTTTATTTTCTACTGACTACCATTTCTGTCCTGTAAATGATCAGAATTCAATGGAGAAACTAAAGCAAAGAGAAACATGGTGATCCAATTCCTCATTTCCAGATAAAACCAATTATTTTTGTAACCTCTAAATCTTTGGACCATGAGCAGAGTATTTAATTTGTATCCAAATGACTTTTATACATAGAGCAGTGAGAAATCTGATTTCCATAACTTTCCCATAGAATTTTTTTTTTCCTAATGCAATGACTGAATTTCCTGGTTTTCAGTGTCTCAAGAACATGCAATCCTGTCTATGCCACATTCACCATTTTTTTTCCTTAATTTCAGGTGAAGGATCCATCAAATTCATATCTTTCCTCAGAGGAATTCCTCAGGAATGTTTATGTTTTGGCAGTTCTTCTCTTCCTGGCCCTTATCTTGCAGAGGACATTCCTGCAGGCATCCTACTATGTCACTACAGAAACTGGCATCAACTTACGAGGTGCTTTATTGGTGAGCAAAGATGTTCCCACAATCTGCAAAATTCACTGATAATAGCTCCAGCTTTGTGCTTTGATTTTTATATGTGTAATTTTTTTTTTTAAATCTAAACATTCAGTTAACAATTGTTTAAGAGAGGATATGCACTAAATTTTTATACAAGGAAAAATAATGTCACTGACATAGCCAAGCTGATGGCAGCAATTCCTTTCATCAAAATCTAAACTTATCTTACTAACATGTAGAAGTTTAAGCCTCACTCTGTGCATATAGGAACACATCTTTGCACATGATATTAGGTATATGAAGATGAGCAGGGTTGGTCTTTCTCTGCATCTGCTTTGTTCATTTCAATCACAGAGTCACAGAACGTTTAGAGTTGGAAGGGACCTTGAAAGACCGTCTAGTCCAACCCCCCTGCCAGAGCAGGATCAGCTAGACTAAATCACACAGGAACACATACAGACCTGATTATTTCTTTCTCTCTTTGTGGCTCCCACTTGCCAAAATGGGGACTCTCAGGACCATAGGCAGAAGATATAATTCACCATGGTCCGTAGACAAATCTATGGGATCTACCTTGCTTATGGACAAAACAAAGCAAAGAGTACAAATTATTTTAAAAACTTCCTTAAAGCTTCATTGTTTGATATTGGGTCTTAACTGTGAACTGGGCTCACGATATTTGTCTTCAAAATTCTGGTAGATAAAAACCCTGATTAATTTTAAATCCCGTTAAGCTCTTACAAATTTTATGGGAACAAGTGGCCAGGTGAAGGAGAGAAACCCAAAGGAACCCTGATCAAAACCTTATAGCATGAATTTATCTAGCTTTTCAGAAACAAGGATCTCTCTGACAGACAGTGTCACAGAAAAGCAGGCTCAATGAATGTTCGTTAAATAACTATTTTTGCCCAGCCTCCTAAATTTTGATGTTTTGCTGTCATTCTGTTCTATTTTAGGTCTGCATTAAGCAACAAACGTTTTAGGAAGAATTGGAGGGTTTTTAAGTCAGTTCTCTCTCTTGTGCTTTCTTTCACTTTGTCTCCATCTCTCTGTCTCAGGTGAGAGACTGGGAGAAGGGCTGTCGTAGGTAAAGACTGATGTCACAGTTTGAAACATCCTGCTGCTGCTGTTGTTTTATAATTATGTTGTTTTCATACCTTCCCTTCTATTCCTTTCCCACAGGCAATGATATATAATAAGATCCTGCGGCTTTCCACATCCAACTTGTCCATGGGAGAGATGACGCTGGGACAAATCAATAACTTGGTTGCCATAGAAACAAATCAATTAATGTGGTTCTTGTTCCTGTGCCCCAATCTGTGGGCAATGCCTGTTCAGGTAAAGCATCAAAGTTAAGGGCCTCATTTCAGAGATACTCCAACCCAGTTGAAAAAAGCACATGTCTGTGAGACTGCTACAAAACCCAGCGTGCAACCTGGACTTCACACTTGTTTGCTGGGAGGACTAACAAGCAGAGACATGGCCCATCCTTTCCTCCAAGGGCTGGGAGGCAGTGTCTCTGGGGGCCAGCAAAGAGAGAGGAAAATTTTTTTGAGCAGGATTTCCATGTCATAGATATGATCTGTCACTTTAAGAATGATGACCTGTCCTCCTTTCCCTGCTCACACATCTCCCACTACTGACACAAGGCATTGCTTTTATTTCTGCTGCACGGCAGCAGCGCAGGCACCTGACCAGCGCCAAGTATTGCTCTTGCAGTGACCACTTGTAGCTGTGTTCTGTGGGGGGAGCAAAAAGCAATTGAGTCCTGCTCAGTGACTGACAGCAGTCCTGATAGCATGCTGCACAAAGTGCTCAGAGGAGCTTTCATCCCAACAAGCTTAGGTACTGTATACATCTGGTTCTTAGTAAGATTTGTGGGAAGGAGAGTTAAAAATTATTAGCCTGGAAAAAGTCTTGAGAAGTGCAAAACAACGACCTAAGCTACACTGACTTTCCATGAAGCTTGGACTCCTGTAGCACCCCTCAACAATTTTAACTTGGGGTGGGATTGGCATGGTCCTTACCTATAGGCGATCCTGCCAACATGTAGCCAGTTTAAAAAGGGATAGAAGCCACTCTTAAAGCAGATCTGGTTTGCTGAAATTCTTGGAACTGTAGCAGTCATCTTTTATAATAGTAATATTACTACCACTAATAGAAGCAAATATTGGCTTTATCTGTCCATTTTAGGATCAGGTAGGATTTAGAGAGTCATAAAATAATTTATGGAGAAAAAGACAAAAATGTGTGCATGGTAACCAAGGTTAGAAATAGCACAGAGGGTTTAATTTTAAGGCACTGTTTCATATCCAGGTTTATTTGCAAGTGTTGCTGCTAATGCTTTGAATGTTATCAAATGAACAGGTGGCCCGATTCATGTGGCTAGTGAAAAACTATACGTACCTTAAATTCATCATTTGTCTTTTTTATAAAGCCTCTGTCTCAGCCACTGTAGGAACGTAAGGGCCTTCCTCACCACTGCAGTAAAAGGCTGGTTTGAGGAAGCTTCTGATGATTTTGCTGGTTCCTGTAGTTCACCTTCAGGCACTGAGGAGACAGGGAACACGGGGGTAGCTTGGCCATAGCTTTGTCCAGGAATGAGCATAGTATCACTGATGAATTTGCCCCTGCTAAGGAACTTGGTGAGTGAGTACCTGTGGCCTAAGTTATAGAGGGCTCCTTCTGCTCTCTTGCCCTAGCGATCATTGCAATTACCTGACTATTACTATTGCCTAAATATTACCATTCCTTTAGTATTACTTAATATTTCCTTCTCAGAATATTATACAACTGATATCAATGACACTGGTGTTGTGGGAACATGTCTTTCTGCCTGATCAGCTCAATTGGCTGCTTTTTGGAAAGGAAAAAAAAAAACAAACAGAGGGAACTTGATAACTCTAAGCTAGATTATAACTATACCACTTGGAAAAGGTGGTGGGACTGTCCTGTCTTGCTTTTTGCAAAGGACTTCAGCTTAAAGGGACATTCTAAGAAACAGCAATTGTCAAGGCTGCTGCCTCCTCAAGCAGAACAGCTTGTAGCAAATACTGAACTCATATAGAATCATAGAATTGTTTTGGTTGCAAGGGACCCTTTACATCATCAAATCCAACCATAACCCCAACCTACCATCCATTACTAAATCGTGTCCCTCAGCACCAGATCTAACCTTTGAAATACCTTTTAGGTATCTTTTAAATACCTCCAGGAATGGAGACTGCCCCACTTCCTTGGGCAGTCCGTTCCAACACCTAGCAACCCTCTGTGAAGAAGTTTCTCCTAATATCCAATCTGAACCTCTCTGGCATAACTTGTCACTTTAAATACCTCCAGGAATGGAGACTGCCCCACTTCCTTGGGCAGTCCGTTCCAACACCTAGCAACCCTCTGTGAAGAAGTTTCTCCTAATATCCAATCTGAACCTCTCTGGCATAACTTGTCACTTTTCCTGTCACTTGTCACTAGGGAGAAAAGGTCAGCCCCCGCCTCTCCACAATCTCTTTTCAAGTAGCTGTAGAGAGCAATTAGATCTCTCTCAACCTCCTCTTCTCCAGTCAACCCCAGTTCTCTTAGCTGCTCCTCATAACATTTATTTTCTAGCCCCCTTGCCAGCCTCATCACCCTGCTCTGGACACGCTTCAGCAGCTCAATGTCATTTCTCTAGTGAGGGGCCCAAAACTCAACGCAGTACTCAAGGTGGGGCCTCACCAGAACTGAATCTAGGGGGACAATTACTTCCCTAGTGCTAATCCAGACCAGGATGCCATTGACTTTTTTGGCCACCCAGGCACACTGCTGTGAGCCAGTAGAGCCACGGCCTGCTGAAGATTGCAGTGAATCCTAAGAAATGGATAATGAATCCACTATTATCTAAACTGTCTACTGTTATCTAGAACAAAAACTCACTGCAGGATCAGGGCCCTAGCAAGGGCTTCAGTTTGCCCAAGTATAAATTGTTACCTGTAACGTCGTATTACTCTGCTAAGAGAATGGCATGTAGGTATGCTAATTTACATTCTAGGAGACTGAAAACCTAAATAATGCTTCAGAAATGTTGAACTCCACTGATTCTTATTTCTGATATTGTATATAAAGACAGAACTGACTCATTGAAGAGACAGAAAATATACAAAGTAGGGAGCTAGTTCTGTACACCCTGTTACCAAGGTCATCTCTGTATTATGAAGCAGAATGTTTTTAAAAATACTTATGTAGCTTGTATTAATACAGGGACCAGAATCATCAGAGCCATTCCCAGATAAATCTTTGTGGGAAATGTTCCCAAACTCTTTGTAGGGTTAACGTAGCATCTTGGTATTGTCCTGCCAAGCCACATGGTATTGATGCATGAGCTCAGGTTTGTGTCAGCACATCTGCATCATGCCTGTCTTAGATGAGCCTCTGCAACTGTAAGAGGATCGCTATGACAGAATGCGAAAGTGATTCATGACTGTCCTAAGACCTTTGAATATTTCCAGAGTGGTATGAGGAGCTCTAGTGTAAATAAGACTTGAAGGCAGTGGTTCTGTAAAATGCCTTGGGGCAAGCACCATCATCTTAGTACTCCTTTAGTTCTGTGGAAACCTGATCTGGAATTAGGACTACCAGGCACTAACATAAACTATGCAGTTAATGTAAAAAATAAAGGCTTCTGGGTTCATTTCCCACACTTTCCAAACCTGACCTCTGAAGTACAGGCTCAGCTGATTCCTACAAACCATTTAACTGTTTATTAGAAGAACAAATATTCTGGTTTTGCTATCATTCTGACATACTGAAATCTACTTTTTTTGCCTATGTTGCTTTTTCCCTCATAGATAATCATGGGTGTGATCCTACTCTATAATTTACTCGGAGTGAGTGCCTTGGTTGGTGCCGCTGTCATTGTGCTCTTAGCTCCAATACAGTACTTCATAGCTACGAAGTTGGCTGAGGCTCAGAAGAGCACTCTTGTAAGTAAATTATTTCAGTGACATTTGTGATCCAGGAATGACAACAGGGAACCAAGGGTTTTTCTTGTCAGTGAACGTTCGTTGCAGAGGTTTGGGCAAGTGGTCCCTTAATTCCATCTCGCCTCTCTCTCTTTTTCTGTGGCTCTGTATCTCTTCCTTCCTAATGTTTGTCAGACAACAATCTGATAGAAGTACGTGGGCCTTGACCCGCCTCCTCTTCCATTTGAATTAAATTATGTGAAAGGGTGTTATTCCTACATTTAGATGTTGCATTTCATGGGATGTTAGCTAACAGAACAAACAACTGATAAATTATAGGATGACAGTGTCACTTAATGTGTACAGCCCCCCTCTGGAATAACTAGAGACTTTATGCTCTTACCCTAAGCTTTGGTATTCCTTAAAAGTCAGCCAGCATTGCTGGATTAATATCTATTGTACATTCTTCAATGCTGTAAGCTTATTTTGATGTCTAATTTAGTTCACCAATTAGAAATGTTTTCTGATACTTTTCTAATTTTTAACTTCATTCTCATGATCCTTGAACTTTTTGAATCGGCCTTTGATGTTTGAGCTGTCAAATATTTAAAGATCTTTGTTATCTTAATATTCAGTGAGCAAATTATAGATACATGGACGTAATTTTCTGCACACTTCACTCCTGTTGAATCATGCCAATTTATACCAAAAGAGGATTTATCTTTGCATAATTTCAGACATAGTCTGGGTCTTTCTTTTTGCTCTTTTCTGAGTTCCTCTGACTCATAACATCTTTTGGGTTATGATTTTACCAAAGTTTAGGATTACCATTTCTTGGTGAGGGGCAGTTAACTAAATATATCAATAAACATCTCATTTTTATAAAATATGACCAGTCTGTACGAATCCCAGAATGAATCTTGTACCAGGAATTACACACATATAGTCTTCTGTCTGTTGTTATGAATACCATTGACCTATAAATCCACCTTCCTGAGTTTCACCCTCTGTTTGAAGGGTTTGGATGTTTCTGGTCTATGTCTCTTCTCAGAACAGGGTCACTTAATTTCCCCTGATGACTGTAAGCATTTTAATATCTCCAAAGAACATGGAATTTTATATTGTTTTACTCAGTACGGCCTGTACAAAATCACAAACAAAATTATAAATCTTTAATGACTTTTACAACAGGAGTGAAGGGAAAAGAGAATTATCATTAAAACTAAAAACTATTATAAATTTCTTTTCCTTGTTTTCTTTTGAAATGAAGGACTATTCTACAGAGAGATTAAAGAAAACCAATGAGATACTAAAAGGCATTAAGTTATTAAAGCTGTACGCCTGGGAGCACATATTTTGTACTAGTGTGGAAGAGACAAGGATGAAGGAACTCACCAGTCTCAAAACCTTTGCACTTCATACATCTCTTTCCAGTAAGCAACTATGTTTATAGTCCTCAGAAATGGATCCTGTTCTTCATGTTCACATTCCTCACGACTTCAACTAAAGCAAGATACAGCTGTGCCTGTGACACTAAATGTGTGTGTGGAATGTGATTTTAAAAAAGGCATGAAAAATCTGTAACAGAAACTTGAAATGATGGAGCATGTCCTGTTGATGTGATTTTTTTTTATTGTTTTCTGTTAGCTTAATTATGACATTACAGTTATGAATTGTTTTATAGTAAGAAGGCACCCGATAATATTAGTAGCTCTGATTACAGGAAAGATAAATTAGTGTCTGAAAGAAATTGTATTTTCTGTAATGTAGAAGAGCTGCAAGACTCTCATTGTGCACTCACTGTGTTGCATAATAATTGTGCACATAAAGCTTTTTCCCTCAGATCACTAAAGTATACAAATGAGATAATTACTTGTTTTATTTGTTTGTCTATTTAAGGTCTCTCTCTGTCATGGAAGGACATTTCTTCCTGCAGATGAATTTTCCTTTTGGAGTTTTAATTACTTGAATTGTAAATAACTGGATTCTTCTGGTGCCATATAACTAATTATAAAATTTTTCTTTTTTCATATAATCTGATCATGCCTATTTTATTTCTCTTTCACAGTTTTTATGAATGCAGCCATACCAATAGCAGCTGTTCTTGCAGTAAGACATGTTTTTTTTTCACTTTTCATTATGAAAAGGGAGAGAAAATGAGAAGGGAGAAGAGAAAGAAAGAAAGAAGGAAAGAAAGAAAGAAAGAAAGGACACCACTGTTATTGTAGTACATATTCCTCACAAAATCCACGGATGAGTTAATGTGCCCCTGCTAACTGTAGGATAGAATGAAACTGGGAGCATCCATTTCCAGAGGTGATATTTTACCAGTTCTGGCTTGGATTGGATTGGTAAAACCAAAAAAGAACTGTATTTTTTTAGTATAAGAAAGAAAGAAAAAAATAAATCATTGCAACTTGAAAGAACACCCATTTTGAGAAACTCTCATTTTGAAGAGGTTTTGGGTGGCTTTGCTTTTCTGTTGTCCAGCAGCGAAAATCATTCCTGTTTCACAGCGCATTATAAACCACTGTTTCAGTTTTCAGGACACACTACTCTGCAGTTTAAGGAGAAATAAATTTTGTTTGTCCTCTGGCCAGGTTTAAATCTCAGCCTGATGGACTGGAGGAACTATTGCATGCCAGTCAGTAAGGAGTCTTCACAGATCAGATTCTGAGGATGTTTACTCAGAGTGTGTACCAGAGTTTGATGAAATATGACCATAGTTCTGCATCTGTGAAAAAAACCCAAAACAAACCAAACAAACCACAACCGTAAGGTTTATTAGATTCTTACTAGTTTTTCTGGGTTGTGTCTTTCCTCTAAACCCTGAAGTCAGTTTCAAAACTTTACAAAAATAGCAAAGAATTTTTTTCATTCTTGAATGTACAAATCTCTTGAAATCATTCACAAGTTTTCAAACTCTTTTTCACTTTAATAGAAGACACCTTTCTCTTCAGTTTACTGTGATTCCAAATAAATTGAGGTATACAGTTATTGGCCTTAGTTGTTAAAATATTTTGGTTGCTGTCATTGTCCATCTTTTTCAAGAGTTGTTATCCTGACATGTTCTTTTCCTGATGTGACAGACTTTTGTGACATATGCGTATACCAATGACAAGCCACTGCAGCCCGCCCAAGCCTTTGCATCCCTGTCCTTGTTTCACATCCTGGTCACACCACTCTTCCTGCTCTCCACTGTGGTTCGCTTTGCAGTCAAGGCTATCATAAGGTAAGTGGCCCTTCTAGTTTCCCAACAAGGGAAGGTGCTGGAGAGAAAAGTTTGTTTCTACCTGCTCACATGGAAAAGGATTAAGAGGTGGGACTCAGGTGTTCGCAAATGAGAGAAAAATCAAAGTAACCATTTCTTGTTTACTGCATATTAAGAAAGAAATGTTCCCTTATTTTTATAGTTTCACCAAGAGTGAAGTCCAGATTGGAACTGGACTGTCCTTCCTTGGCATACACTCCTCACAGTGTGACTACCGACCATCACTCTTACCTGGTACTTTTCTGGGCTCTTGTCAACACAGAGGGAGAGGAGAGACTGACAGAAGCTGCCTAGCAAGAATGGTCTTGCTGGGCTTAACTCTACCTCCACAGAGGGTACATTGTGCTTTAAGTGAGAATTTGGTGTTGTCAGAGAGTGGATGAAGGAACGCAGCACTAGTTACTCAAGGGAAACTGATCCTGACAGAGCTTGTCTTATAAACAGCATTCTCCTGAATGGTGCTAAAGAGACACAGGGCAGGAAGCATGGTGAGGCAGACATTTGGGAGTTTGATCTGTGAGGGTTAGAGATCTGCATGGCAGGACAGAGAGGAAGTTGGCATGAAATGAAAAAGATTTAAAAAAAAAAAAAAGGGGAAAAGGAACTCATAAAATGTGTTGTTTCATCAGAAACTTACATGTTTGGGGCATATATTTCTACAAATAGCCTGAAAAAACAAATTCCTTCATGCTGGGCTATAGTGCATTGGTAGTAGGTCAAATTTCAGACTTTTGGCTGTTGTGTCATTGGTCCGTACGGAAAGAGTTACGGTCATGGGGCAGTTATGTAGACATACACACTGCCACGATGTCCCAAGAGGCACAAACTGGCACCTGACTGGCAGTAACATGTCAGATGCCAAGCACTAGCAGGATATGAAAACTGAATTAACCTTCCCACCCAGAAACATAGTTACTTCTTGCCAAGATTGAGGCACATTGGCAAGGGATTGCATTGCTGCTGCCACTGCCTCTTTTTGGTGGGTAAAGATAATGACAAATAGCAGCCATGGGACTTCAGGCTCCATAGCTGTCATTTCCCAGTACCTCATTCACTTAAAAAAAAAAAAAGAAAAAAAAAGGGGGTTATTTTTATCAAAGAAGCATCAGGGCCACATGAGAGACTTTCCCTAGGTTGAAAATGATATCTGGCTAGTGGAAAATCTCAAGTGTGCTTTGTAAATCATCCCAGCCTCTACATCTCTGCACTATGTTTAGTATAGCCCTAATATCAAAGTGGTGTGTATGTTTCCCTTAGCACTGCTGGCCACCCCTCAGGACATTATTTAAAGACTGTATTTGCCAAAACAAACTTTACCCTTTGGCAAACTTATTTCCTAACATCTTTCTCCCATGAACATCATGTCCCCCAAGTGAAGAATGAAGAATGTGTGCTTGGCCACTCCATGGCTCTATCATCAATCAAATACATTAATAGGGATATGCACTTATTTGCATTATGATTAAGTGCTTATACTTTGGTCAGAATCTCCATTTTAATGCAAAGAGCAGTTCTAGTACCATGAAAGCTTTTGAAGGTCCAAAATTAAAATTAAAATTTTTGGATTAAAATCCAAAGCAAGGGTTTACATCTTTGTAGGCAGATGACCAGAATGATGTCTCTTATCTTCTACAGGAAAATAAATTCTTGCCTGATGTACTTTTGTAAGACAGAAATTCTGATATGGGAGTTAGATGCATAAATTTTCCTTTCAAAAAAGGAGATAGGAGTTCATATACTGGCAGGAGGAAATAATGACAATAGCAGGGCTTTCTTGCTCAACAGTGTCTCTGTGGATTGAACACGTATTGATAATTTCATACCAAATGCTCAGACAGGACTTGAAACAGGACTAGCTTCCCACTTGCAGATTAATGTTCAAATCACTGATCTGAAGTCATATGTCCTCATGCTTTCTCAGTCTCTGGCTCAATGCACCTTGATTTTAGTTTTTGCAAAGTAACATAGCTTCACCATGACCAGTGGGTGCTTTTGGTCATCCCTTCCAGAGAACAATAGAGCCATGTGCTCACAGCACTGTGAAAGGAAGTGGGCCAGAAAGAGAACCATATCTTTCTGTGGTGAAGAATTAACTGAACCCGTGTGCTGTATTTCCCCAGGGGACAGTTTTAAGAAGTAGGCAAAGAGAGCACTTGCTGTATTTCTCCAAGGCTGGCAATGGCTGTGCTGATCTGTGCAGTATTCAGTCCTGTTTGCATGCAGTGTACACAAAAGCTGTGTTCAGGATGCCCCTAGTGCGTTGGCATTTTCAGAGGATGGAGGTCAGTCAGTGATTCATTTGTGTATCTTGTCTGTGTGTAGGCATGAGTAAGGTGCAGAAGAAATAAACCTGCCAAGATGGAAACCATTCCCACAGAGCGCTAGTGACACTCACATAACTAGCCCTCCTCTTTATTCCTAGCTACCAGTGCAATGTTTAATTATTTTCATCTGTCCTTCTTCCACGTAAATGTTTTTTCACTTGCCATCAGCGTGGCAGATGGTCCAACTGAAAGCCAAAAGTATTAAATGAACTTCTTTTGGAACACTTCTGATATATCCTGCTGTCTGGGTTGCACAAAAATAGAAATGTACTCATGGAAACCTGGGTTTATTTAACACACTGTCCTGTTTTCTTTCAAGTGTACAGAAGCTGAATGAGTTTCTCCTGAGTGATGAAATTGGAGATGACAGCTGGAGAGGTGGGGATGGCTCTGTAGCTTATGAATCCTGTAAGAAGCACACAGGACTTGTAAGTTCTGTTTTATGACAGTGAGCTTCATAGCAGCCCCATACAAAGCCAATGGGCTTAGCTGATAGGGCTCTAGAGTTTGGGCTTCTAGCCTGACATGGCACAGTTTTACCTCTTCTGTGTCAGGCTCTCTGTGTTTCTATGACATGAAGGGTCCTCCAAACATATTTCCGCATAGCTCAAGTGCCAGTAGTAATAAAAACCTCATAACACACCAACACATTTACATATTGTTCAAATTCATCCTTCCCAGTTTTTATAAAAGGCCCAGGTGCATTTCCTGTGGTTATGGGATGTGTAATCTCTATTTCCAATACAACCCATCATATGTTGGTCATGTTTAAGTAGGACCAATTCCTATTCTGGGAAATTCAGAATCTGAGGTGAGAAAACCAGCATCAAACTTTGTGAAATAGGAATTCATTCCAAAATGATGCTTCTGGAGTGCTAAACTTATAATGAATTTGAGGAAAATTTCAGGGGGAAAAAACCGTAAGGGAGATGATTTGGGAATTTTATTCTTTTTTAATGTTGACATTTTTCAACTGTTTCAAACTTATTATATCATTTGGAATGTGATGGAAGCTTGAAGACAGCAACAGAAATAAAGGATGGGCACAAAATAAGTTTTATTTTGAGCTGAATTAAATTAGTTAGCCAACCTGAAACAACCTTTTTTTCTTGGTTTTCTGGATTAACAGCTATAATAAAATAAAATTGTTTCACATTTTTCCCAGCCCTGCAGAGTGAAACAGACAAAGTGTAGATGATGGGGAGAGGGAAAAATAAAGGTAATGTCTATAAAAGTTAGATCATTCACTGTAGACAGCCCAGCTTGAAGAATTCACTAAGATTATGCCAGTTCAGCTCAATACAAATGTCACAGATAGCTCTGAATGAGCAAGCTCCAAAGTCACTATTACACGTTAGTGAAGTACTCTGCAGATGCTAATTTGATATGCTTTTTGCTCCTGCAGCTTCCAAGAACCAAACTGGTAACTGCATGTCATTACACTTTTACTGACACAGCTTTCTTTGGGCTACCTCAAGTAGGGCAGACTTACCTAGTGATTTGAGGAGGATGACAGCTGACATTTGGGATGGTTATGCATGGAAAACCAAAAATCAGATGCTTCCCTTTCTTCACTTAAGGGTGTTTAAAACATTACAATATGTGCATCACAGTAGTGTGTCTGTATTATCACACATATTTCTGTTTTCTTCTTGTGACCTAGCATTTTGGGAGGAAAGAGAATGGAATGTCTATTTTATAGGGAATCAAATGCTGTCCTTTTTTGAGAATGCCAACTTTTCTCCTTTCTTCATTTCACTATGTAGCACACCAAGGCCATCAACAGGAGGCAGCCCTTGAGGTATCAGCTTGAAAGTTATGAACAGCCAACAAGAAAGCAAACACGTCCTGTGGAGACAGATGATATAGCAATCAAGGTGGTTTGAAAAACATCATCTCATTCTTTACAAGGAACATGTCCTCCTGCAACAGTACCCAATTGCTGCTGTTCTTTCAAAGGCAGATTGTCCATTGCAAGAACAAGCCCTTAAATAAATTAGCACGTTAGCCTAAAACAAAGTGAGAAGAATTATTTTCAGACCACATAGTGATTATGGTGATTCCCTGTCTTCTCAGGAAAAAAAAGAGCTTAAAGCTACAAAACCTATATAATCTGATATGCAGAATGTAATACAGATTTTCTAGACTTTCCCTTCATGCACTTCTTTTTCACTCTTACAACCAAGATCAAAATGTTTGGGTCATTTTTTGACATTTATTATGATACTATTTTAAGTCACGTTGGCCAGTGTTTCCCCACGTATGTGCTCTGTTTCATGGCCCTGTCAACTCCAAAGGAAGTATTCACAAAAAGACTTGGGTCCACTGGGGAACATTTTTCTTATGTCCAGCATAACCCTAGTGAATATTCAACTTGTACTTTGGGAATACATTCATGAGGGGCTATATATAACAATATGAAGAATGATTCATTCCTTGATAAGCTATGCTATTTAGATTGTCACCTTTAACATCTTGTGTTCGTTATCCTTAGTTTTAATCTTAGACTTAAAAAAATGAAAGTATTTGGTAAGTAAAGTTCAACTCAAGATCATCCCTTTATTGCATTTCATACAGTATATATATATATATATATTTGTGTATTAACATCTCTTGTTTGCAAACTTTTCTGGTCAATCTTTGGCAGTCTTGCCTAACTTGCTTTTTTTGTGTGTGTATGAGCATACCTCACCATGTCTATTAATCACAGATTTACTTTAGTAACATCTTAAATACAAACTAGACATACAATTTTTTTCCCTCCCTCATGTGTTTATATATCTGACAAATGGTAATTTTTTTGTAGGTGACCAATGGATACTTTTCATGGGGAAGTGGTTTGGCTACATTGTCCAACATAAACATCAGAATCCCAACAGGTAGGTTAAATGCACATTTTAAACATTAACTATATAGTATCAAATTGCTGCTAATTCCATTTCTTGATGTTGTGAAAAGCATGAAAATAATGAAGGTTAAAAGTATGTACAATGTCATGAACTGTATTGGTCTCATAGCTATATCGTTAACCTAGAATACTACAAATAGTTACATTGTTTTATATACTTTATGGTTTATGTAGTTTTTATAACAGGAACAAAGTCAAGAGTACGAATAAATATGAAAAATATGATTGCAAAGAAATTCATTATTATTTTTAATGGACAAATTGCAAAAAGAAAGATGGAGAATAACAGACTCATTGAAATGAAGGGTCCATCTAATTCAGTATTTTATTTCCAGCAGCGGCTACCAGTGGGTGCAGAGGGACACAGCAGTCATATATTACACTTCTCCTACCATTCTGCAACATTATAGTCTTCAGGTTCACAACACATTGATTTGTTTTGGAAGACTTATGTAGAAAGTGCAAAAATTTGCAAATGGTGGTGATAATTATTACTATAATAATATTAGTAGTAATAAGGAGTAGTTGTAGTGGTGTAAAATCCCTAGCACTCTCTGTTGGTATTACATATTATTAAATAGTCTTATATTTTATTTCTATATCCTATCAAGTGCTTAGTTTTAAAATAGCTTATTATGTTAGATTGACAAATCTTCACTATCACATATTTATTTATTGAGTAATTCCAAAGTACTATACATAATATGAAAGTGTGTAATTTGTTTTATTGTGGCATTAGATAACCTATACACCAATAACCAACATTTTTTTGTGCTGGTCCAGTGCAACATACAACACCAGCAGAAGGTCTTTGGTACAAGGAGTTTGTAATCTAAGGCCATGGGTTTACGAGCTGCACAGACCAGTCTAATAGTTTACGTCCTTTAGATGGAATGAGACCATTAACTCCCCAGCTGGAGAGAACCTTACTTGGTAAATGCACTAGCTAGCACAGTTCATAGAGTTCAGTTAGTTTCTGGGAAGATCTGGGAAGCACCGTTGCTACTGCAGAGTAGGAGTGAAGGTAGGAAAGTGGTGGTGGGGGAAGGAGGAGTGCAGAAAAGAGTAGTGGATCTTCTTTCATTGCAGGCCCAAATTTTCATGGAACCCCAGACTGAATAATCACTCCTCATGTTATATCACTGAGCTGTACATGACTTTTATAAAGTAACACATTCCCATACAATGTATGACAATATATGTCAGAACAATAGCCTCATTCTTTTGGAGATCTGCGTGTACTTAGACTGTCCATTAATACATATTTCCATAGATGGATGTATGCAGTATTGCCCATTTACTTAGTGGGTGCCAACAAATTCAACCAACTAGTTTAAGCGGTCTAGAATCAGATCTAGTTGGGCCTTGTGGACTTGAGTAGAATTTGGGGTTTTTGTTCTTTGAAAATGTGCTTGTTATAATTATCGCAGGTCAGATGACAATGATTGTGGGTCAAGTTGGCTGTGGCAAGTCATCGCTTCTCCTTGCCATATTGGGAGAGATGCAGACGCTGGAGGGAAAAGTTCACTGGAGCAAGTATGTTTCATATAGCTATTAATTGCTGCATTCATTTAAGAAGGAAGTAGTTGGGATTTGATGTGAGGCGTGTACACTTCATGTCTCAGAACTGCATGTTAAATGATTGTCATCACCCAGATCCTCCTTGGAAGGCATCAACTGCAAACTTCTGAAGGATTTTCATTCCTGTGTTCATGGCTCAGAGCAGGCAGTGTGTAGTACCTCAGGAAGGAAAAAAGGCTAGTTTGGTGATTTAAATCTATTATGTTAACCCTAGCAAATGACTGGAATAGAAAGGGCATCCTATTCCTGTTATGCAGTAGTCTTCAGTGGTGGGAGTCGGCTCTGGATTTATTACAGTCACTATAATTGAGGTCAGCGTTGTTACGCTGCTGCTGTACACACCTGTGAAAGCACGACAGGCTGGAGCTTCTTCCAGAATACCAGAATACAGGAAAGGTTGTCTTTCTCACCCAGTGATGCTGCTGCTGGCAGAAAAAAGACATAATATAACAACATGTGAGCACTGTTTTCCCCTTCCCTGGTATGTGCCCAAGCCTCAGCTATAGAAATCAGTGTTACCCTTCACAGCAATACTCTCAGAAAGCAGCCTGAGGACACCAAATAACTAAAAAGGCTCTGAAGAATGTGTTGCTGAAGAGGGAACTGCCTGCGAGGTCAGGCTTCAGGATCCACATGAGTTCAGACCCAGTGAATGAGGACTTTCTACAGAGACTTGGTGAGGCAGCCCCCTCTTCCAGCCTAGGCAGGGCAGAGTCTGTGGAAGGGATGTGCTGTAAACTCAGGACTTGTTCTTTGATTTGAAAGATGAGTTCCATTTCCTTAAAACTACCCAGTCAAACTCTTCGAAATTAGGTTTTTGAGAAATAAGGGTGAAATTTATCAGAGATATGAATATGGTTTTGTCCCACCCCTTGATTACCAACCTCCTTTGTCATCTTCTTACAGTAATGTTGCAAGCTGGATATTTTTGCTTTTCCTGTGTTAGCATGCGTGGTATTTTCTGTCCTCCAGCTATATTTCACTGTCTGCTATTCTAAATGTATGATCTCACTGGAGTAGCAGGTACAGTTGGAGCCAAGGCAAGACTAACTTTAGTTTATTTTTATGTAAGTTTACACTTTGAAGGAAGAGGAATATGTTACTTACCGCAGTTAATTTCTTTGAGACATATAATGAAGATTTTGACATCACAATCAGGCATTCTTTTTTCTGAGTAGTGTAAGAAAATAGGAGTGAGTAGAGTACCTTCAAATTATTCTCACTAATATTTTCAAAGATCTATTTGAGGAAGACACAAATTTGTCCTAGAGAAAGATATGGGATGTTGGGAAGATTGTGAGAAAATGAGAAATCTTAGAGATACTAGGGAAAGTTTATGAAATACTACTAAAGTTTCACATTGTTCAAGAGAGATTAAGATCCTATTGTCAGCTGATTAGCAGTCTGTGCACAACCAAGTAACTCAGGTTTTAAAAAGCATCTCAGGCCTGAGTGGTTTCTTACCATTGCAAATGGTAATTTGGTGCTGTGATATAGGTGATGCAAACATGGTTATGTTTTGCTGATAATTTCAGACTGCCTGACAGACAGATGAATACAGAAGGATACTTCAGGTATTTAACTAAGTGGATCCTATACTTTACAAACCGTAATAAAGGTCCTGTTTACCCCTTTAAATTCCTTTCCATGTGATTCCACGTGCATGACTAATGCAGCTACTGATCCAGGGATGAAATGCAGGCTAGGTGAATTCCCCAACAAAATTCAGGTACAACACCACACTAGTAGTAAAGATGGGTAATATTTCAGCCCCAGCTACACTGGGGTAATCCTGCAGTTGTGAAAGTCCATCATGGGACTTGAATACCCTTTTTGTGGTGTAAATTTCCTGTACTTTGAACTGTTTTCTGTGCAAACAGGTTGTTGTGTACTAGGTGAACAGCATGGGAAAAATGAGAATTACTAAATCAATCCTCCTATACGGCCTGACCTGTCCTCAAGCCGTGGGAGGCTTCAAGAAAAATTAGGAAAAGTTAGTGTTCCCCTCAGATAGATTGTCAAAATGCAACTACCTTTAAAAGTTTGCAACCATTATAGCTCTTAGAAAACACAGATGGATAAACAGTCATCCAAATAAATGTCAGCAGCCAAAGTCAGCATATCTACTAGGACGGGGACAGGAATAAATTATTCCAAAGTGCTGGATAGATTTCCAGAAGATGCTCAGGCCTCGTCTTGCCTCAAATTTCTTGCCTATATTACCATGAGAAATGGTTCACTCTGCTGTTACAATGGTATTCTAGAGATTTTATATGCCTTTATTCTCCTCCCTTTTAATTTTGTGGGCTGAGGGCCTTGTTAGAGATCCATTAGTCTATTTCAAAATGTCCAGAGTTAGCATAAAACTTGTCCAAACTTCAAGGTCTCTTTGACTTTTCCTTAAAAACTTGTTTTAAACTGATTTTTGTATTATTTTGGCTTGTATTTTCCAAATGTTATAAAAGTAACTAATCTATGTAATCAGTTTGGCCTTTCCTACCATTTCAGGCTTGCTTTTACCATGGCCCATTTGAGGGAATATGTAAATTTTATAGTACAGAATAAAAACCAGTATGAAGAGCCACATTTCAATAAATAAATCAGAGCAAAGATTACTAGTCCCAGTGTACAAATAAAATACTCTTAGATTCCTCAGGAGCTTCAGTTTCAGTCCACTCCCATGCCCTGCAATCACATTACTCTTTCAGATCCGGTGGGGTAATATAGTACAAGACCAAATACTTAATCCCCTTATTTGTGAAGGCCCCAGCTCAGCAAAGGTTTTATATGTGTTTATTCATGAGATTATTAATGATCATGGGTTCTCACAGAAATCTCACTCATAATGTGGGAGATACTCATAATGTATTTGCTTAGCTAAGCATGGAATTACTTTTCTAACCAAGGAAGAAGTGTTTTAGAAACAGACCTTCAAGTTAGTCTTTGCTCATTCAGATAATTTATTTGATTATAATGACAAGCATATTAAATCTGATATGGAATTGCAAGGGGTCTTGCAAGGGCTTGTTCTCAGTTTTTGTTAAATTGTACTTCAGAAGGCACTCCCAAATGTATACATGAAAGCATTTTCCCTTTCTCTACCATTGCAATGCTCTACTGATAAAAGTTGGGGGAGGAGGTGATAGAGGAAATTTAGGTTTTCTCTTTTTTGTTTGGATTGACCTGATTTCCAACCTCTTTTAAATCTCTTATTAGACCCCATATTTTGCTTTCCCTTAACATTTTTTCCATTGTAGAGAAGACTGGGATCTTCTGCTGAGTAAAGGACCAACCCTGGTGAAGTAATGCCTGTTTTGAGCCTCTGCGGCTCTCTGGCCTTTCTGAAATAATCAACGGAGTTTATTCACATCTGATGTAATATCTTCTCTGGTGATTGGTGCACAAAAGAAACACACCAATTGTGCATTTTAGGCAGCATGAATTATCAAGGTTCTTAGAAAGCTGATATGCAGCACAGAAAGCAACATGTCTCAGTTCTATCATTGGGGGTTTTTTTATGTCAAGCAAATAACACGTGAATATCAGTTCTCTAGTCCCTTCTAATGCCTGTTTCCACTTGCCTGGCATAAACTTACCCATTCAGGTTTTGCACTTTGCAGTGATGTGTTGCCATGCCTGGACACAAGCACCATCGCTGGTCCAGAACTGCTTTGACTGCCATTCCATGCCCTTGACAGAGTTAATATTTCAATTAATAAACAGAGGAACATTCATGTCATTACTGCCATTGCATGCTCTTCAGAATATATTTCATCGACGTGATCCTTAAGACATTGAGGTTGCCAAGGAAAAAAGCCTAGGTGGTGTAGTGCCATAGATGGCTTGATGCAACCTTGCTGCTATAAACAAATTCAAAATCTATTCTGGCTCAAAAGTGCATCTGCAAAGCTTATCTTTTCTCCATGGGAAATTTTATGTTAATTACCAATTTTTGCAGGTCATTGGTGTAATGTTTGGAGAAGCTAACTTACTGCTTGTCAACCTTTCATATGGTCAGGCAATATTAATAATTTAATTTTTAATAGGTTTTTCAATACACTTTTTATTTTTAATACACTTTCTAACAACATAACTTGCCTGTTTAGCCACTATGAACTATAGATATCAGTGTTACATTTAGAAAAGTTATATAGCTTTTATTTTACCTTGTTTATTTCCCCTTTAAGAACAGAAAAACCCAGTGATGTTGAGTTCTTAAACTATGTACTTAACTCCAGTTTTTCTGTATGTAAAACTTGCACATGTCATTCTCTATTTTTCCTGCTTACTAAATGTCATTTACCATAACTTACAGTGTAAATGAAACTGAACCTTCTTTTGAAGCATCCAGAAGGTATTATCTCTGTTTTTAGTGTACACTCATTCATTTCTTCAGAATTTCCTCAAACCCTCATCTTTGTACCCTTCAGCCATCTCTTGTGTTTTCTTACCATGTTGATAATCATTTACCATAGGATTAACTGACAGATTGTGTTAAAGCCAGTGGATCCCAATCTTCTCCAGCCATTGTACCACTACCTCAGTCTTACCTGAAAGATGTTCATTGCTCCCAAGTCCATTTGGATATCACTGGGAGTTTAGCGTGCTCCATATCTTGCAAAGCAGTGCCTCTAGACATAAGACACCATAATGTCTACCCTCCCACATGTTTGCATGTTTTCTAATTGGTGCTGGGTTTTGTGTTGCTTGTCACCCAGCTTGACGGCTGTGTGATGGAGCAGGGCGCACAGCGTGCAAAGGCAACTGGCTTTGCTCCAGCTGAAGTCCACCAGTGGCTCCATCCCCTGGCCTCAGTGAAAGGGCCTGCAGGTTTAAAAGTAGGGCAAGCTAAACTCAAAACTTGAATGATAGAGAAGTAGTGGCACACATAGCTGTGGTTGGGAGACACACCATGATTTACTACCCGATAATCCTGAGGACATATTTAATTCCACTGCACACTGAACTGCTAAAACTCCTAAAATTTTTTAGATACTACTTACTGCTTCTAACCAGCTGTTTCTCATACCCTGGCACCCTCTCTCTCAATAGCAAATCCTAGGTGCATAGATACAAACCTGTATCAAATGTTTGGTTTGAAGCAATACCATCAAAGAGACTGAGGAGGAAGATAAGTGTTTAGATCCACAAGCCGGTCGCAGTTCACACCTCCTTCCTCACACATCTTGGGCTCCTCAGAAAAGTGTCTGAAATGACATGACCTTTTTTGCCATACATAGGCAAAACAGACAGAAGTAAAGAACATACATACATTTTATCAGGTATTTAGCCATGTTTAAAGTACATCTAATAAGTACTTGGGAGACTGTAGTGACTCTTTCCTGATCTGTATAGGATTGTTCTCTTTTCTGACACCATGTTTGTCCCCTGAAGATCTAATAGGCTGAAAGGAAAAATACGTTCACTGAGAAAAAAGTATTTCATGAGCATGGCCAAGTAAAGCAATCTAAAACTCATGAAAGCAACAAGTCAAGTGTCCCTATGCCAGTTGAGCAGTGCCTTTTAACTACCTGTTAGAGAAAAAAAAATACCAAGTAACTGTTCTTGTAAGAATTTAATAATTTTGATTATTTATAATGTACCTTTGGATTGAAATTGCAGCTACTAAATTGAGGTAGGTGCCAGCCATTTATAGTAGAATAGAATACAACCTAGAGCATAGATACTGCCATTGGGGAGAGAGTGAGTGCTGTTCTAACAAAAACATCTAATTTAAAATTCTTCCCTTCGCTTTTGTAACAGTTGCTTTGCCTATGTGTTCCCCTGTATTTTCATTGATGTACATTCATAAAATTAAAGCAAATTGATTCTCAGACATGTCATAATATGGGTGCTTTGCTTTTTACTAATGCTCTTTGTCTGTCTACAGTAGAAACAGATACTCAGTGGCTTACGCAGCTCAGAAGCCATGGCTGCTGAACGCAACTGTGGAGGAGAACATTATCTTTGGAAGCCCATTTAATAAACAGAGGTAAATATTAACCCCCTGACAACTTTTTTCAAAGAGGTTTTTGGCTTCTCCTTCTGGAAGAAGTTTGTAGATTCTGAAGAATATCAACGCACGTTAACCCAGTGATGGAATTAGCTAACCTGACTTTAGCCATCTCAAAGGAAGGTTTGTGTTTTAAATTTGCCTTTCAAGGCTCCCCTGCTAACCATTACTAAGATGTTTGTGAGAAATCACACAGTGGCAGTGGCTCTCCATGGAACACAGTGGAAGCAGTATATAATTTTTTTTTCAAGCAGCTAAAGTTAGGTGAGATGAATCCCATCTTTGGAGACGACTGACATATTTTTGTTTTGCCTAATGGAGCCTGATGTTGCCAGAAGACTCTGGAAACAGGGATTCTAGGCATGTTTCCACTGAATTTGTGTACTAATCCTGCTGTGATCAAGTTACTGGAACAGTCACTTTACAAAAACACCGCACATATGAAGATGGGGTGCCTCAAGGAAACAACCTTACTTCTTCCTTCTGAAGTAGAAGAGAAGGGAGTGTGAAAGCTGAGGTGCACAGCTTCTGTTGTGTCTATCCAGCACTTGCTTCTAAAAGGCCAGCTAACAATGCAGTGGAAAAAGTGACTTAAGGAAAATAAATTGCTGATGTTTTCAAAGGCAACACTCTCCTTGGTTTAAGTTATTAAAAATACATCCCAGTTCTCTCAGTGTGTACTTTGTTAAGATGTATGACTCCCTTCCCACTTAATAAAACTTAGCAATGACCAAATATCTCAAAATCCAGATAAACATCTAAAATTTCAGGGACCAGATTGTTCAGCTACTGCACCCATCAGCCTAATTTCACTCATATCAAAGGTTCAAGGCTGAATTACACCACTCAAATACTTGGATCCCATCTGCTAATTAGAAGATCATCTGTGATAACCCACAGACCTAGAAATCTCACAACAGATGTCAAGATTTTGCAAGTGGCTTCTGATACTGGCAAGATCAAAACCACTGCAAGGCTCCCTTGTCCTGTAGTATCACCCCGAAGTAAATGAAGAAGCACCTAATGGGGGAAGAGTAATAATTCATTGGAAAATGGCTTTGAAAATGCCAGAGTCCAGAAAAACAGCTCCACGACAGGGAGGAATGTGCTCAATAATTTACGTCACTGAATCTTTAAAAAGTAGGCTTGCCAATAAAGCCCTCTAATAAATATGTCATTTTTTTACAACGCTTAGTTTACAACTCTCCATGATTAGTTGCTGGATAATCGTTTTGCCCTACTTATTTTTGCAATTATACAACCATCACAGAGCCATAATAGCCTAGCAGTGAATTTGACCTGGAGGTTTTTGTGTTAGCAACGTACGTGACCGGTTAAACAATTGCAATGACCATATTGTTTTTGCAGGTACAAAGCTGTCACAGACGCGTGTTCTCTGCAGCCTGACATTGACTTACTACCATTTGGTGATCAGACAGAAATTGGAGAAAGGGTAAATAATCTGAGTGCTTTTATGTCTGCTTAGCGTATGTATTAAGGAGGCCCTCTCTGATGTCACTTAGATCTTATCTGTACTGGGCTGCCAGCCCGGTGAGTGATTGTCATTCACCAGGCTTTGCTGCAAAAAAAGCTTTAAAACTTTTTTCCTTCTTCATCTGTTTCTCAAATGGGAATTTCCTGATCAGTCTCATGTATTTTGCTTGCAGAATTTGATGCTAGTATTGGTTGCATTTTTCAATCTAACAAGCTTACTGTGCTTAGAGAAGCTCTTCATAATTTACACTTAGCCATGATCAGTTGCTGAATAATCATTTTTCTTCCGATATTATATAAGGATTATGCTTATTTATTAACAGGATTAGCGATTTAACAAAGCTTTCTATTTTGATTTGAACTCTGTATAATTGTAAAAAACCCCACATTTCCAAAGTCCTATCATAATGTTTACTCAATGATGCATATTTCTGATCCATTATACTCATTAGGGGATTAATTTAAGTGGCGGCCAACGACAGAGAATCTGTGTAGCTCGAGCTCTCTATCAGAACACCAACATTGTCTTCTTGGTAAGATTTTTCTTTTTCACATGGGAAGTTAGTAATAAAACTGTCATTGCTTTTATTTAGCTTTAGAAAAACATCATGTTAGATTTAGAAAACGGTAGGGACTTGTACTCAACTCCAAATCCAAATTATAGAGATAGGAAATAAACATCCACCAAAACATGCCAGGAGACTGATGCAGGTGGGTTTTCCTATGGAGATCAACACTGGAAGAGTAGAACAGGTTGTCTAAGGTCCGCTCGCTCTCAGCAGTGACATACTATCAACAGAGTCCCACTGAAATCAGAAGGACATCTTATAGGGAAAAGCACCATAATGCAACTACTTGTGAGGAATGAACAGACTGAGGGCTCAGCACTCCCCTGCAGAATGCTGTGGATTTGGACAAACTTTCTCTTCTCTCCTACTAGTTCCAAGGCATGTCAGGAATTTCAGGAGGCTGCTGTTAATGAAAGGGCAATTTGATCCTCTTCAAAATTGACCAGAGATTTCTGTTGGCAGAGAAAAAGCGTTTGCATACAATATCCTTATCTGAATGTTGTCTTGTTGCTAGCCACACTCACTCAAAGTAGACCAAGCACACCTGTAGTTTAATTTAAGCTTGACTCTGGATCCTGGCATTTTCAAATTCAGACTTGTGTTCCTGATCAGATTTACACTGTCAGTGTGGCAACAGCATAGAAATCTAGACACAAAAAAAAGTAACTGAATCTATTGCTATGTTTTGAAAAGTAATGCATTCTAGCTCACTATTTCATAGCACAGACCTCTGACTATGTCTTTGCCATTAGAGAGTGATGGAACACTAGTAATGACAAATGTTTTTTATTATTTAAGAACTGTTGAAACACCCCCCCCCCCTTACTTTTTGTATCCTGTTTGATTTTTATCTTTTTTATTTGATTTCAGGATGACCCATTCTCTGCACTGGATATTCACTTAAGTGATCACTTAATGCAGGAAGGGATTTTGAAGTTTCTCCAAGAAGACAAGAGGACTCTTGTTCTGGTCACACATAAATTACAATACCTACCACATGCTGACTGGGTAAGAGAAAAGATACCATGGTTAAGGTTTTCTAATGATGAACGTACACTTGAAGTTAGCACTGTAATACTCAATGAGATGTCTACTTTTCTCTCTAATGGAGTCCCTACTTCTTAACTCCATATGTCCTGTGGCTAACTGCCATTTTACGTAATACAGATTTTATAGCAGAAGGAACAATTTAATTTTTACATTATTTGTATTGGTTTCTGTGATTGAAAGCCACTGGAGAATTATCACCTGATTGCAAACATGACTATCACTTTTTACATTTTGTCTATGCTTTTTACAAGTGTAGGTAAGCATGGCTTATAGAAGTTTCAGTTTATGGCCCGTGTCAACAAAATTAGGAAGTTATTAATAAAAAATTGAGCACAATGAACACAGAAATTTACATAATGGTAATCTCACCAATACTGAGTCATCTCCTGTAAGATTCAGGCCAGTGATTATGGTGTCAGTGTTGCTTAGTAGGCTTACTCGATGCTTTCTTCTCTAGATCATAGCAATGAAGGATGGAATGGTGCTTAGAGAGGGGACACTAAAGGATATCCAAAACAAAGATATTGAGCTATATGAACACTGGAAAACTTTGATGAACCGCCAAGATCAGGAATTGGAAAAGGTAAATAGGAGCATTGGGGCAAGGATGCCTTTTCTGGAAAAAAATATTTTTCAGTTAATTTACTTAAAAAACCAAACCATATCAGAAAGGAAGTTTTAAACTAGACATTATAGAAAAAAGCACGTGAACTGTAAGGAACTTTAAGGACCAGAACAGACTGTCTAGGAAGTGTGGGGTCCATCTTTCACGAGTGGTTTTTAAGGACACATTAGGCAAACATCCTTTTGAAATGCTGTGTACAACTAATAGTTTGCTGGGGTAAGGGGTGGGTAAGAGACTTCCTAAAGTATCTCTTTATCTTTTATTCTGTTATTGCTGTGAGAATGTAGGATTCTTTAAAGACTGTTTTTGAAGTTTTTATCATTCCAGAGGAAAGGAAATGAAAGAATGTAAGAGAGAAGGAAGACAGGGGAAAAGGAGGCATTTTCTGAAAGTTAAATCCTAAAATACTGTGCTTTTGCATTCTGTGAGCTACATCATTTGAATTGTCCCTTTGAGGTTACAGTTGATGCTACTAGAATGGCAGACAGCTAAGCTCTCCTCAAATTAATAAGTTTTCTCATTACAGGATATGGAAGCTGACCAAACTACACTTGAGAGAAAAACTCTTAGGAGGGCCATGTACCCCAGAGAATCCAAATCACAGCTGGAAGATGAAGATGAAGGTATGTTTTAGCATTTCACTTTATTCTATTGCCACGTATCATTGCCTTTCCACTTCAGTGTCTAGCAGTTCTTAGCAAGAAAGTATGAAGATATTGATGACACTTGGTAATAACAGTGGAAAGTCTAATACTTTGACCTGTATAGAATATGACTTAAGGATTCTCCATAGATTTCTCTAAATATTGCACAGGGATAAGGTGTACCAAAGAATAAGGTGTACCAAAACTGGTTAATTTCTTTGGTAACTCATACTGCCTTGAGGTTGTGAGGGGTGAGATAGAAGTAAAACAATGGTAATAATTGTTATTAATGCATCTTGACTCTGCCTGGTTATTGATGCAATAATGTTAGATCATCTGTAGTTCTGTCACTCCTCACTCTGTTCTGGGTTCTTGATACATCACCACATCATCAAACTTGTAGCTGTTTTTAAATTCTTTTAAAATATGGAGTTAATCTGCTGTTTTCCTAGTTGAGAATTTTTCTGGGAGAAGTTTTAGGATTTGTTCTCAAGCTTAGCTTCTTGTTACCCCCCCAAGTCTTGATGGTTTTAGATGCCGCAGATTCAGGTTCGTGTCACTTTTAAAGCGGGGTGGGTAGTGGGGGGGTAAAAGCAGATATTGTGAGATAGCAACAAGAGCCATCAAGAACATCCCTGGGATGCTTGACAATGCCTAAATGGAGTAGTAAATCCTGGCAAGCAGTAAGTTTGTGCCAGAAAAGAGAAGAGGTGAACTGTAGGCTTAACCTTAACTCAACAGGAGCACGAATTGCAGGGATTGTCATGACAATGTTGGCTGGAATAATCACAGAATGCACGCTGGCTGTTAGCAGGCTCTTTACTGCTGCTTTGTGTTTCATCTGGCAATGCTCATGATGGATGTCATCTTAAGTCAAAGGTCTGTAGGTCCTGAATTGCTCCATTTTTAAGAGATTTCCAATCACTTAAATTGAGGTCATTCTCAAGGTCCTCCTTTCGGTCTGTGCAACAAAGCCTTGCCAAAAACCTGTATCTTCTTTCTAAGAAGAAAGATAGGGTAAAATAGAAAACAGAGGAGAAAAAAAGACATGCCCATGTAGTCCACAGAATGCCTTCAAAAGAGCATCATTAAGATCATAAAACACCTCTCACTAACTTCATGGCAGAAGTATAACCTGATACTGCATTTCAGCTCATCCACGTTTATTATATGACCTAGGGAACATACACAAAGTCTCTGTACCCCAAAAAGTGTAGAATTTCAACCTTCAACTCATTTTTAATGTTCAAAATCAGAAGTGGGTGGAAATGCTGTCACTTCAGAGCTGTTAAGAACAGGTCAACATTTTTCTTCCCCAAATTTAGCCTGCAAGGCTGTGATATATATGCTTATTACATGGGAGAAAAAAATATTTTTAAATGTAAAGTTTATTCAATTATGAAACATGTATTTCAGAAGTCTTCCACCAATTGTATTTCAATATAATGGGAACAATCACCATAGAGTCCAATAGTAGGAATAGATGAAATATTAGTCCCACAGCTGTGCTCTTTTATACAGACAAAACTTTACTACTCAGGAATAAAATAAAAATGGAGTTTTTCCATGAAACAGATGATAGAGCATCTGGATGGAAAGCTTTGGAAAGCTTTCTAGAATCTTCCATGTGACCCAAAGTGCTCTGTGGTCCATATAATAAAAGTAACCAAACAGGTTGGGAAAGGCCTGGTCTCCACTATAAATAGACATGGCTTACAATATGTATTGCCAAAACTTACTACTCAAAGAGTGACAGCCAATACGGCTGCCAAAAAGCACAGGGGAAGTCTTATGAAAATATATCTGAAGTGTTTGCTGGTTTTAAATGACAAATATAATTTTGTTGTTAAAATTCCAATTAAAAACAAAGAAGCCAACTAAATACTGTAAACCCAGGTATAATTCTTAGTCCTGAATCCAGGCTAACTTGATCAAATGTCTGAGTCACAGAGGAAGAAGAGGAAGAAGATGAAGACGACAATATGTCAACTGTCTTGAGGCTCAGAACAAAGATGCCATGGAAAACCTGCTGGAGATACCTAACCTCTGGAGGATTTTTCTTGCTCTTTCTGATGATTTTCTCAAAGTTGTTGAAACACTCAGTTATAGTGGCCATAGACTATTGGCTTGCTACATGGACATCCATGGACAATGAAAATGAAGTCAAGAGCGTTTTTGATGTTAAGAGCACAAATAAGGTGAGGTATATCTTGGATTTGATCGGGGGGGGGGGGAGAAAAAAATGTTCCAAAGTAAGTATTTGCTGTTCAAGTAGAAGCCAGATAACTTGGAAAGACAAATAGATGTAGTAAGATTAATTATTATATGGGATGGATTAACTATTTATGATAAAACAGAAGAAAATTCAAATTTTATCAGTCTTTTCAAACTTGCAAAGCTGAAACAGAAGCATGTTTGAGATCAGAAAAATTACTAAATTTTCAAAAGAAAGAATCACATACTGAAATTTTCTGTCTGGATTTTTTTACACCTAAGTCAGTGACCCCATTTTCCTAAGTACTGTCTGACCAGTAATGTCCTGCTAGAAAAAAAAAAAAAGTCTTCAAATGTACTACTTAAATACTATCTGCTTATAGTTCTAAATTTGACTCATATACAAACATCTCACTGGAATCCACTTAGTCAACTTTCAGAAGGCTTAAATATGCTATGCCCCTGGCAGATTAGTTTAGGATTTGGTCTGGGAATTTTAGTGGTGCTTGAACTTAATATAAGTGGAACTTTCCAAGTTCTCTCAAATGCCTTAATTCTTGAGAGGTTCTACTTTGTTGTCTGACTTTCTTGGCTAACAATTTGCATGCTTTTCCATTTCTCCATTAGGTCTACCTTCAGAATTCTAAGTACTGTCACTTCAAGATCTTGAAGGGTACTTATCAGTAGGTTAATGGATCTTAGAACTGTCACATCTTCTACTTATGTGAATTTAGGGAATTGCAGTTCCATCATAACTGTTTGGGTTTTTTTCCAACGATTATATTAATATGATTAGCTAATATAAGTGATGTGACATACTAGTTGATTGGTATCAGGTATCTTGGGAACTCCCTAGTAGAAAAAAAGAATGTGTATTTACTTCTAGAATTGTTGTATTTGTCATTTTATTAGACTTCTCATGTAGCTGTCTTCAGCATCCTCTCTGGAGCAGGGATTGTGCTTTGCCTCATCACATCTCTGACTGTGGAGTGGATGGGCCTCACAGCAGCCAAGAACTTACACCATAATCTCCTCAACAAGATCATACTTGGACCAATCAGGTACAGCAAAAATAATATTCTTCATTTTTATTCTAAAACCTGTCCTGGTTGGTAACTAGGATGGTACTACTGTGAATAGGTCTTGTAATTGCCATGTTTTATTCAAAGCCTCAAAAATAACTAGTGAAGTGAGCAGGAGGGGGAAATTCGTGTAGAACATGTGACAATCTGTCCCCCATTTTATCCGGTTGAAACGTGCCAGATAGCTGGAACGCATTTCAAGGCTGGGGTGTCAAGGAAAGCTTTGAGTGCAGTTCTACCTCCAAAGCATCCAGCTCCAAACCTGAGCAATGGGTATGGAGTCTAACAATGCAAAGACCAAGTTCCTTCTGATGGCCAGGGACAGGTTCTGTGCATGTTAACCACAGTCTCCCACAGGCATCAGGAGGGCTGAAAGGATGCCTGCATAATGAATACAATTATCATGGTTCTTTTATGAAACAACTGAGTTCTGGTGCCCAGTACTATGCAGGAGGTTTAGTAGCAGCCAGGGACAGATTGTGGTCTTTGAAAGGGATCTTAAATCTTGAGGGAGCATGGAGAAAAGAGGAGGGGGAAAGACAGTAGGTTTTTGGAAGAAGAGACTTAGAAGTTTAGAGTGAGGGAGGAATGCCAAGAGAAGAATTTGGATAGTCAGGATACAGACATTATATTGTGTTACTCTTTTTTTATTACTGCTTGGTTTTAGAAACTGGCAGGACACAGCTCTTGTGTTCTGTCTGACTGAGCTTTTTATCCAAAACTGGAATTCCTTTTCAGGTAACTATTTGGTTTTAACTTGTTCAACAGGTTTTTTGACATGACTCCACTGGGGCTAATACTAAATCGCTTCTCTGCTGATACAAATATCATTGATCAGGTAATCGTATTCTTTTTTATTACATCTTGGCTTTGTATATTTTCACTTAGCTGCATCAGTATGAAAATATTCTATACAGAAAGGTGCAGCAAAAACAGACTCTGGGAATTATAACAGACAAATTCAAAATAGAAACTACACGCACATTTTGTCTTAATGAGGGAGGTAGCCATTAGAATAAACACAGTGGGAGATGGTAGCTCTTAATGTCTTTGTATGCAGAGTGGTTGCTTCTGTTGGAAGATCTGGATTAGCAAAACACCAGATTTTGAGCTCAAAACAGGAAACAAGGTAGAATATAACTGTAACGATATGGGACTACACGTGACAAATAGATGTTCCATTCTGTCATTACCACGTGTGAATCTAGAGCATTCAGGGAGAGGAAGAAATGCTTTCCACTATGTCTGTGAATGAAAATGTTTGGATGAGTAATAGTCCTGAATGCAAGGGTGATGGGAACATGGAGGGGAAATTAGCCTCTGAGAAAGAGCATGCTGTTTCTCTAAATATTTGGGATATCAAGAACAATTTTCCCTTTCTTGTCCATTATACAAATGAGGTAGGAATGGCTTCTATTTCCCCATGATCTTTGAAACACTGACCTTTAGAAAACAAAACTACTGACTCGTTTTTTAACCTCTGCACAATTGAGTAAGAGATCCACAGGAACATAAAGGCTTCTGATAGAAGAATACCAATGAGTGCACAGTGGTATCATTCCACTTTCCCTGTGGTCCCTAAAAGGAAAAGACATATTGTGGTACTACTCTTGCCTTATATTTGGTTTTTGTTTTGTTCTAGCACATTCCTCCTACCTTGGAGTCTCTTACCCGGTCCACCTTACTCTGCCTGTCAGCCATCGGAATGATCTCCTATGCCACTCCATGGTTTCTTGTCGCCCTTGTGCCTCTTGGGATAGCATTTTATTTCATCCAGAAATACTTCAGAGTAGCTTCCAAGTAGGTATTAAACAACTGTCCTGAAAATTTCTTCTAAAAAACTTGTCCATAAGAATTCTGATGGAATGGCAGGTTATAGAAGCTCGCATAAGGGGAAAATGGCCATGGTGCCCTGCTTTGGATCCTGAGGTATGAGTTTGAGACATACATTGGAGGATGTTTCCAGCTGACCTGACTATAAATGGGGTACTTGGGGCTGTAACACTAGTTGCATCACTTTTGTACGCTGTTGGCTATAGAGTCAGATGAGCATGAAGTTTGTTAATCAACTGAGCCAGCTCGCATCTGGTCAAAGCTCATCTTTGACCTTTTGAGGGTTAGCAGAGAATGGAAAATAACTTCCTGGATTAACGTCAGTCACAGTTTTTTCTTCATATTCATACTGGGAAAAAAATACTCCACAGAAAGTTGCAGCAACATTTCATATTCAGAATAGTTTGCTGGCTATAAGGAGTGCTTTTTTTTTTTCAGCTAAAAGAGTGTCATGATTTCTTAGAGTCGTGCTTCTGGTGCAAAACCCATTATATAATTTAGTCAAATATCTTAAGCGAGCCATTTGAAGGTTTTTCTTAAATTCAATCAGTCATGCTTTTTTTTTCTTTTTTTGTAATGAGCCAGATTATTATTACTTCTGGCCCCGTCTTTGCAGAATGCACATGGCAAAGCTGCTGTTTGGTATCATTTAGTTAAGAGACATGGTGATTTTCAACTAAGCGTTACAATGAAGTTGGCTTCATGAACAATACTCTTATTTAGGGATGCTGAGAAAGAATTTTGTCAGTTATTCCCCTGGAATCAATGGAGCAGGAAGGGCACAGAGCAACATATCAATAATTTAGCTTCACTTTATCCTACTTTTCATCAGCTTTCCTCAGAGTTTCCAAGGAGATTTATTCATAAGGAAACTCTGCAGTCAGAATTGACAAAACAAAAATGTTTAACTCAAAAAAATATTTGTTTAAATTCTCTGAGGTTTTTCAGAAATCTTGTTTTCCCCAACAGGTTCCCAAACTAATGCTGTACATGGCAGTACACTAGGGTGGAAGAAATCAGGAGGCCAGATTTCTATTCCTCAATGCATTATGGTCTTCTGAGTGTCACTTTGTTCTGACACACATAGCAGTGTACACTGTTTAAACTTACTACTTAAAATATATAAGGGAAGGCAAAATATGATATATTACACCCTAGGGAAATACTATCATTTCTCTCAGTTGTTTAACATGTGAAATTGTCTGTCTGTCTCCAAACCTGACTTTCTCACCTGTGGTGCCAATAGCCATGCCATGCAAGCTAGCAAGAAGTTGATCACCCCTGTAAGTCAACACACACACACACAAATGAACCTATGGGTTCTGCAATCATTGATCTTCTGCAAGTCCATAACTGGATATATATAATGCAAGTCCTTTATTTTATTCCCTTCCAGGTTTCTGGGAAAATCTATATCAGCAAGTGTTTTGTTTGTTGTTTTTTTTAATCTGTTTAAGCTAAACTAATTTTAAATCACTCGTGAAGCATCCAGGGTTGACTTGTGTTCTTTCAGTCCACAGTAGAAATTAATAAATACAATTTCTTTCTAGAAAAGACAGTCTTGGGAAGTGTAGGATGAGGGAATAGCTGCGGACAGTATTTATATCTTACTTGCTCACAGTACTTTCCAGGCATATAAGCTTCACTAATTTTTAGAAATGCAAATATTTACAGTGTTTCTTGCAGCACTTCGACTCTTTGTTGTATTTTCCATTACATGTCTCAAAAACTTCTGTGTATTTTCCATCATAAATTTGAAAGAGAGCATATTTATCATCAAAACATAAGCAGCAAATTCAGCTCTGTATACTGTAACATTCAGCATTATGGAGCAGTTTTTCTCCTGGCCTATGTAATTCAGTGTGCAAACACAGTAGGGCATTAATAGGGAGTTGAAATATCTGATGATCTGGCCTCTCTTCTGTTTATACAACTGGCTGCTATGATAATGGCAGAGTGTTACAGGAAGATGTATTTGTGGTTTGGAAAACGTTCCTGTTTCAGGAGACTGGAACTTTTTAAACTTAAATATCATTGCTCCATGCAGGTCTTGAAAACACCATTGCTGAATAATTGAGGAAATTTCTCATTCCTCTTGTTTCTCTGCCAGTGCTGTCTCTGCTTCAACCAGGGTGATAACTTTAGCACTACTAATAGAGGTCCTGCTATAGCCTGTCATGTTTTGTGTTCAGCATGTCATGGTACTTACAGATACTCAAAATGAGGCAAAGTTTATATGGAGAGGCACCTTTTTTGTTAGGCCAGCTGATACAGTTGAAATAAAATAGATGAACTTGCAGCTACACAAACTATTTTATGCTTGATAGAAGAGCCACAAATAACATGCTACAAAGTTGAAAATCAACTGTTCTAAATGATTATAATTATACTAATAAGTTACAGTGTTTAATAATAGAAGGTAATTAGGATCTGGCTAAAATGGACAGTCGGTTTTTATCCAGGAGAGATGTGATAATGGCATTTATTGCTGTGGGACAAAGAGAAGCTTAGCTGTGGCCAAAAGCTCAATTTCTGGAGGTGGGTGGGAGATGATTCAAAGGCTCCTATGGCAAAAGAGAAATATGATATTCCCATTGCAGTATCTTTCTATAATACAGAAATACTACATTGCGAGCTCCTGAAAAGAATAAGTGCAATACATAAAATGTCTATTCTTGTCTGCTATGCAGTAAAATTTCTACAGAGATGTTTACATTGTAATGGCTGCCTGCTGTATTTCATTCTCCCAGAGACCTCCAGGAACTTGATGACAGCACCCAGCTACCTTTACTCTGCCACTTCTCTGAGACAGCTGAAGGCCTTACCACCATCAGAGCATTCAGGTCTGTAAAACAAATTATTAGAGAGAGGCTTGGGTTCTGCTGTGGCCAGTGCAGCTTGTTGGACCACATATGAGAGCAAACTATTGGCTTTTTGAGAATTTAATTAAGGTATCTGAAGTAGGGAAGAAATTTTTGTTTTCCTGCTGCTTTGCCATGTCTCTGAATGCTTGTACATGCATAATTTATCTGTATTGGTTTTCTACTTAATTAAAGTTGACAACTTTTTTAGGAGACAGTATTTAAACTTTTAAGGTGTTTAGTTTAACCATTCCTTACTTGGACAACAGGGACCTCTCCTTTGCTGGGTAGGCACAGACATCACCTCCTCAGACCCCTCTGCCACATCCTACCAGCTGTGCTGTCCGAGCGCCCCAAATCATTTCTGTACTTAACCCACTCCTCAGACAGGGAAATAGTATTACAGAACTGTCCAACTGTAAGTCAGTATGAAACTAGAGGGACTATCCAAGAAAACTATGGCAGAACAGAACTTGGTTTCAATGTTATAAAACCTAGCCTTGCCAATCACAATTCCAGAAGATCGAGGTAATTCTTCCAACTTCCCATGCATATATATTGTTTTTTTTCTCTACTTACTACATTAAATGTAGGCCAGATTCTCCTTGTATATTCACTTCAATGTATCTGGCATGACTGGTCAAAATGCCAGCTTGAAGTTGTCCCCCAACTTTCACTCAATCTGCACAGTGTAGAATTTCAAAACGGTGTGGATCACACTGCGCTGCTACTTACACGTGTACCTGATCAGCTCAAGACAGCTTCACAACTTCAATCTAGCTTCAGGACCTAGGCTATTAGTTCTGAGTGCTGCGGTAAGGACGGTGCCAGGACAAGCAAAAACGTTGCCATGTTGAGGAGATGTGAGCCAGTGGTCACCAGCAGACCTTGTAACAAGCTTCATCAACCAAAATGATGTATTGAAATAGTAAGTCATAATTAAGACCTGATGCTGATGTATGCTGAGTGCTTCTTGAGACATTCAAAGTAGTCTTTCATCACGTTATCTCCTGAGAAAGATGAAGGAGCTTAGCACTTCTTGGAAGTTGTTCAACTCTCCTTTACCTTACAAATCAGCGATGTGTGCTTGGATGGCAGAGAGCAAAAGGCAGCCCTAGGGAAGGACCAGGCATCATAACCATCACTGCAGTTATTCAGGATATCTGGCGCTAATCAAAGCCATTCCATTTCCCTGCCTGTGCTCCACTGCCAACCAAACCTGAAGTCTCCAGCATTTTTTGTCAGCAAGATCGTATTTACTAATAGTCCCGTTAGTCATCCTCTGTAGTTTGAGTTCAGTATGTTCCAGGATAAAATAGAGCAACCCCTCATATAACTTACCACAAAGTAGCACAGTTGGATCAGAAAACAATTTCAGTGACCTTTGCTGTTTGTCATCTGACAGGATAAAAGTCTAAAACTGCCCAGAAGATGAGTTGGACATGGATGAAAAGACACAGATTTGAGCATGTCAGATTTTCCATTAGGAAAACAGGAGCTTTGCTGCCAGAAAGGCAGATGAGTAGAATATTCAGCGCATCTTTGCTCCTTCCCGCGTCATTACTGTTACTAGTTGTTTTGGGGAGGTTGCTTGCCATGTTTACAAGTTGTGCAAAGGGAAATAAGGCATCAGAAGGAAAAGGGAAAATAAAAATTAGGAAAAAAAAAAAAAGGAAAATAAAAATTTAAAAAAACGCTTCCTGGCAGAAGGGGGGATACAGGTGCTTCGCAGCAGGGCCCTGAGACTTGGAAATGGAAGAGCTTGCCATGATAAAACAAACGATAGGCTGCTGAATGAAGTTTGACTAGTTTATTCACGTGATGGTAGCGAACAGACAGTAGAATGTGAAACAATGAAATGGTTTCCATCTGACTGCAGATCACACCTAAAGTGCTGCAAGGCACCATGAATTTAATACACTTAGACCAACAGAGATTTCCCCCTCCCTCCCTAAAGTGTGCCTCCACTCTTAGTTGCTCTGACATCCCCGCACTCAATTTTCAACCTGATGGGCATTACGTGGGGGAGAGAGCAACAAGTGACAGTGGGGGCAACACGGCTTGTTTTTGTAATTCAGAAGTGATCAATACAATGATCCCTCATTGTGGCTGAATTGCTTAGGCAATGTATGACTGGTTGGGCAAACAGCTAAGATGAGTAGCTGAAAGGTATTGATCTGTGTATCAATATGCAATCTACATTACCTGAAACCTTAGAGATGTTACTCCTGTTGAAGTCTCCTGCAGCTGGCCAGGTAACTTCCGAAATCAGATTTGAAGCTGACAGATGAGCCCTCTGCTCTTGCCGATGGGCTGTGAAGGACGGGATGTGCCATGGCAGCACCTGTGAGAGTGCAGCCACAGTCCACAGCTATAAAAGCAGATATGCCCTGGGAAGAAAAACCTGTTCCTAGCACCCTGTCATTGCTGTCTTTTTGAAGGGACAAGCTCTGATCCAAAATCTAGGCCAATATAATTGCTTGTCAAAAAAATTCCTCCGCATCATACCTGTAGCTCTACCTGGTTAAGGAGAGTGCTGGCCGCAGGTGCGGTTCCTCACAGGAGAGTTTTTAACCCAAAGTTTGGCAAAGGCAGAAGGGCAAAAAAGTTTTTGTTTTGGGGGAGGAGGGGAGGGAGAGAAGAGCTTAATGTTTCATCCTTTTGTGTATGAGTGTGTAATGTGTTGTAATATAACAACTTTGCTCTTGGCAGGCACGAGGCCAGATTTAAACAACGTATGCTGGAACTAACGGACACGAACAACATTGCCTACTTATTTCTGTCGGCTGCCAACAGATGGCTGGAGGTCAGGACGGTACGTTCAGTTTAGTCCCAGCCATGGTTTTGAAACCTTGGAAGCAAACAGAGACTTTGCCTGATGCAGAGGAGATAATAACGAGAATTAATCTCGCAATGAGATTATACACAGTGTTCCTTAAAATAGATCGGGATTGTTTATGTTAAACCCGTAGGGTTTTTTCAGCTTTCTTGGCCAGGAGTAAGAAAATACAAGTCTCCCTCATCTTCTGCTGTTGTGAACACTAGTGTCCAAAGAGAGTGCAAGAACAAACATTTACGTAACTTGAAATGCGGCTTTCTCCACTACCGTGCAGCATCTGCAGACCTGCTGCAGCAGTAACTGATTACAGAGCAGAGCATGGCTTTTTAAGTACTTTTGTGACCCATGCCATCCTACTGCCAGGGCTGTTTTAGACACTGCTGAGCTCTGTCTCCAGCAACAGGTTTTTACCCCGTAGCTGCAGTTTGGAGCCCCTGTTTGCATTGCCCTTACTGCAGCTGTGAGCCCATACCATCCGATTTTCAGTACCATCCCATATCCCAAAAGGTGGCAGAGTGAGACCCCAGCTGAACAATGAATGGCAGGAGGGCACAATGCAGCCAGTACCAGTGAGACAGGCTCCTGGCTTTTATGGGGACTCTCCAGGGATAGCACATGAAGAGGTTCCCTGATTTGCAAGGCAAGGAGAGGCAAACAAAATCACTGTTATGTCCTCACTCATCTGACACAAAGAGAACAGTGAATAAACAGAGCAGTGACCTGATTCTGCTAGAAAAATAGTTATCAGGCATGATTAATCCTCACTTCAAAGGCTGTATCCTTACCACTATTTCCTGGTACACTGGTGGAGCAGCAGAATTGTGCTCCATTTCTTATGACGGCATTGTTTTCCCTTGTGCGTGAAGCTTTCAGCTTCCTACAGTATCCAAGATCAAGCTGAACTTGCTTTTGGTTCCAAGACAGATAAATAACAGAGCAACAGCCAATCCTGGAATCATCTGTGGCAGTGCCTGCTAATGCCTCTCAGTCCTAGACTTGCTTACATGCACGAATATGCATCGCTTCATCATAGCATTAGAAATAATGTGGTCATGCCAAGGAATAGTTTATTTAGCCCTGCCTAATGGCATACTGGTACTAATATACTCAAAACTTTGTAGGGTTTAATAGCAATTGTGAAGTCCTGTCCCATCTGCTCATGGAGACTCAAGACCGTTGTGCTTCTACTTCCTTGTAGATGTTAAGTTTGAATCTGTATCTGCTCACCAACACTTTTTACAGGCAGATGAACTAGACAGCCCTCATTTCAAATCTCAGAGGGAGAGATTCCAGGCAGGATGTTATCAGACAGGAGGGAGGAAAAAAAAAGGATGGAAAATACTAACCCTGTAATCCAAAGTAAATATAATGCAGGAGCAGTGGGACAGTGGGAATACCAGCAGTCTCATGAATCAGGCACCTTGACAACTACATGAGATCACACGTGGCATTCACTTCAAAACTGAGGTGCATATCAAGAAGATGTTCAAGCTCCTGCAAAGCTTGTGAGAAGTCAGATCTTTCTAATATAGCCTACACAGTAATTTATCGTAAAGCAAACCACCACCATGCAACAGAGCTGAGATCCTTCAGGTATCTACCACAGAATCGCTCTGAAAGTCAAAGTGCTGTGGCAGGAGCAAGGCTTAGTAGGCCATTCGCAGCTCCACAACTACACTGCTGTATTGCTTTCAGAGCCCACACTGCCAACACCCACGTGGTGTTGCACTGCGGGCTGTGAGTGTCTAGCTGGGTTAGGGATGCCTTCACCATGCACAGTGTCCCACTGCATGATATAGACACTGTGTGTCAGTCTGCCCACTTGTGCGTGACCTGTATAAATTCTACCAAAATTCTTCATGAGATTTGTGAAGTTACTGATACTCCTCTTTTTCGGGGAGGCAAACCCATGTTTGAGAAGACCTGAAGGGACCTGGAGAGAGTGGAACTGGTTTGTTTTAGTAGTAGGAATTAGGGGTGGCATTGTTACACCATTCTTAAGATTTATTATTTTTTTTATGTGCTTGTTAGATTTTTTTGATACCTGCTCTTACTGGGGTGGCAGCAAGGAGATACCCTAGCCCAAATGGATTTGCAGAAAATACTAGCCTGTTTCACTTGTGTTCAGCAAGTTCCTTTAGAGCGTTTCAGGTTGAGCACCACAACCCCTTACCTTCTCCAGGAAAAACAAACCAGAATTAAGGACTAAGTGTCAGTATAGAAATACCAGCAGTAAAGCAAACCTGTTCTGCAACTAAGGGGATTTTCTCATTGCCAGATTTTAATGTTGCCTAGACTCTTTCTCTCCCCCTTCTATCATTGCAGGATTACCTTGGCGCTTGTATAGTTCTGACTGCGGCCGTCACTTCCATCACCGAAGGGCCTAACTCAGGGTTTGTGGGGCTAGGTCTCCTGTACGCTCTGACGGTATGTACCAAGGCAAAGCATAAGAAGTCTTAGACCAACCTATTAATTTTGTAATATTTTTTAAGAATCCGTATGCATGGTTATCTTCCAGCTTTCTGAACCTTGAAAAAAACAATCTCGCAAATAATGGATTTGAGCCAAAGTTGAGAGAGTTCAGGGCAACTTGGACTTGCTTCAGGTTTTATGAGCCAATTAAAGAAAACACAACCATTCCCAGGCCCTGCGTGCTCCCAAGCAGACCAGGAAAATTAAAAATGCGTAAGAGGACCTGCTGTGCACTCTGTTTTGCACAACACAGTGTCAGTTCCGCCTGTGTACAGCAAACCTGCCAAAAAATGCTATTCCATAGACTGTCACAACCTAGGTAATCTCTAGGCAAAGACCAAATAAAATGATTGCTGAAGAACCAGAAACACCAGGTTGGCCTTTGGAGGGAAACTCTTCAGATGCCCAACTATTGTCCACGCAATTCCGAATGGATTGGGACCTTTGGGGCGGGTAGGCATGGTTCTTCACCGTCTAACACCGTGATTTGGCTTTGTGTGTACATGCTGCCTATGGTTGCAACAGCAATTTCTCGGCAGCTGCCTTAGGGTGGCCTTAGATCCCCTTTATGCCGTGGTTGCAGCAGTGTGACAATCTGCCAGCAACTGAGAATCAGTCCCAGTGCTTCAGCTTCACTCTGAAAACATTCCTCGTAATCCTACTTCATTAGCAGAGATCTGGAAGCGCCGAGATGTCTGCATCATCTTTGGCTTCTTTGTATTTAGTCTGTATTTGCAAACAGATGATTAGTGTAAATTAGACATGTGCTGAAGTCTGGCATGGCAGAGGGAAAAACGCTGTGGTCACCAAGTGATTACCTGCCTCTCTCCTGCCCCACACCACCACCGATGCAGTGAGATCATTACGTGCGTCCCCTGGCACAGGTTTTTGTACCATGGCTCTTTGGAGCTAAGAGAGGGATGACGTTTGGACCTGGATGAGAGCAAACTGTTTGTACCAACATCGTGTTTACTGTAGACATCCATCAGCTTATTCTCTCCCCTTGTATAAACACTGCCAACTCCCTTGCACAACTGCAGTGAAGGCTGAAATAATGGCTAGAGCCTTTCAGGTGCCAGGCTCTGTTATCAAACCTGTCAGCTCTCCAATTACAGCCTGCTACTCCACAAGCCGGAGTTCTGCAGGGTATCTGCAAATGCACCCATTTCCAGAACTTCCTGACTTGAAAACTGGACACAGAAATAATGGGTTTCTGAACAACAAAGAAAATACTTGACACTAACCCCTGGAATAATTCTGTCTTAAGGCTAAAGCAAGCAACTAAATCCTCTAAATTGACAACAAATGTTATTGCTGAATCTCAGTCAAAATTATTTACTGTATGCCTATTGCATCAGTATTAGGTAAGTGGAAAAGAAGTGATTTATAATAAATTTCTTATTTGGCAAATTCAGCAACTCTCCCACTAATAAATGGCAAAACCTTTCTCTGAATGTGTTTGTGTTTCAAATGTTTCCACCTTCTATGTTTCTAAACCTTCGTTCAGGCATATAAAGTATCTCAGTTTTTAAAGGTGCTTCGCCATCAACTGTTCCTAGTAAGATCAGTTTTCCTTTTTTAGATGAACACCTAAATACAGACTTAGGAATCTACATTTAGGAAAGTGCTTTACAGTTTTCATCCTTAGATAGTTAATCCTGACTAGAGATCAGTTTCTTTAAATTACTGGGTATTGTTAGGCAACTAATTATCAACTCTCATCTACTACAATTAATGCCTTTACTATTAATTAAATACTTATGATAACAAATGGGATTAAAAACCAAGACAGAAATACCATTGTGCTTATAATAAATACATTATTTCTCATATAATCATATGCTGAGAAACTCAAATTTCCCACAGAGTAAGAGAAATGAGTTATCTAAATATGCACTGAAGGAAACAGAAATAAAATGCTCATCAAATCTTTTCAAAATATTTGAAATAATAAACTTCCTTAATCTTCAGTTGCAGTCCAGATTAGAACATGCAATATTGCCAGTGATTTTTTTTCTGTCTTTGTTGTGCTTAAAGAAGAAGCCTTTCAGTATTGATTTCTAGATGCTGATAACAAGAGATTCCCTTAATCAGTCAGGTCTTCAGACTGTAGGTGCAACCTTTCTGTAGTTCTCCTTCAAAAAACAAGAATGAGAATAACCGAGCACTAAATTGCTATGTCGGGGTTGTTTGTGTTGGAGTATGACTGTATTTGATGCTGTTGTACTTCCTGAGTTTGGAACGTCAATAAGAGACCCACTGTGCTGACTCAGGCCAAAGACTGCTACAGATGTATCCAACCTTTATTCGCAAACAGGTAGATGAACAGACAGAAGGCTGAACCCTGTCCTTATTTTCATTTTGTGATGCAGATAACCAACTATTTGAACTGGGTGGTGAGGAATCTGGCTGATCTGGAGGTGCAGATGGGTGCAGTTAAAAAAGTGCACAGTTTCTTGAACATGGAGTCGGAGAACTATGATGGCTACTTGGGTATTGTGCTCTAATCTTTTTTGGGTTTCATGTGGTAATGTGAAAGCACAGTGGATTTGGTCACGTTAAATGTATATGCCTCTTTGGCCAAAATCTGGTCTCATTGATATGCAGGATCTCCTACTGATCTGAGTGACAAAGATGACCAAACGCAGTCATGAGACACATAGCCCATGTTACTCAACATTAAAAACCCCTACCAAACGCCAGGGAGCCAGAGTATGGCCCTCTAGTGCAATGAGAAAATACCAGGGCAAACTTATAGATGGGATAAGCAAAACATCCCCGTACCTGTTAAAAAAAACCCAAAATATGGATAAAAATTAGAAATTCTTCCATCAGTCACAGGCTTCAAAATCTCTGATCTTTGCAGCAAAAGGGGACTGCAGGCCAGGGGCAACTGGACCTCAGCAGGTCTTTCCTGAACTGCACGTTCCTTTTTGTTCTCCATGTATTTCAAATTGGCTTTGACTGGGATTTTAGAAGTGCTTGAAGTGCAAGGCCTAAAAAGCTCACCAGTTAGCCGGCTTCCCTAGAAAGTCAAGCCCCTTAAGTCTGGAGACAAAACCTGCCTGTGTATTTGCAAATCAGGATAAAATACGAGCTGTGATAATGTCAATAGCTCATGTTGTAAAGCAGGAACAACATCCTTCCTTGCACTGCCCTTCCTGTGCCGGTTACTGACCGAGGAACATGTTAACACTGCGCTGACACTACATTCTTCTCTGCTCATTTGGCTTCTCCTGTTTCACTGCCAAGAGCCACTTTAGCATTTGCCCTCTCATGTGTCAAGATCTGGAAGCTAAGTGCTAACACCCCCACCAGGGAGATCCCAGCTCTCCCTCCACAGGCAAGTGGGGCTCCATTTCTTGAGTGGCTTCAAGATGGCCCCCAGGCAGGAGAGAGGAGGAAAGGAAATGTCATAAAGCGTGACCTTCTGATAGCACCATTATGGTTTGGTTTTCTGTAATTATTTCAGATCCCTCTCAAGTCCCCAAAGACTGGCCCCAGGAGGGAGAAATCAAGATTGAAAACTTGTGCGTTCGATATGAAAACAACCTGAAGCCTGTTCTAAAGCACGTTAAGGCATATATCAAACCAGGACAAAAGGTACTACGTCAAGCAATTGCTTATCATCCTCATTCTGGAAGAGATCTTTCGTTACTGTGTTTTCTAAGACGGCAGAAAAGCAAAAATAACAATTTGCAGTGACAGCTATATACGCTGATGGACCTCTCTGCAGTCCCTGGGCATGGGTCAAGAAATTTACACTGATGGCATTTTATTCTTTGCTGGGATCAGTTTTCCTTCTGAGACTTCCACTTTCCAAGTCCATCTCCATTGCATAGAGTGAGCCTAGGTGATTAGATGAACTGAGTAAAAATGCAAGAATATCTCATATTTTAGAATCATAGAATCATAGAAAGGTTTGGGCTGGAAGGGACCTTGAAGAGATCATCAAGTTCAAACCCTCCCTGGTATGGGCAGAGATACCTCTCACTAGACCAGGCTCCTCAAGGCCCCATCCAACTTGGCCTTGATCACTTCCAAGGAGAGGGCATCCACCACTTTTTTGGGCAGCCTGTTCCAGAGCCTCACCACCCTCACAGTTAAGAATTTCTTCATAATATCCAGTTTAAATTTACTCCCTTCCAATTTAAAACCATTCCCCCTTGTCCTATCACTTCATGCCCTTCTAAAAAGTCCCTTCCCAGCTTTCTTGCAGTCCCCCTTCAGGTACTGGAAGGCCACTATAAGATCTCCCCGGAACCTTCTCGTCTCTGGGCTGAACAACCCCAACTCTCTCAGCCTGTCTTCATAGGAGAGATACTTCAGCCCTCTGATCAGCTTCGTGACCCTCCTCTGGACTCATTCCAACAGTTCCATGTCCTTCTTATGTTGGGGACTCCAAAACTGGGCACAGTACTCCAGGTGGGGTCTCATGAGAGCAGAGGGGGAGAATCACCTCCCTTGACCTGCTGGCCACATCACTTTTGATGCAGCCCAGGATACAGTTGGCCTTCATTGGAGTCCAGGTCAAAATGCTGAAGTTTCAAAGATGTTCCTAGGGCAAGTCCTCACAGTCTTGAGTGGTGGAAAAGAGGAGTATGCCTGCCATGCTGTTTTGATTTTTCCCAAGTCTGCCACTGGCTACTGGGAAGGACCTTTCTTCTCACAAGTAGGGCAGTCCAGTCCAGCTTTCCCAAAAGAAATGCAAGTCTGATTTACAGTTTCTGTCCATAAGTAAGTAACATCTTACTTTCTTTTGCAGGTTGGGATCTGTGGTCGTACGGGCAGTGGCAAATCATCCCTGTCTTTAGCATTCTTCAGAATGGTGGACATATTTGATGGTTAGTTTTCAGGGAGTATGTTGTGACTGTTGATCTGTTCCCCCCTCATTTCTTCAGAAGAAGCAAGGACGCTTTTTGATGTTTTATGTCCTGGCTCTCTGGTTCAGAATATACTTGATTAGAATGGGGCTTGTTATGCCTGGTCCTTCAAAGTACAAAGTGTCCTATTGTGAGTAGTGCGTTGTTCTTCCAGGAAATATTACTCACAGGTTATACATCTAATTAAAAAAAAAAAGATGTGTATGCTTTGACAAAACAATATGCCATTTTTGAGATATGAGGAAAAAAGTATGCAACTCCCTGGAGCCTCTAAATTTCTCCCTAAACAATAACTACATGAAATTATGATAGCTGTCAAAATGTTAGCAGACTAGAAACTAGAACTTAACAAGCCCATTCCCTTGATACTTGAGCTTTATTTTATTGTGGTTTCCCACAACTACAGCAGATACTAACTAAAAGTTTTGGAAACATCTTGCTGTTTTCACTCCTGCAGCATTTCACTCTATCAGCTAGTTGCAATGAACTGGCATGCAGCGATAGGCATCCTGGCGTTTATAACACAGGTACATGTATACTGTTGCAGGAATATGGAAACTTACTGGAAAGTCATCTTTTTTGTTTCAAAGAATTCCATGTTTCTAATGTAGCCTTTGTACGTGGAACATTTGCTAGGGATACACTATTAGGATGCTGGAGGATAAGTAAATGTGATGCAGCTAATACTTGCTTTTGTTGTGGTTATGTGCTGATATGTATCTATGGTAATTGGTTTCTGATTCACAATTAGGATTCCTGGATATATAGATAGTACAAACAAATAATAGTTTTATTTATGGCCAACTTCAAGTTTCCTTCTGCTTTAATCTTCTTTCTGTATCTTTTCTTTGTCTGTTCCTTCTGTATCCTTGATTTTTCCCAGTGGGAATGCCTAAGTCTTTTCTAATCAAGTTCTGTTCATCCTTTGTGCATCTCCCTCTCTCTGTCTCAGTTAGACCCATATTTGGCCTCTATGCTGGTCCACTTCTGGGTGGAGTCCTGGCTTTAATAAAAGTTACATAACAAGATTTCGAGTAACTTTACTGCAGCCAGATTTCATTCATGTTGTCCATCTTGGTTCTTTATGCCTCTGTTATTTCTTTGAATGTGTATGTGCCCCATGTTTCCTACTTTCACTTCTTTACTATTTCCCTCTTCTTGCCCTCTGTTCAAACCACCTCCCGTTTCTCTTCTGTCCTGCTTGGCCACCCTTCATTACTTTCCCGGTTTCTCAACACCTCTCTAATTTACTTTTCCCTTAGGTCTCCTCATCTGCTTTTCTCTTTCCCTTGAACTTCTATCAAAAATGCATTCCCCTATTCCCAGTGCATGCTATATTAATTTTTCACTCATTAGTCCACTTCATATTCTGCTAACCTTATCTCATGTCCTCATTTAAAAAGAAAAGGAATTGCTTAAGTTTGTGCAACCACCAATATCTCATAATGAAGTTTTATGACCTGATTCAGACTTTCTGAAAGCCTGAAAACAATTGGACTTTGCACCCTGCAGATGAAATCTTGGTTCCTGTGAACTTCTAATAAAAGCGTGTAATGCTAATGGTAGTCCGACTAGGCAGAGATGAAGTCTTCCATTGGAATAAGGCCACATGGAGTAACCTATAAATTTCAGTATCATGACAACTGGGAATGACAGAAAAGGCATACACACAGCTTTTAATATGTTTTTTGATGAACTTAATGTTAGGTACTTTCCAGGGCTGAGTGCAGATGCCTGGTGAAGTGATCCACAGGGAAACTGCAAAAGTGAGCCTGATGTAAATGCCCTTTACCCTATCCTCATTCAGTTTTCCCCAGCCCACCCCCTCCCTGTAACCTGGGGGAAGCTTCTCTGTCCAGAGAATGCTGGTGGTATCAGCAGTTCCTGGCTTTCATACGGGGATTCAAGGAAAGAGATTCCTTCTGCCCTTCTCACCCTCTCCTACTTACAGAGCAGGTAACCAGTTTCTCTTGTACATTTCCCCCATCTCCCTCACCTGAACATCAGCTGCTAGCACACCCAGCACATCATAAATCAGATTTTCAGATGAGATGCATATGGTCATTGGCCTGAAGTAGTGACTAGAAAAGGAAAAATCCTCTTACTTTACCAAGTATTCCAGCTGTTGCAGGAACTTCTTGTAGGGGAATGAACTACTAGGTTAAGGAGCGATTAATGTGACAGCTTCCAGTAATCTTGTGTGAGCAGAACAGTATGTGGCTAATTCACAACCAAATGCTTAAACGAAACAAGCTGTAAGAGCCAGCATGAATGGCACTGAAAGGCGTTGGAATAAGTCATCCTTTCTGTTTCTTCTGATCCACCTCTCGTTAAAATTTAATGCTACCCCAGTCCTTCCAGAGTCTGAAGGACAGTTTTGGCTCCTGATGGACGGATTGCAGATACACACAAATATTATGCAAAAGAAATTTTTGCACAATCTCAAATTAAGTATCTTCTGCAACCGTTAAATCAAGGGGGAAAAAGAAGGACACGGGACATGGCTAATTACATAAATTTTTCTTGTTCTTACTCTGTTTGGGTGTAAATTTCAGGTTTCCCTATAATAAATTATCCTTCTGGTGCTATCATTAATTACATAGAAGCCACATAGTTCCTTTAAGGGAAGGATGGGGGCGGGGGGGTGGAAGAAGGTTTACCTTTCCCATGTTTATCTGACAGTGCCGATAGACTGCAGAGACACGTGGCCTCATCATCTGGTGTCCAGGCCACACTGGCTGTTTTATCTTTCTTCCTGCTCCCCACAGGAGACACGAACATGCTTTGTTGAATTCCCTCACATCTTCTGCATGTTGTTTTAAACAGGGAGGATAGTGATTGATGGAATAGACATCAGCAAATTGCCTCTTCACACTCTCCGTTCCCGGCTCTCCATTATTCTTCAGGATCCGATACTGTTCAGTGGCTCCATCCGGTAGGTGTATGGCATCAGGGGGTGGTGAACAGCATTGCATGGCGTGTTTGTGATGGGCACTGTGGGACAGGGAGGGATGGAAAAGCGAAGGAACCTTCCTAGCTCAGTCCAATATAACTACACAGCCTGTCCAAGGGAAGTCACATGACACACACAATGCCAAAACGTTCCTTTACAGAAGCCCTGAATGAACTGTAATTGCAGTAATGAGATTCCTGTTACGGTTTTCTTTGCAGCTTTAATTTGGATCCAGAATGCAAGTGCACCGATGATAGACTCTGGGAAGCTCTGGAGATTGCTCAGTTGAAGAACATGGTCAAGTCATTGCCAGGAGGCCTAGGTATGTCTCAACCAAGTCTCTGGGAACATAAGCCAATAATGAATATATGCATGCATGAGCACACACATGTATAAACACATGCATGGGATTTTACACACTGAACCATCATGTGGGAATTGACAGGTGCCTAATGAGTAATCGAATCACAAAATCACAAGGTTGGAAAAGACCTTTGAGATCATCGAGTCCAACCGTTCCTGTCCTGAGCTAAACCATATCCCTAAGCACCTCATCTACACTTTTTTTAAACACATCCAGGGATGGTGACTCAACCACCTCCCTGGGCAGCCTGTTCCAGGTCCTGACAACTCTTTCAGTGAAGAATTTTTTCCTAACATCTAATCTGAACCTGCCCTGGCACAGCTTTGTGCCATTTCCCCTTGTCCTATCTCCTGTCACCTGGCTGAAGAGACCATCTCCCACCTCTCTACAACCTCCTTTCAGGTAATTGTAGGTGGTGATAAGGTCTCCCCTCAGTCTCCTCCAGGCTAAACATCCCCAGCTCCCTCAGCCGCTGCTCATAGGATTTGCCCTCCAGCCCCTTCAGCAGCCTGGTTGCCCTTCTCTGAACTCAATTGAGGACCCCAATGTCCTTCTTATGGTGAGGAGCCCAGAACTGGACACAGTACTTGAGGTGCAGCCTCACCAATGCCGAGTACAGGGGCACAATCACCTCCCTAGGCATACTGGCCACACTAGTTTTGATACAAGCAAGAATGCTATTGGTGGTTTTGGCCACCTGGGCACACTGCTGGCTCATATTCAGCCTGCAGTCAACCAACACGCCCAGGTCCTTCTCTGCCTGACAGCTGTCCAGCCAGTCTCCCCCAAGCCTGTGCACTGCATGGGGTTGTTATGTCTCATGTACAGCGCTCTACACTTGGCGTGTTACCCTGTCTCTATGCTAGAGAGAATATTCTTATTAAAAAGTTGATGAGTAGTCTGGTCTTTCACTCACTGCAGAAAAATTCTGCAACACCCCAGCATGATAGCTGGGTGGCTGGTCAGCAAAGAGTTAAAAGAGAGCCGTTTTACCTCTGCTCCTTCAGAAGAATCTGGCTCTGCCAGCAGAGCTATAGCTCTTGTCTAGAACACTGACAGAGCATTTTCCTTATCATTTCAGATCTGGTTCATGAAGGAAACTCACGTATTTCCTTCCATATTAAGTGGATTTCATATTACTAAGATATTCTCCTGCAGCCTACCAGATTTGCTGACTATTTGTAGCAACTATTTTGTTAATGATATATCACTCCTTTCTCAAGAAGCTGTGCTCACTATTTTTGGTATCACTCCATCTCAAGTGTGCAGTCAAGATTATGCTTTTACAGGGATTTTGCTTGACCCTGGTAACAGCAACATGCAGAGCTTTCACAATGCCCACTCCAGATCACTGGGTCCTGACCGTATGAACATACAGCACTTCGCGGTGTGATGTTCAAAGTAACTGGTTTTATTACAGATGCAATGGTGACAGAAGGAGGAGAGAACTTCAGCGTAGGGCAAAGGCAGCTCTTCTGTCTGGCCCGAGCCTTTGTCCGCAAGAGTAGCATTCTCATCATGGATGAAGCCACAGCATCTATTGACATGGCCACAGTGAGTATAGCAATTAGCACCATCGATGCATGAGTCTACTAGGAGAGGAGGCACCATCTTCCCTAAAGGTCAGCTATGACGCCTCTTTAGCAGAGGAAAGCGACAGCTTTTTTTGCTTTTCTCTCGTGTTTAGTTTCAGCTGTTTCTCTTGGTGTGGTTTGGGGTTTGATGCCTACGGTCATGGGAAAAGAAAAAGACCAAATGTTTCAGAAAACTGCTATTTTCACCTGTGTGGCATTTCATTGCTGAGAATCCGGTGAGCAGATCAGAGATAGGATATGGAATATGACCTCCTCTCTTATGTGCTTGGGGATGTATGAATTAAAATGTAAAAGGATGCAGTAACTGAAGTAAGCCTTTTCCTTCGATAGGAGAACATTTTGCAGAAGGTTGTGATGACTGCCTTTGCAGACCGCACAGTTGTAACGATAGCGGTAAGTACTGATGCCAGCAAATCATAGAATCATAGAATCATAGAATGGTCTGGGTTGGAAGGGACCCCAAGGATCATAGAGCTCCAACCCCCCTGCCACAGGCAGGGCCACCAACCTCCAGGTCTGGATCTACACAAGGTTGCCCAGGGCCCCATCCAACCTGGCCTTGAACACTTCCAGGGACGAGGCATCCACTACTTCTCTGGGCAGCCTGTTCCAGCACCTCACCACTCTTTCTGTAAAAAACTTCCCCCTAATATCTAATCTAAACCTTCCCTCCTTTAGCTTTAGTCCATTCCCCCTTGTCCTGCCATTATCTACCCTTTTAAAAAGTTTAATCCCCTCCTGCTTATAAGCTCCCTTCAGGTACTGGAAGGCTGCAATGAGGTCCCCCCACAGCCTTCTCTTCTCCAGGCTGAACAAGCCCAGCTCCCTCAGCCTCTCTTTGTAGGGCAGGTGCTCCAGCCCTCTAATCATCCTCGTGGCCCTCCTCTGAACCCTCTCCAACAGTTCCACATCTTTCTTGCATTGGGGGCCCCCAGATCTGGACACAGTACTCCAGATGGGGCCTCACGAGGGCAGAGTAGAGAGGGACAATCACCTCCCTGTCCCTGCTGGCCACCCCTCTTCTAATGGAGCCCAGGATCCCATTGGCCTTGCAAACTGCAAGAGCACACTGCTGGCTCATGTTAAGTCTCTTGTCCACCACAATCCCCAAGTCCTTGCTCCCTTTGCTCATTCCTCAGGTGCTTAACCTCGGCTTTCTCCAGTTAATCAGTATATAAAACTAAAAATATCACAAAGTAAAACTAAAACCCAAGGTCAGAATATTCCCAGACACTAGAACAAGTCAAGACACATACTGCCACCCTGAAATTTAGCACTAAATGCTCTTGTAAGTGGGCCAAACAAAACCACTTAGATCTGAAGAAGGACTTTACAGGCAACTTCAGTATCTACAATGTTTCCAAGAAAATTTGAAGTCATTCTCACTCAAAAATTAAAATAGAACCCTTGGGTTAAGACCTTATTGAGAGCCGAGTCAAAATCTAGATTTTAATTTTGCCTCTGAAGTCTGTGCATGTATAGTGTCTACAATCATGGCACAAACTTGCAAAAGGACCTGAGATTTCAAAAACTTGCTGTGGTTTCTCAAGTTATCTTTTTTTTTTTGTTTGTTTTTTCAGAATAAAAAGTTGGTTTTACGATAAAGGTTTTAAAAATTAGTATGGATGGGAACCGCTTAAAAATTAGTATTTGTTCAACTAAGGTGTTGTGGGTTTTTTTTCCTGCATTCCTGCCATTTTTAATGCCCAGAAATTCCATATATCTGTGCAGGTATGTTTATGTGCATACATATACATGCACATGCACGTACGCACATAGAGTGTTCCACCTTGTGACAGCAGGCTTACTCAACAAACAGATGTTTTATCCACGAGATAAATAAGTGTTTCAACAGCTGCTTCATTTGCTCTGTCTGGAACCCATTCCTGCGGTTAGAGGTTAGAGTCATACCTCCTTGGACTCTGGTTTCAAGTCTGTCAGTGACTAGTTTGTGTCAGGCAAACCACTTAACTTGTCTCATTTACAGCAGGCTCTAAGGTTCTTGGAAGTGTAAATGCTGAAGATGCCAGTAGTGAGCACATTCTCCTTCAGTTACACGCCATTCAAATTTTCAGTATCGTCCTTCTGACTGGAATCTCACTTTTCTTTTGCTTTGCCATTCCGAAGTCAACATCTGAAGCAAAATGGCACACACTACTATTTAGCTTTTCTCACAGAGTTGGCTTTGTTTCCTTTCTCTCTCCATTCACAGCTGATCCTTCCTTCACCCACCTGTCTTTCTTTTCTTTTTTCCAGCATCGTGTATCTCACATCTTGGATGCCAATATTGTCCTAGTCCTTTCTGAGGGCTTGCTAGTTGAATGTGACACTGCCTCAAACTTACTCCTCAAAGAGGACGGCCTGTTCACCACTCTGGTGAAGACTCACAAGTAGACTCTCTCAGTCCACACTGCTCACAAGACTTCTGGCTCTTTGGTAGTTATGTTTACCTCTTTAGTTTCTTTTCACTCTGCTTCCTTTCCACCACACAACTTCCGAGACAACAGCTCAAGAAGGTGCTTATTGTGTCATTCCTGGGTTTGTTTAATTTCATGACTATTTATGCTAATTGTATTGAATTGAAGCTTAGGTGTGCAGCTAATATTGAACCTACAAGGTCTAAGGAATCCACCCCATAGAGTAATCCCTGACCTTCAGCCCGTATCATGAAACATCTCACTTCTAGAGTTCATCCTGTCTATACATGGCAGCCCAGGAGTGCCCTAAGATAGACACAGAGCAGAAAGAGTAGAAGGACCAAGGAGTGGAGCAGGATGCTAAGCCACCTGAGGGTGCAGGCATACCCAGGACGTTCCTGACTCATATTTCCTAAAAGGGAACGTGTATTTCAGTGATGCTGTAGGATTTGTTCCAGCAGCCAAGCTGTCCATAAGGGCAATTAGCAGACTGAAAGTGAAGTGCACGCGTAAGTATTTTCAGGCTTGTTGCCAGAGGCTGTAAAGTGATTTGAGACCTCTTCAGATTAAAGATATAGTACAAGCACCTCCAAATACCACTGTAAACAAAGACAGCCCTTCACAAAAGCGGTGTGCCTTGCGTTAGGCCCACTAATTAACTGCAGTGGGAATTATCACAATGAAAACTTCTGTATGCTCTTCTTTATGGCAGCATCGGGTTCACACCATCCTGACCGCAGACCTGGTCATCGTCATGAAGCGAGGGAACATTTTGGAATATGATACCCCTGAGAACCTGCTTTCTCAAGAAGACGGCATCTTTGCTTCATTCGTCCGGGCTGACATGTGAAGAATGACATGATGCATTTTACTAGCCTATTTTTAAACAAATGAAATGCAAATATTTTCTATTCAATGCAACATCACTTTTATCTTCTTTTAGAGCTTCTTTCTCCATGCTCCCATCTTCCAAAGTAATAAAACCTATTGCAATACACGTACTCCTCAAAGCAATAAAAATGTCACTTCATTCAAAAGCTATTAAACTTCACACAGGCACACAAGCACACAGAGGCAGAAGTCTTTATTTCCTGGGAATTTGTCATTTTCCTTAGATGTTGTAGTGACTTTATTTTCATTTACAGAGAGCAAAAGAATGCACTGCTCTTATAAACTGCATATGTTGTGTTGGAACCGGCAATCAAACGTGCAGTTTGTCAAGGAAACGAGAGATCCCCAGAAGCATTGTGTCCCCAGAGGGGAAAAAGTAGAAAAAACCCAAATCTGAACCCATCACACTTGGGGCAATCTGCTGCATTCCAAAGGCATAAACTTTGCTCTTCAAGTTGTAGTGGAGGAGCAGTGAATGACAGAAAGGAATTCCAGCAGAAATAAGGAAATTCTTCCTGTCCTTCGCTTTAGTTCACACATGATAGTTGGCACAGTGCTATTTTTTACTGGCTTATCCCTACACTCAGTTCCTAAATCCATATTTCTTCAATGAAAGTTGCGAATCATTTTATAATTATGCACGCTTTAATAAGCTTATAGAGGAATTTTGTACAGTATCTTAAGACTTCGGATTAAAAATAATCTGAATTTATGATCTTGATATTAGCCAACCTTTTAAACATGTTCACTAAAATATTCTGCTTAAGATGGCATGCAATAGCCAACCACTGATTTTTTTTGCATGTCTTTAGTCCTTCACATTATTTTTTATCCTTTTGTTTCCTTTACACATTTCTAGAGTATCTCTAAATCAGATCTAGTCCAAGAAAGAATGATTTTTAAATTATTTCTATATCTTCTAGGATTTAGTTGAAATTAGATACATATTTACATCATACAGCTTTGAAAAGGCTGCCTGCACTCGACTAATGCATATGGCTAGATTCTGACCCTTAAAAACTGCACAATGGATACTAAACCTCCAGGAGTTTCACAGACGTACTTCCAAAAGCAGAGCTTGAGACATCAGCTTCGCTGCCTTCAATGTGTTTCTTATTCATCTATTGTTACAAGACCTGGGAAGAACACAAGGTGGGCTTAAGACACAGTAATTGGAAAAAAAACCCAACAAAAAACAAAAAAAAACAACCTATGAATTTTGGACAAATTGTAGAACTTAACTTAAAATTGAGATCACATTTAGGCTGGTAGTATAAAAATTATACAATGGTGTTTGGGGTTTTTCTTTTTCTTTTCCATCTTAACTATTGGAAATAAAAGCTGTGTGACACAACTAAACAAAAAAACCCTCGGTCTTAAATATTTTATGATGGGAAGTACTTCTGTGATTTCCCTGTCTACTGCTGTGAAATGTTTTTGCTCTTTTCTGGATTCATTTCCTGTGTTGACCTTTGTCATACAAAGAAAATAAAAAAAAAATAAAGCAGATGTTTACAGCGGAAGCGCATGTTGTTACACAGACTTCAGGCCTAAAAGGCCAAAATAATTTCTGATTTAATTTCATTGTCTTCAGTGAAAAGCTAATTGGATTCACTGCTGTCAGACACGGTCAGTATGAAGATGAAGAACAAATAACTTTGTTTATCTGCCTGTCTTTGTTGATGATACAATCCTGATTTACTTTGTGGTGCAAACTAGTTGAGTGAGAGCCCAGTTCCTACTGCGTTACATGGCTGCCCTGGGCCTGGGATTGTGTCAGGGAGCTTGTAGTACTTTAGAGCAGCCAATAATTAGTACCTCTTTCCTCTTACATTTGTTCCAGAGCCATTACAGATGTAAGAAGCACCTTCTTTGCTCATCCAGCCCTCCACAGCTATAGAAATTAACACTGCTGCTTCAACATGTAGAAAGGAAAATACGGGATCAGAAAAACATACCAGCACACTCCATTCATTTTGATGGAGCTGTGCAGGAATGTTGGCCCTAGTATTCCATTAACCGTGGTCAAAGTGTTTGATGATCGTTGTAGTGTATCCCACAGCTGCCTAGCAGGTGTAAAAGCACAATTGGATTCCTGAAGCAATTAATCCTACTCAACATACACAAATCCCAAAAGAGACAGCAGACATAAACCATCTGCTACAGCCATGCCAGATCTCCTTGCATCTCCTCGCACCAAGGGATTAACCTGAACGTTGCTCTTTTTTGTGTGTTTTCCTCTAATGGAGGAGGGTGTTCCCAACAGTCGTGCTGATGTCCTAAGAAGGGTGTAGAAGGGTTGAAGTTTTTTAAAGAAATGTCTTTTCATTTCATGTCAAGGTATTAAATGTGTGCCCTTTGGGAGCAGTTTCCTTAGGCTGTGGTGCATACACAGTAAAGGAAATAATCTCCTGGAAATTTTATTTGACTCTTGTCACACTCCCCTTCTGCCAGGCATCCTTTATTCTCTTGCCACAGCCTCCTTGCTTTTTTTTCCCTCACCATCTCCTTATGGTATACTTTCTTTGAGGCTCATGCTTCTATCCCTGAATGCTCCTTATTCTGCCTGTGATCACCCACTCCGTCCTGATCCAGCTCCATTTCCTCACTAACACAGCTCTGCAAACTGTTCTCGCCACCCCAGCTTTCTCTAGTAACACCTCCCCTCTTCAGGGGGACACTTGCTCCAGAGTGGTCACATTTTGGGGTTGGTTTGTTGTGGGGTTTTTCAAGCATGAAGCTAAATAAGGTTTCATTATTGCAATATTCTACTCTAGGGCTGTTAAGTTCTTCCATTCACAAAGGAGCGTTAAATGCAAACACTGGGTCTGTGTACATTTCTTTGAACTATGGATGGAGAGAAATCATCTCTGTGACAGATCCTAAATTGTGTTTTTCATTTCATCCTTGTTTCCTTTTCTGTTAAGTGTTTCTGTGGCAGAAGTGGTAAAGCAGAAGGAGTAAGAACCCTTGCTGCCAATGCAACTGCTTGTGGATTCTCCACCTCTAACCTGCAACCAGTGTGCTATCTTCCCCACTCCCTGGGCCAGGTCTAATACTGGCACAGATGAAAAACCCCATAAAACCTTTGTGTTTATTACTGAGCCAAAGTTTCTTGAAGCGGGCCCACAAGCCTCTGCCATGCAGCAACACTGCTGACAGGTAGCAAAGGGAAGTTTTCCCCTCCTCAAGATCCAGTGCTTAAAACAGATCTCTCTCCATCTATATTTGCTTTTCTGGGGAATCTACATCAGCACAGTGGAAGCTGGGATTCAGCTAAGGTGAATTATTTTGGTGATGTTTCCTAGGCAATCACAGCTTGGAAGTGGATGAGAATCTCCTTAAGAATCACTTTGCCTGAACCACTTCTGTTCTGCTAATGGATATTTACACTTCAGGGATTTTGAGAGCATGGCAGTTATTTGGACTTGAGATTTCAAACAATACAGTTACCAAATACGAAAGTTGTTTGCTTTTTGTTTTTTAAAAGGAATTAAATCAGGTCAGTGTCTGTGAGGATGCTAATTCTGAGCTGAGTTTCTTGCTTTTTCCTAACTTCGCACTTTGTTTAGATTAATATTATATGTTATTTCAATGGGTCCCTTACAACTAACTATTCAAAGTGCCTTTGCTTTGTTATGAAAACCTCTTAAAACCACCTGGATAAGTTTTCTATTTGATACAGGGTATGTTGCCTGCCTGTGTGTGCTTACACACAGAACCACACATGCAATCTTTTACTCAAGGCTGGTGACAAGCGGTGTCCCCCAGGGGTCAGTCTTGGGACTGCTACTCTTTAACATCTTTATCAATTACATTGATGATGGAATTGAGTGCACTCTCAACAAGTTTGCTAATGACACCAAGATGAGTGGTCTGGTCGACACAATACAAGGAAAGGAAGCCATCCAGAGGGATCTTGACAGGCTGGAAAGGTGGGCCTGGATGAACCTAATGAGGTTCAACATGTGTAAGGTCGTAAGAATCCCAGAGACATTTACAGACTGGGATAAGAGCTCCTTGAGAGTAGCCCTGCTGAGAAGAACCTGTGGGTTCTGGTGGATGAGAAACTTAACATGAGCCAGCAGTGTGCTCTTGCAGCTCAGAAGGCCAAAGGTGTCCTGGGCTCCATCAGAAGAGGGGTGGCTAGCAGGGAGAGGGAGGTGATTGTCCCTCTCTACTCTGCCCTCGTGAGGCCCCATCTGGAGTACTGTGTACAGATCTGGGGGCCCCAATGCAAGAAAGATGTGGAACCGTTGGAGAGGGTTCAGAGGAGGGCCACGAGGATGATTAGAGGGCTGGAACATCTCCCCTATGAAGAGAGGCTGAGGGAGCTGGGCTTGTTCAGCCTGGAGAAGAGAAGGCTGTGGGGGGACCTCATTGCAGCCTTCCAGTACCTGAAGGGAATCAACTTTTTAAAAGGGCAGACAATGGCAGGACAAGGGGGAATGGATTGAAGCTAAAGGAGGGAAGGTTTAGATTAGATATTAGGGGGAAGTTTTTTACAGAGAGAGTGGTAAGATGCTGGAACAGGCTGCCCAGAGAGGTGGTGAATGCCCCATCTCTGGAGGTGTTCAAGGCCTGGGCTGGATTGGGCCCTGGGCAATCTTGTCTAGATCATGCTTGGAGGCTGGTGGCCCTGCCTGTGGCAAGGGGTTTGAAATCTGTGATCCTTGGGGTCCCTTCCAAACCAGACCTTTCTATGATTCTAATGAAGTGTACAGTACAAGCACCTCAAGGATTATTTCCTTTCTGTTCAGAAGAAAGATTTCTAAGAAAGAAAGTAAACTTTTTCCAATGACAGGCAAAGTCCCACATCACTCAGTTGATGGGATGACTGACCTGCTGGAGCTGCCCATCTCTCACCCACATCTGCAGAAGGAATCTGGGCAATGAGCTTGACTTTTAGTGACTTTTTAGCAACTTTTTGGTCGCTAACTTTTTAGCCTCAGAGAGCTCTGAGAGGTGTAGACAGTCAGTCAGTGGGCTGTATTATCCAAAGAGGGCACACTGCTCCACCAGCATTTCCTGCAAGTAGGGCAGCCCTATAGAAGCTTGGGATAGCTTTGATAAATCAGGAGCATAAGAAAGGCAAAGCCTGCAGGGAGACATCATTGCTTTGCTCAGCAAATTGCTATGCAAAAGAAGTATCTTGAGTGTTTATAAATTCTGCTTTCACTGCAGGCCTCAAAAAAGCTCTTTATTTGCGAGTGTACCTGATTTTTTTCCAACTGTCTCGTTCAGCTGAAAGAATAGATTATCAAAGACTTCTCTAGCGCTTGGATGAGCCACTTGGTTGGTGCAAACTAGCAGAAGGCATCTACTATAAATTAATACACCTCCACTGAGGTGTTCAATCAGTACCAACACTGAGGTGTTCAATCAGTACCAACATGAGTATGGCGCAAAGGGTTTGGCATCTCATTCTATGTAAAAACTCTTTCAGCAAAAAGTAGTTGCGCCGACTTATATTTTCACAGGGGGATGACATAAATTTTGAATGTGGCAGAGTAGGTCTCTTCAAACTTCTTATACAATGACTTGATTTAATTATTTGTCTTCCTTTGCTCACTAAAGCAATGAGCTCTCACGCTTCGTTCTGTAAAGATGCCAAAACATTGCCGTACCGTTCTGCTGATGTGCCGGGAGAAGCTGAAGGAAACACCCCACATGCACTTTACACAAGCTATGTAGGAATTTTATCACAAGCAGCATAATGTATTTGAGGCACACGGCTACCATACCTCAAAAAAGCTATGGACAAGGGCCATGTTCTCATTATCACGTTTTCACTATTTAGTGGCAAAGGCTGGAGTGTGTTTCCTTTGCCAGCACTACGGCCCAGCACTCCTGGTGTGATACCGCCAGTAGAAATCAGTTCTACAATACCTAGTGAAACCACACTGAAGCCTCTCTGGAGCAATGAATCTCCCATAAAATGTGTTTAAATGCAAAAATTAATTCAGCACGTTTGCTATTTTATATCCTCAAGTATCTTTTGAAAGCCTAATTTAAATTCAGGCTATGGTATGTAAATTCTCTGATGTGAACTTGATGATGGCATGTAAGAAGCTCTTCAGTTCCTTTGGAAATAAATCCTTTCAAAGGCAAAGCTAAGAGAGCACTAAAAAGAGTCTGAAAACAAAACTGTAAATCAAATTCTTCATTGCCATGCAAACATCCCAGTAATTTCCACATTGTTTTTTTACTGCTCTGTTTTTTCTCCACCAGAACTGACCTCTGTGTGGAATTGTGGGGAAAGATTATCAGGTTTTCAAACTATCAAAAAATTGTTGTGAGGCAGAAGTTCTCTGACTCTTACAAATTAGCGATGTGCTGATGCTGTTTTGGCAGTGCAGGTTAGAGTATTGGCTTGTACAAAGCCTTGAAGTTTAGAAAAGTTTCCAAATGTAATCCTTCAAGAGAAGAGGGATTTCTAAAAAAAGTCTTAATCTATTTAGTACGTAGTTATTATTAATTATTCACTATTGATGGTATCTGTCTGCTGCTAGACACTACCCATGCAAATGTAACAGGCGTTCTTGGCAGGAGCTGTTTATTTCTGTAATATAATAAGCCATATTCTGAAGAGACTATAAACAAGCAGTCGTTATTAAAAAAATATTATTAATGATTAGTTTATATTTGCTGCATTGACATTCATCACATGCAAAACAGCCTCTTTCATTTTCATTGAACACAGAGATTTTCATCCCATGAATTACTATGTAATAATGCAGCATTCAGCTCACATGTTTCCATGTTGCAAATTTCACTGCCCAATGCATTCATTCCCAAGTATGTATATTAGTCATTTTTATATATAAATACATTGCATGGTCATACATCCTTGGGATAAAAGGTATAAATAAGTAATGAACAGTGCCAGCTAGCACTGCCCATAAGAGTGTCTCATAGCTATTCCCAAGACATTTCTTAACTCTCCCTTAAATTTACATCGGGGGTTTCTGGCTGTACCAGCTCACATCCATAAATATCACTTAAATATCCAGTAAAATATTTAACCATGTAACTAAGGAACTAATGCAGCTTAGTGTAAATGACATGATCCAGAACTACCACCCTTCAGTATCACAGATGCCCCAAAGCAACATATTATTTGAAAAGCAGAAAGTTACAGACTCATATTTAGCAGTTGTATGTGTTTTTGTCATACTATCCTGATTAGGCACTTACTCTTCCAGCAATACCAACTATGACTGTGAGACCATGCCATCAGGGGCAGGAACCTGAGCTCCTAAGAGGCTCTGCCTACTGCAGATTTTCATGGCTCAATCACTTACATTTGGTGTCATCTAGTCCTGCAGGTCCCACCGAGATCAGAGGGCTCGTAGTTGCCTCTGTGTTATGATCTTGAGAGATTGCATCTATCTTCCACCAATGGCATAATCTTAATTTAACCTTCATTTTGCAGCCAGCAGAGATTGCTGGTATATCAATCACTTGTAGGCAAGGGGATGTGGAAGCACAAAGATGGAAATTCATAAAAATTCTGTTTCACAAATGAGAAGAAAAATCTCCTTCAGCTAGTGATGCAACTCTCTGAGCCAGCTCTGGGCATCTCAGAAGGGGAGACAAAATTGTGTTATGCTACTTTGAGGCTGAAGCCAGCCAAGACCCTTCTGGCTCCTGCTACGTGAGAGGAATAAGCACATGGAGATTGAATGAAAAATCCTTGATACCTGGCTTTGTTGCTCCAGATACCACCAGAGGAAAAGGAGAAGAGAAATGGCAGCTGCTGTTTGTTCCAGCAGTTGGAGTCCAGACACCCTCTTAACTTCTGGATTTTTGCTGCCTCCACCACTTTGACTCCTGAGGCAACCAATTCTTGGGCTGTACTCAGTCACTGCTAAATAAAACAGGAAAAGTGACTCAGCCCACCTGTGAGAGCATCCTTGTGTCTAAAACCACAGCTATCCCAGATCGAGGTTGGCCTGTCAATCCCGCATATTTAGAATGGTCTCTGGACCACACTTCAGTCATCCCACATCCAAGCCTGCTTGGATGCCAGGTGGAAGGGTGCCACCTGACACAAGTCAAAACTTTGCCATGGAAAAACTGGAGAAACAACATTGCAGGGGAAGATATTGTTAAAAATTGAGTCATTGGCCACTTTGAGATAACATTTAGTGAGGAAATCCCTGCCTCACAAGACTTAAAATCTGAATGTATGCAAATCTGAGACAAGACTGAGCAGAGGGAAAAGGGCGATGACACCAAGGGAAGTACAGAGCTGTGCCTGGTCACTGGGAAGCAGATTAGCACGCAATGCTCTGAGACACTCTTCAGTTTGGAAATAGCTCAGGCGTTTGGAGAGCTCTGCTGATTTCTGTGCAGACTGCTGTGGGTAGAGCTAAGGGGAAAGAGGGAGGAATGAAAGAGGAAGACGCTAAGGAAGTCAATCCCTCCTTTGCATTTTCTCCAATGCCCTGGTGATATGAAGTACAGCACTGATGCTTCCCACCAACTCTTCCACACAGCTGCAGGGAGACACTTTGGCACTGACCAGGAGGTTAGGAGCTTGTAGGAAGTCCTCCCACACCATGGTTTGACCCGTGAGTAAACTTAAACCATCTGATGTCTCCATATGATGTCTGATAGCAAGAGTTTGATAAAGAGTGGGAAGAGAATCATCCACATCTCCACCAGCTAGAGAAGGCAAAGAGTTCACACCTCTACTCAGCCTATTCAGAATTTGGCTTGGTCTGTAAACTTAGAAATGGGAATCAGCATAGACACATGTATCATCAGCAAGTTTTTTTCCATAGAAAAAAAAGGTCATTAGGGAAATAGCCAGTGAGACAGAAGGGAGGAGCACCTATGGGAAAGAACACTCCAGAGAATTAGCAACGCAACTAGACACTTAGTCTAACCATGTTCAACCTAGAAACTGATTTCCAGTCTTTCCATAAACTATAGCACAGGAAGACACACACAAAAAAACCCCCAAACTAGTCTCTTCCCAAAGCCTTAGAAAAAAACCCTGTTCCAGGAAAGGGCATGTAACATGTCAGATGGACTTTAGGGTATCAGGTATCAGAACAAGGCTATACCACTGTGGCTGTTGCCGTCTTGCCCTGTGGCACAGGCTGACTTGGGTAAGTCCCCAATGGGACAGTGCAGTTTCTCTGGACTTTGAGCTAATGGCTTATACTGAAAAAAGTGGGATCTAGTATCTACCGTGAACTGAAAAATGAGAGGATTACCTAGCTTTTCAGATCAGGAATACCACAGCCTAAAAGGTGGACTGGGTAAAAGTGGTGCCAGCCTTCCTGATACAGAGGTATCATGGCAGGCTGAGTCTCTCTAGCACCAAGGCTCAGCAAAGCACAGCCTTTGGTTTTCAGCCTGCACTATAGATCAGAGGTCTGGGAAGAAGAAACAAATACAAAGCTAAAATTAAAGGCAGAGATAGGGAGGTTGATAAGTAACGCAGAGCTGCAAGAAATCTTGGGTTTTGCACAAGGATTTAGTGTGATTTGGTCATGTCTAGAGGGAAATGAGGCTAAGGCTCATGGCAGAGAACAAGTATAAGGTATATCTTGCAGCACGAGGCATTTCTTAAAACAGCCCCTTTCTTGGCTCACACACGTCCCTGGAGCAGAGGTGGAGTGAGGGAAACAGAGGCTAAAAGACGTTGGATTTCATAAATCCGATGACTGCAGGAACTATGTAATTTGGGTGCGATAATCTTTACTCTTCTCCCTCCTCTCCCTGCCCCCTGCCCTTCTGTCTGTGTAGGCCAGAGGTTGCAGGCTCAGCCCAAAGCGGTTCCCTGCCTGCTCTCTCTCACTACGGGGCTGAATGTATTTCTCTAGGACCGTGCCTTCTCTCACCGATGCGTGCTGATGGTCCATGTGCTGACCTCCTGCCATACCACACGACCCCTCAAAGGACAGCAGGAGACCAGCTCTGAGCAGGGTTGGCTGGAGCATCGCTGCCCACCAAGCCCACAGAACCAGCTGCGAGCAGAGACAGTCTGAAGTCAGCCTAATGCTGTTCAAAGTATATCAAGCTCAGACCTGCTGTGGAGCTAAGGACATGCTCTAGAGGCCAGAGCTGCTGCCAGTTAAGGTCACCCAAGGTGGCGGAGGTCTCTCTTTCTATACCCAGCATATCACCCCATCTGCTCCCTGGTGACTACATGCAAGGGGATAGACACTACTCAAGTCCCAGTGACAGATGCACCGGACCCTGTCTGTTGGTAGTGGAAGTACCACAACAGAGATTTACAGAACTGCCAACACACTGCTAGCTTTGCAGAGGGCTGATAGCCTGCACCCCATAGCCTGACACCCACAGAAAAGTCAGTACCAGATTTCATCAAACAAGGTTGGTGTATCATTTCTAGACCAGAGAGTTTTAATGGGAAACAATCCCTCTGGCAGCAAACCCACAGAACATCTACAAGCTTCACTCTGCAACTTAATAATATTGGACGAGGGGCACGCATTACTTGTGTTATGATGATAAAGACTATTTTTGTCCTGCTGCTCTTGCATGAAACAGAAAAGAAGAAAAAAAAATAAAAAGAGCTGGTTCAGGGTACCAGGCACCCTTAGTTTGCAGTTTCTGTTCTTTCATGTTTGATGGATCTACTGCCATTTCAGCTGGGGAAGAGTTCACCCATGCTATCCGAATATGGCTTATCAGCCTTGTGTCTTTGTGGAAGCCTCGTGCTGAGTGCATGACATCTCTGGATGCCTGCAAAGTCATCCTATCTCTAAGCTAAGATTAGAATTTCAAACAAAACTCATTACGAAGCAGGATTTTCTGAAAAGGGCAGGACACAGCTCTAATGTGGAAATTTCAGATTCATGCAAAAGCACATTATTTAATCCTTTTTTAGATAGGCATAATTGTGAAGTGATATTTACCATAGTATCAGTAGCTCTTGTGGGTGGAGAGAAAATGAAACAGCAAGGAGGGAGACACTTGATGGGCTGTAATAAAACTGGGCCCAAACCTGCCATCACTTCTGATCGTTTTTTTGCCTGAAAAGGCTGTGTTCACAGCACTCAGACACTATGTTCCTTACAAAAAGGGTTAGGAGACATTTTGGGAGATTTTCCCAGCTATTACTTAAATCTCAGACTTAAATGTGCATGTGGCAACCAAGCAAGTATTTCAAAGGGCAAAGGGGAACATTTTTAGTAGCTGTCACTCTCCAGAGCACGTTCATACGCTGTAACTCGGGGAAGTGGATGCCGTGCTCAAAATCATGCCTCGTAATGTTTAACCAAGAAGAGGGAATAGTTCTGGTGCTCCTGATTGTCACATCCCAGTGGTCACGGCCCAGCAGGCTTCCTCAAAGTTCATCTCAAGCATGAGAGAGGAGTAAGGCATTCCCTCCTGTGAGGGGGAAGCTCTCTCAGGGTTGAACAGGCACAGATGGAAAGGGGGGATTTTGTGAGTGCTTTTCTTCTGATGTATGGTGATGAGTGAAACAGTAACTTTTGTTTAGCCATACTAGGGTCATGCCAAAACTACTTGTTGTGTGTTTGGTGGGACCCCTTCCTATCTCAGCTACAAAAAACATCTGGCCTCTGGGTGATGCCAAATCAAGGGGGAGGAAACCCCCAGCAGGTTATTGGGGAACAAGTGGGACTGAGAGGTTGTAGGGGTCTCTGACAGTACCAGTGCTGGCGGCACATTATGTTACACCTGACCCTCTCAAGGAAGGTCCTTCCTTGCTCCCACCTACCCTCAAAGATGATTTTGATCCATTTTACCAAGCTAGCTGCTAATCCACATGCTAACTTTGTGTCACACATTCCCAGTCACTGCCAGCAGACATGGGGTGAGGAGCAGAGCAGTGGCAGCTCCTGTTACCTCGCACCCCATTGTGGATGAGGGGACTCAGCAGAGTGAGAAGTGCCGAGGCTGAACACAGCCACAGTGGTGGGTTATGCTCTAAGGTGGCAAGTAAATGGAAGTGATATTCCTTGGTGTTGTGACATTCCTTGTCCCTGCATGGAAAGCAGTGGATTTCAATAACTGCAGAGGAAACTGTGCATTTGATCATGTGATATGAGTAAAATTATGTCAGAAGAAAAATAATGTCATTCAAGAATCTTATGAAAAAGGAGGGGGGTTTCCTTGCCGTTCCCAGACAGTTCTTTATGGTTTTGAGATGCAGCTAGCAGCCATACTGGGGAAGATCAATCTTGTTCCTAGCCCTAGCATGGAACAAATACTTCAAAGGAGCTCAAAGGCAGAAAGGAGGCGCAAAAGGGTGAGAAAAAGACTAAGGAAAAGGAAAAACTGAAAAGGAGAAAAGGAAAAGGAAATTGACTTTTTTTTTTTCATTAAATCAGTTATTTCCAATAGGTACACTCAAGTGAGATGCAGTTTTGGAGGCTGCATCAAACAAATGAGTCAGGCCCCCAAGACCAGTCACTGACACCCCATTTGTAGAAGCCTAATGTCCTGAGTTCTCCAAGCCCGGCCCCTGAAGTGTCATAACTGGCACCAACACAGATATCCACCCAAGTGACTTTATGCATTTGCACTCAGAGTCTGCTTAGAATCTAAAGGTAGTTGCTTTACATCCTGATTTTTTCATACTGGAGCTGGTTATCAGCCCAAAATTATTTTCATATGCACATGTTTAGCTAATTGCCTCACACAATGGGGCTTAGAGTCAGTGTCTTTGGTGACTACTGGATATCTGGTATCAGAAAAGGATAGTGCTAGAAAAGTTTCCAAGAATCACTCATCTATTTAAAGTTGAGCATGTGCATGTGTTGGACAGGGTGGATATCTTCAAGCTGAGGATTACACTGCCTGTCAAATGCACCTTCTCAATTTTTCCAAGCCGGAATACACTTAAAACCGTCCCGACTGCAGCAGGCCTGTCAAGCATTTCTGTCTTTCTCTAGTTTACAGAGAGAAGTAAGGTATTAGGTTCTGTATAAATTTTGTACTGTGTAGGTCATTCACTTGAGTGATACACAGAACTCTACAGAAACCTCTCTAATGCACACAGACACACACACACACATTCCTTGGGCATGGAGGAGTTAATCTGGCGCATTGAAATCTCTGCACTTCATTAAAATCTAAATTTAGATCTTTTCATAAAGTTGATGCACTGTTTATTCTTCCTACTACAAACCCTAAGACTTTGGGGAAAAAAAAAAAAAGCTGCAATTTCCAAGAATGCAAGTTTCCATTAAATGCTGAGAGCCAGAACTGTAAACGTCAACCTGTGGGAAAAGGAGCGAGCCTCTGAGATGTCACTGCTCAGTCTCTGCCATCGTCTGTAGTTTCCCCCACACCCATTGACTCAGTGAAAAGTAATCACCATCCCCTACACAAATACCCATCCGCCAACGGCCCTTACACCAGCCGAACGCTTTACCTCTGCCCCAACGCGCGCTGCGATCCACAGAAAGGAAAAGGTTTGTTTTGGCTGGGGTTCCCCACCCCCCTGCCGCCCCTTGCAGAAACAAGGTAATTAAATTTGTCAAAAGCAGCAAAGGCCAGGAGATTCCGGCTTTGGTCCTCCAAAGGCTTAGTTTTCTGCCTGAGAGCTGCCCCAGAGAGATTCGGGGCAAGATAAAAAGACACAGGGCCCCTAGCTTACAGGAGGGAGCAAGCAAGCACGCATGCCGCTGCCCCCCTGCAGCCGGGGCCTGGCTTCGCGCACCCCGGCCCAGCCGGCTCCCTACGGAACAGGCACAAGCCCGCGCCATGAGCGCCTTGCTCCTCCCGCTACAGCTGCTGGACCCAGACCGCCAATGCCCCATCACTCGCTCCGCCGCCGGAGGTACCGCTCAGCGCCAGGCAGCGTGTGCGCCTGTGCCTGTGCCTCTGCCCGTGCCCCGCACCGCACCCGGCCACGCCGGGCTGTCCTGCTCGCCTCTCCCCGCGACCGCCGGCCGCTTACCCCAACCCCGGCCCGGCCAGGGGCTGTGGGGCTGACCTAGCCGGGGCGCCCCGCTCCGCTCCGCCCGCCCCGTTCCCCTCCGCCCCGCCCGGCCCGGGCCGGCCGCGTCCCGCCCCGCCGGGCTGCGGTAAGTGGGGGCGGGGGGGAAGCGGCTCTGTTGAGTCCCGTGCAGGGGGGGTGGCGGGGGGTCCGTGAGAAGCGGCGGGGGTTCAGGCAGCCCCTGTCCTCCCCTGGTGGGACGGGCCAGCAGGCAGGGAGTTGCGGGGAGCCGGGCTTTCCGTCGGTTTTCTCGTGTCACCCGTTTGGGGACAAAGTTTGGGAATAAAGGGAGGGTTTCCCCGCCTGATCCCGGAAAGGAAGGAGAGCTGCAAAGGGGGAATGCGACCGCCTGCTCCGTGGAGACCTGCTTCCCGCCTCCCGCGCTTCCAGCTCAGCTGCTTCTTGTGATGCTTGCGGGAGACTGGCTGGCTGAGGGATTTCGGCTGGGCTCCTGGATGCGCTGCGGAGCTACAGCCTGAAGAGATGAGTCTCCGCGGTCTCTCCGCACACTGACTTCGGTCCAAACCACAGAAGTTTGATTCTTCGGGTCCCGAAGGATGCAAATAACTTAGTGTTCCACGTTCCCACCTGGGCACGTCTGCCTTCTGGAGAAACAGCCTGAGGATCCAACCTGTCGTATGTCCACGTTACTTTGCACCAAGCTTGCAAGCCTGTTCTGCAGCCTCCCTTCCTACAAGGAGTGTCAAAATGGCATCTTTTGTCTCTGTCATGAGCTGGTACCAGTTGCTCAGATAAAAACAATGGTCTAAAAGAGGGAGGGCACTGTAGAATAAGTAGTCACACAGTGGCATTTAATGTAACAGCTGTTGGTGCAGCGGTACCTAGCCGGGCTTCTTGCTCTAGTGCCCAGGTGACAAATCTGACCAGGTTCTCTTTTTTTTGCAGGGTAGAGTGAGCCCTGCGGAGATGTGCTAGAGGGACCACCCACCATTTCGCACCTCGCTGAGTGGACTATGGTGGCAGGAAGATGTTGGCTCGGAAGAGTATTATCCCTGAAGAGTATGTGTTGGCACGGATCGCTGCCGAGAACCTGCGCAAGCCGCGCATCCGAGACCGGCCACGCAAAGCCCGCTTCATCGCCAAGAACGGGGCGTGCAACCTGGCACACAAGAACATCCGCGAGCAGGGGCGATTCCTGCAAGACATTTTCACCACCTTGGTGGACCTGAAGTGGCGTCACACGCTGGTCATCTTCACTATGTCCTTCCTGTGCAGCTGGCTGCTCTTCGCCATGATGTGGTGGCTGGTGGCTTTTGCCCATGGCGACATGGACCCGAGCACAGAAACCACTACCAACAGCACGAAGTGGACACCATGCGTGACGTGTGTCAGGTAAAGTACGGTCGGTGGGATGAAGAAAAGGGGGGAACAGAACTGCCTGCTAATGCCTAAAATGCAGCTTTCAGTTTACATGAACCGTTGTGTTTGGTTGAGACGGTTGAAAAGTGCACTGTTTTCCTCTAGACTGCATAAATTCAGCAAGCCTTCTGGGCTTGGAAAATACTGTACTGTAGGTTTCTTTGATTCCTTACAGGATCTGAAAGAGAGGGAGACCTGCTGCTTTTCATGTGTCTCCACACTCTGTGGGTAACATACCTTGCCTGTCGAGATAAGAGCCTGCTACAAGGGTGGGTATGTGTTATATGTATTGTAACGTTGTCTCTGGCAGCGGGAGCATCCCCAGCGTGGTGTGAGCCACTCACCATGCCAGCAAAAGGTGGCTAGCTGAAAACAGGTGCCTGAGGCAGGGTACCAGGCATGGGTATCAGGCAGGGATAGCAAGAAGAGTGCCACTTAGAGCAAAATGAGATGTCTTTCCAGATGACTCTGAGGAGATGGCCAAGTATGAAGTGCTTCAAAATACCTTGACGAAGCCCTAGGCCAGCAGTTTGACAGAGGAATGGTTTCCACACAGTGGATGATGTGTCAGACAGTAAAAGCTTAAGGGACTGCTAGATTAGAGGTCACCTGTTCAAGTACTTTACCCTCCTTCCCCAAAACCACAATTTTCAATGCACCGATAAACTGACGTGTGTATACATGGAACAGAAGTCTGTTTGTTAATTGGGAGTGGGGTAGGTGATCAGATTGCTTCGTTATCTCATCGGTAAAATCTTCTTTTATAGCACTAGGTTTTTAAGCAGAAAGGTCCTTATCCAGCACTGCCAGACTTCTCCAGATGAGCTGCCTTTTCACATTGCAGTGTTGCAAGGGACTGGGAGGGTGCTGCAGGGTCAGCTGAGACATCAGAGTATCTGTCTGCTTCCCTTTTCTCCTCTCTCCTACACACAGTTTTCAGGCATCTCGCCAAGTTTGAAGGGACATTACAAGGGAGCAGATTTCATTCTCCCTTTGTTTTGACACTTTTTGGCTAAATGGGGGTTTTCCAACATAAAGGGGACAGTTTCCAATCTAACCTTCATTAGGTTGAGGGGTTGGGGCAGGGTGGAGGTTGCTGTCATATTTCTTTTCCAATAACTGGCCACAAGAAGTCGCCTCTGAAATGAGATGTCATGACCCAGCTTGCACCCGTTGCGGGGTGGGGGGAGTCACCCACTCCATTTCTGGAATTTGTGGGATTTGTCCAACCTGGATGAGTGAGTAGCTACACTGATCTTTAGGGTCAGCCAGGAGAACATCCCTCCACTCAGCTGGCTTCCCCCTTGACTTGGGCCACCCCATGCAGCAGCCCACGGGGGTCCCAGGTCACCCTGCAGAGCCTGAGCCTGCTGCTGAGGGCTTTGTGGCCTGGACATGAGGCAGACCCACAGCCACGGCCCTGCCCCTTGGTCCCCTGCTGTAGGCCCGACTGTGGCTGCCCCACACAGGCAGCTTTTCTGGACGGCTGCTAACCTCTGCTGCAAGGACTGAGGTTTCACACCCATGGGTGTGTGAAAAAAGGAGAGAGGAGATTGGTGTAACTTTCTGGTTTAGCCCGTGACAAAGAACACACGTTGCTCCCTCGTGCAAGTACCTGGGGTGGTTCAGCCAACAGCTGCTCAAGTGCCCCATGTCCAAGCCATGGAAAACCTTTTCCCTGCATAGTGAAACACTTCACCTTGCTAAATCTGGATCCGGCTTTGGACCAAGTTGTGAAATAGCAACATGATTGCTGACATTTTTAAGAATGGTGAGTTGTTAGATGTAAAATGCATTTATCATTGCACTGATATGTGTGCCAAAGTAATGGCAAATATTTTTAACCTACCTTCCTGAGATTTAGACCCACGGATGTTTCAGGAGAGCTTTCTTGGGTAGGTGCCATTTCAGATTTACAGGAAATCTGGTTTTGGACATTTTAACCAGTGCCTAGAACTTTAGTTTTTAAAAGTACTCTAGAAAAATCTGTCACAGCTCTTTGCCACAGAGAGCAAATATTATCCAAAGAAGAATGTAACACAGATCTAAGGGGAACGACCTGGGAATATTGTAATTTTGAGTTTCTGGCTCCCCCTTTAATTACCTGAAAGGAGGTTGTAATTACCTGAAAGGATAGGACAAGGGAAATGGTACTAAGCTGTGCTAGGGCAGGTTCAGGTTAGATGTTAAGAAAAAATTCTTCATTGAAAGAGCTGTGAGGGCCTGGAACAGGCTGCCCAGGGAGGTGGTTGAGTCACCATCCCTGCAATTAAAAAAAGGTTTAAAAAAAGGGTAGATCAGGTACTTAGGGATATGGTTTAGCATAGGAGGAACAGTTGGACTTGATGAGTTTAGAGGTTTTTTCCAACCTTGTAATTCTGTGCTATGGTCAAAATGCCATGCAAACTTGCTGCTTCAGTTCCTTCCATTGAAAGAAGGTAGATTCTCTTTTTTGTTGTTGTTTTTTTTTAAAGAAGGAGCATTGTTAAGGGAAATCAGAATATTTACTCCACACAGCTTTAAGCTGAATTAAATTTAAACCAGAAGCTTTGTTCTGCACATAACTAAATGTTCATGAACATAAGAAATCAGTCCATAGATTTGGTTCATTAAGTCCTTTGTCCTATATTTCTTCAAAGTGAAAGGCAAAAATAAACCCCTAGATATAAGGGAATCTGCCAAATATGGTGGGTGTGTGGGTGTGTGTGTGTGTGTAAGGAAAGGAAAACAACAGCAAAAAAGACAAAGTTCTTTGAAATATATCTCTGCAGGGATTGGCTGCATTTTTGAAAGGCAAACTTCCTTATGTTACAGAGAATTATCCCTGGTATTGCCTATGCTATTTTAATGCCTCCTCATGACCCCAGTTTCACTTAAAATACAGTTAGGAAAAAATAGACAAAATATTTTAAAGCAGACTAATTGAAAAACAAACCACACAGGTGAATGGTTCAGAACCATCTTCATGGGCAGGATGTATTTTCCATAGGTAAAGCCATGTTGAGCATGGCAATGGTTTAAAAGTTGGTGGATTGCACTGTGTTAAAAGGGTGACTATGATATTAGTTCATATGGGACCCAATGTGCTTCAAGTCTACCAGGTAAACACCAAGGTGCTGATTTTAAACATAAAATGTATCTGGTCATAAAAGGAAATTAAAGGAAATGCACAGGATATGACATAATGGACTACTGTAAATAATGCATTTTGGAAAGTTTGTGGGCAGCATCCTCTGATATCCAGTGCTATAGCATATTAAGGACATTCAACTTAACACTCCTCTGTTGAATTTTTTCCAGCTAGTTTTGCCATGGCAGTGAGGTATGCCCAAGCCCTGGGTCACAGTGTTGTCCTCGTGCTAGGATGTGCAGAGGGGATTGTGGAGGTCACTGTCCTCTCTCTGCAGCCTGATGCTGCAGGATCAGTCACAAAATGACCAAGAGTTTGGGAAGTGTCATGAGTTTGGGAGTGTCCCTGTTCCTTAAAGGAAATCCCACTAAAGACAGACAGGCAGATGGTATCGTTGAAATGCTGCAGTTTTCCCAGTTCCCATTCCCTGCACAGGCTGGTGAAAGAGTCTCAGTGTGACAGCCGATTGCTCACGAATCTTCAGACCCACCACTCTCCACCAAGAGTTTCATGGGATGCAGGCAGTGCAAAGCCCAGGTGTTAGAGCACTAGCACAATGGTTGATATGTGCTCCTCAACAGATGACCCAGAGAGTTTCTCAGGGTCACCTGGTGTTACAGACAGACTTTCATGATCTCAGGCTTTGAGGTTTTACCTCTCACCACCTGCTATTGCACCGACTATACAAAAAAGAGTCACTGAGCATGCAGTGCTTTCGCTGGTGTTAACAGAAGGCTTAAGTGTAGGTCCTTAAGTTTGTTTCTGGAAGGTACTTTCTAGCAGCTTCTCAGCTGGTGTTCAATGTCCTTAGAGGTAATTTTGTGCAATCTTCTTCTCCAGGTCTTTCACCTCCGCTTTCCTCTTCTCCATTGAAGTTCAGGTGACCATTGGTTTTGGGGGTAGGATGATGACAGAGGAATGTCCCTTGGCCATCACAGTTTTGATTCTGCAGAACATTGTGGGGCTGATCATCAACGCTGTCATGCTAGGCTGCATATTCATGAAGACTGCACAAGCCCACAGGCGGGCTGAGACCCTGATTTTCAGCCGGCAGGCGGTCATTGCGGTCCGAAATGGCAAACTTTGCTTCATGTTTCGAGTGGGAGACCTGAGGAAGAGCATGATCATTAGTGCCTCAGTGAGAATCCAGGTTGTGAGGAAGACTACAACCCCTGAAGGAGAAGTCATACCCATTCACCAAGTAGATATCCCTGTGGATAACCCCATTGAAAGCAACAATATTTTCCTCGTGGCTCCCTTAATCATTTGTCACGTCATAGACAAGCGGAGTCCTCTTTACGACATCTCTGCTGCTGACCTGGTCCTCCAGGACCTGGAGCTCATCGTGATACTTGAAGGGGTCGTAGAAACGACTGGCATCACGACGCAGGCAAGAACCTCCTACATAGCAGAGGAGATCCTGTGGGGTCACCGCTTTGTGCCCATCGTCACTGAAGAGGAAGGTGTGTATGCAGTCGACTACTCCAAATTCGGCAACACGGTCAAAGTGGCAGCGCCACGTTGCAGCGCTCGAGAGCTCGATGAGAAGCCCTCCATTCTCATCCAGACCCTGCAGAAGAGCGAGCTGTCCCACCAGAACTCCCTGCGGAAACGCAACTCCATGAGGAGAAACAACTCCATTCGGAGGAGTAACTCCATGAGGAGAACCAATCCCTCCCTCATCGTGCCCAAAGTGCAGTTCATCACGCCCGAGGGGAGCCAGAGTGCCTCAGAAACGTGATGCACAGCTTTGTGTGAGATTGGTGGGCTTCGGAAGGAGGAGGCACCCATTGTCTTTGGTTTAATTTTTCTTAAGAAAACGAGAATACGATGCAGACAACCGTGCAAGAACTATTTATTCTACTACTTACTGAAAGCACCACCTAATGGCATTAGGAAACACTATAGCACTTAGTGTATGAATTAGTAAAAAATGTCACGTACACTAAAGAAAGCACAGTTCACTCCTGTAATATAATGTGTATTTATACTTGATTTAATGGCATGCTAATGTTTTTAATTATATTTTTCCTATCGAGGATCTCTTTCTTATCTTTTTCTGCTGGCTTTCACAAAATGTGTTTTTTCTATGTAAGTGTGTTACCCATCTGCAGGCAGAAGTGAGTTTTTTTTTCAAAACTGCTGCATACAATAGCTCCCACAGATTTTGTGTGGGATATTTGGATATCAATGTTTTTGGGGTGAATTCCTTGTTCCTTTGAAAGGAGTGGCTAAAATCCTCAGTGATTTCACTGGAGAAGAGCCAAGATTTTACCTTCCGTTTTCCAGATTTTGTCTCTCTGTTTATTTATGGCAAAGGCATTTTGAGAGCAAATTCAAGTCAGCTAAAGTGACCTGACCACAAAAATCTGGTGCTGCTCTGGGCATTATTGGAAGAAAAAAACCCCAGTGAAATGGCAGAGCCTATTGCTGGTCTTTTCAGGGCAAGATACTCCCATGTGGGACAGCATCTGTAACCTAGCTGTAGCCCAAGCTGAGAAACTCCAGTCCTCCTGGCTCCCACTTGAGCATCCATTTCACTGAAATGATTCAGGTTGGAAAAAAGCACACACCCCTCTTCAATACACCTTTTCATATTGGTGGAAGACCAAAATTTGTTTTGTGTTCTCTTATAGATTCATACACGGATGGCAACAAGTGTACTTCCTTCACATAGAGTACTTTTTGTAGGATTAAGTCTGCTTCAGCAGAAGGTTACTCTTTGCCAGTGGGAATTCATGAAAGAGAATGAGAGGTAACCATGCCAATAATATTAAAGATGGTGTTTTCAAAACTATCTAAACAATTTTCTGGGGTCTGTGGATGTTGCTGCTGAATTACTGTTTTTCAGCAGTGTCTCGCCTATGTTCTTATATAACACAGCATTGATGGTAAATAGTTTTTCTCTTCAAATTCAAATGGGCATTTGTTATCAAGAACCCTCCCAAAAATGTCACCACAAGTTTTTATACAAGAAATAAAGGTATGTCAATAATTATATCACATTTGGTAATGCTAAAGTGATGCACATTGTTTTTCCTCTGTAAGTATAATTATGGACAAATTACAAATTCCTGTTTAAATTCCTTGCAGGAGTACCTTATTCTGTCTGTGGCTCAAGAGAAGCACTGTCCCTGTGCTGATTCTCTGAGCCACTCAGCCATTTAAATACTTACATAATTTTAAATATTTGTTTGCTGCTGTCAGGTAAAATAGTAAAAAGCAATGCTGGATTCTCATTCTCTTTGGAAGTCAGCTCATCAGCACTTGTGTGGATGGTTTGCAGGCTTTGTGTGGTGTTGCGTGGTGGCACAAGGAGGGGGGCATTGCTCTGTGGGTGTGGGCTCCCTACATTTGGAGCAGGTGCTGTCCAGAAAATCAACACTGACAAAATACTTCATCTGAAGCAGTAGTGGAAACTGGAGCTCCTGCTAAAAGCATTCATTCCCTGGCCTGCCAGTTAAGGTTCTGGGAGGATGGATGGTGAACATCTGGAGATATTAATCTGTCCATTGTGTGTCCAAACAATGAACATCTGTAGCTTCCAAGAGTCAGGGCGAAGCATATACAGTGTGTCTCTGGTCTCCATTTCCAGGACTGTGAATTTATTTGAGGCTGTCTGTTTGATAAATGGCTAAGTCAGATGCTGTACAAAAGCAACTTTTCTACTAAATAAAAAGTGACAATAATGATTTCTTCCGTCTCTGATTTTTCCCTATTTCTTTCCCCTTTTTTTTTTCCTTTGTATTCTCCATTCATTCTTCTACACTCTTAGTCCTTCCTGTATCCCTGCCTTTTCCATGGTCCTTTTGAATAGTAATTTGATCTTAATACTCTCTCAGTATTTCAGATGAGGTTTTTTTTACCCACAGACATTTTCTCATTTTCTCCTTATGTACCTTCTTCCTTCCAATTTTCATTTTGCCTCCACGTACCTCTCTGCTTTGTACCTAAAGTACTGTCTTTCCAGTAAGGTTGTCAGAGGGATATCATCATTTTGAAGTAACACTAAGGCACATCAGTCACATGCAAGGCTGCTAAATGGATACACAAGTCAGACCCTAGTGTCATGAATGTCATGTGCGTATGTGCCATGCTCCTGCTACATGCAGGAAATCCTAGTGCAAAGCCCCTTTCCTGAACAAGTTTTGCAGTCCTGGAAGAGGCTGGTGGCAGAAGCAGTCAGGGTAAGCCACCCAGCTAGCTGTGGAGAGAGGCTAAGATGTTCTGGGACCAGAAGCCGCATTTCCTCGCTGAAGGATGGGTTTCAGACCCAGCTTTGCAGCTTGTGCCTCCAAAGAGGAGATGACCTGGCAGCACCAAGGTTTAGTATGCTTCATTATTTCTTTTTCCTAGTGACTTTATCAGATGAAAAGGGCTTTATTTTAAATTTGAAGTTTTCTGTGTTTAAAGTACACTGTCTGGCTAAGAACGGCAGTTGAGGTTTCTAGCAAATACTGCTGACGGTTCATGCTGTGATTGAACCGTCCATCTCACTCAATGATGGCAATTTAGAAAACTAGAAGCAATAGTGCATAAGCATCATACGACTGACATCCCTTTGCACTTACCTGTGTCCCTACCATTCCCATTGCCCTGTAATATGGCGTTACTGGAACTGTGTTATTCAACATCGCTTCGTCTGTGCATTTAATATGCTTTGGCTCTTTAAACAGCCTGCGAGGACTATGTTGCTACCACTGGTGTAGCATACAGTGGGGAGCAAAACTATTTGCTAAGAGCAGAGAAGTGATTGTAAAGTCCTTCCAGGATGGGCATAATACCTAGAACTACACTTTATTCTTTCTTTCTAGCCCTAACTTGAAAACCTCTATTTTAACCAGAAAAATGTCAGTGGGACCCTTTGTCATCTCTTTGGATACCCAGAAGGTTCAGAGTTACTGTGGTGGTGATATGGAGAGCAAACAAACACAGAGAGTGCTTACCAGGAATATAAACCTTAACGCTCCTGGGTAGAAGCCAACGTCTAAGCAACAAGATGTGGAGGGAGCTTTCCCTGTTGGCAGGTTATGCTGCAGCTGCCACCTTCAGCATTCCTTGCACTCTGTTTTGAAACACCTGGTGTGAGCCAGGGACAGAGGCAGGACCCCAGCTCAGGCACACCCTGAGCCAGACCGGTAAATCAGGTCTCTGCAGGAGGGCTGGCAGAGGACTCTTCATTTCCTCCTGCCCAGAGTGATGCCACCAAACCCTGCAGTGAAGCCAGCCACTGCAGAGACCTGGCTCCAGCCAAGTCTTGCCAGGATGCACAAATTACAATCACCGAGCGCTGCCCAGAACCCAAAAGCTCTGGCTTCAGAGAGGAGCCCTCAGCACCTGTGGCATGGAGGAGACAGCTGCTGAACCAGACAGGGCTTGATGTGGGGTTGGGGGCTGGCTGCTGGAGGGGGCTGAGCAGAACTGCTCGGGGATCTATGCTGCAAGCAAGGCAGCAGGGCTGCCCTTCAAGCCTACGCTGGACTAGGGCTGCTGGAAATACAAGCAGGATAGGCACCTAAGTCTTCAAAGCAGATGAAAACGGGTTTGTGACTCAATGAGGAATAACTGGGTGTATTTCGGGCCCCATAAGGCACCCTGCTTGGCCCACAAAGCTGCTTGGATGGACACTGGTCTCCTGTTGGGGCCATGACACTTCTGCCTACTCAGACCACCCCTCTTGGGCACCCTCCAGTGCACCCAGCTGCATCCTGCACTGGTACCAAACTCCCGGCGAGTCAGGCTTTGAACCTCTCCGTAACACTTGGCATCATTGAAGAACAAGTATTGCTTCATAGGCACGTGTTGCACCACAGCAGTTTGCCCTTGTGAATGCAACTGCTTGGCCCCATCCACAAAAGGGTTATTCCAAGCTTTCCAGGATAACTCAAGACATCGTACAGCAAGAGAGCAAGGAGTATGGTCAGATTTAGCTAATACCTCATGCATGTGCAATGCTTTTATCCTAATGCCATGTCTCACTGTGGTCCATCGGGTCATTTCAGAGGCATGGGACCCAACTTGCCTCGCAGCCACCTTGAATGCACTTCACAAAAACACACACCATTATGTACAGCTCATAAAGTTCAGGCAAGGGTTTATGCTTTTGCCTTTCTATCTGGAAAGTGGTACGCATACACCATACTTGATGACTGAAAAAACATGGCTAACTCTGGGTATCTTTTCTTCCTTCACAAACTAAGATTGAGGACATTTTGTGAAACCAGTTTCCAAGCTCTCTGGTGATTATTATTAGCAAATGTTTGTTGCTGCAAGCTGAAAAAGTAGTTAGTGCAAGACCAGAAAGGAACTTTGACCAGAGAAAAATAATTAGATACTATATGATGAAAGGAAGAATTTTTGACAAATTATATTCTCTGTGGAGCCTGATATTTTCAAAACACTGGTGTGGTTTTGGAAGGCACCATCAAGCAATAAATCATGCTGTGCTAGGTTCTGATTTTGTGCTGTGCTACTATTAGCAAGAGGGCTTTGTAGCCACAGCACGGCATCCTACAAGTGTGCGCCAGCCCAGTCTCCAGATGCCTGGTCTCCAGATGCTTGCAGTCACCAAACAGGAAGCTGGGGGTCTGCCGTGAGCTGGGTGGTGGCTAACCTCAGGACCTGTGGTCACCAGCAGTCCCTACCAGGAATGACGCTGGGGCTTATGGATGGGGCTTGGGACTGGAGGCAGCGAGGACACTGGTGTCAGTGCCCTGGGTTGGTGGCTCGTTCCCAGGAGCAGACCAGGAAGCAGTGTGGCTCCCCAAGCACTTTGGACAGTGTCCTTCACAGGAAGATCTCATTCTTCTTGTCAAGCTGATCGGGGACACTTGCTGTATTTGATGGATGGCAGTGAAATACAAAACGATGAAGTAAATTCTCACTTCTCTAAACCTAATTTCCTGGTCTGAGTAGCTTGCTTAGCCAGGTGAGAGTTAACATTTTTCTCCCCCAAATGCTTATGTTAAAATATATTTCCCATACATGTGTGTTTACATCACTTGCAGACTAATCTAAGCTGATAGGCAAAATTTTCTAATACCCTTAACTTATTAATAATACTTCTCAGCCCTATCTCTCTGAATTATGTTCCTACTTTCCCTTAAGAATTCTTTGAACTCAGGGAAGAAAAAAAAAAAGAGATTTCTCATGTGATAAGCGGACAGTAAAGATAAAATATGTTCCCACATTCCCTTATTGGACAGTGTCAAGAGATTTAGCCCACAGAGTTGAGATCAGTGCTGTGCGAGAGAAAGAGCCACTGAGATTGAGGCAATCACAGTCAGGACACACCAGGGAGGGTCTTGGATTAAAACAAGTATTTAAAAATACAAAGTACTTAGCAGGCTTATGGCTTGAGGACTGTCTTTCCAAACCTCTGGTGAGCTATTGGTTAACAGTGAAGGGAATATACTAGGGCCATCAAGGCATACTGCAATGTAAGAAAGACAAACCCCACTCACTCAATAAAAATGCAGTCCATACTTCGGTTAATGGTACCAATAATTTTAACATCCAGGTTGCTAAAATTTCAGAGAGACAAACAAACAAAAAATAAGTGATGGATTCTCTCATCACAAAGGTTTAATGGTTTCTCTTTTCCCTCTACTCTAAAGAAGAGTTGACCCAAGTGAAGACATTAATTCTGCCCACAAACACAGTGTAGTTTTCTGGCAGATATGTGTTAATCTCAGTACACTTTTCTGGGTTCAGTGCAGGAGTAGCTGCACATGATGTCATGGCCTGTGCCATGAATCAAATAAACCAATGGTGCTTTCTGCACTCCAAATTTATGAATAGGGAAGGTTAATGAGTTTCAGTCAAGAGAAAGGCGTCCTCTGATTCAAAAGTCTTAAATTAAGCTCCCACTGAGGAAACAAACAGACGTGAAATAACAAAACCCAAAACCCAAACAGGGTTAGGTATCTCCACATGGTTGATTTATTTTGACAAATGCATTTCTGTGCTAACTGCAGATCCTTCAGAGCGTACTGACAAATGTTCCTGGGGATAACTTGTGAAAATTAGGGTATCTTATCAATGCAGGAGTTTACTTTGCTTCCTACCATTGTTAAATTTTGGCTTAGTAGCAAGGATGAGAAAGCCAGCTTCTGAATGGGCCAAAAACTGTATTTCTTGCTTGTATTGTTTGAGATCTGCTGCAAAGATCATTCTACTGAGAAACGGCACTGGAGTGACTGCAAAGGTCTGTCATAGTCCAGGGCTCAACATCTTCCTCACCCAGGGAACACCACTGCTCTCCACAAGTGCTATTTTGCAATCAGATTATCCACAAAAATTAATTTAATCCTTCCATGGCCCAGCCTTGTTAGTCTTCAGGGAACATTTTTTGATGCTGTCTTTGATTCTGGGTGATCTGTGTTGGTCTGTCAAAGAGGGTTTGCTTCTGCTGGCTGTCACAGTTTCCAGGTTCAGTCAAGGCCCGGGTTTAAAGCAGGACTGAAACACTGTTGTAAATGAAACTCTGCTGAGTTTGAGGGAGAGCAAGTGATAATTCTCATTGCATTTTAAAAACCGTATCAAATAATAAAAGATGTTCTATGCTAAGCCTTAGCCAATGTTTCTAAGTTATGTTATAAACAGATACTATTCCTGGCTGATGGGATTAAATTGTTTGTGATGTGCTGTTTTTTCCATATACAGAACCTCACCATATTCTCTAAATCTTTTGCGTTAAATTAAGGGAGTTATAAGATTTCTGAACTGAAGCTCTCCTTATAGTCATCTCCTTTGTACTGCCTATACATCAACATGAAAAATGGAACACAAGTCTTAATGTGCTTCTTGAAATATTTAATTTAACCTAATTTTAAAGACACAAGTATCCTTCTGTTTATATTGGTATTAAATATGTCATTATCCATCATAGGGTTTTTTCCTTCAGGGACAATAATCTGTTCAAATATCAATTCAGATATTCTGGCTAAAAATAAACATGCAATGAAGCAGAGTAAGTTTACATTTTGATCAATGGCTCAAATACAACAAAATTTCTTATGATACTGCATCATGTTTCTGTGAAGGTTTGTAGTAAACGGTGCCACGGAGGCCAAGTTTTTCAGTGTGTCCATTTTCAGGGATTACAAAGAAAAAGGAAAAAAAAAAAAAAAGCCTTTCACAAACAACTTTGCTGTTGTATGTCTTGAGGAATGACTCCAAGAAATTATATAGTTGGACATGACTACTTTTATTACTTAGATCCAGTTCAGTGCTACACTTCTCCTTATTCTCAGTTTTGAAGGACAGCTGTCCCATCATTGAGCAAATAAGGCCGTGCCCAATATTAAAACTACGTTCATTTTTTACTTGAATAACAAAGTTTCACCAGTTTTATTGAGGTCAGACGATGCCTGCAAAAGCAAAAGTCGTGGTCTAAGTTATGAATACCAGGCTGATAGAGAAAACCTGCATACATCACCAACAAAACATTTGCAGAATTAAATCAGGAGTAGTAAGGTGACCACATAAGGCCACAAAGCAGCTGCCACCAGTGGAGCCACACAATCTTTACTTGTGCCCCTTCTGTCACTGAAAGGTTCAGGAAAAATGAACCACCTTCTGGGGTTTCTTTGTCCTTGTTTCAGTCCCAGCAAATGTTTCACCCCGGCTTAATTAAACTTGGAAACAGTGAAACCCAAATCCTACATAAACACCTGAAACATTTCATCACAATAGTTTAAAACCTCTCATATTTATAAGTAATGGAAAAACCTACATTTAACACATGAAGGGCCATGGTGTGCACAGCTTTCAAGGGGAGTTGGAGAACGTCTAGGGCTAGTGTACTTCAATCATATTGATTGCTAGATTAAAGGCAAAAAAAAGGGAGAGAAATTAGAAGATGACTAAAGATTTCCTGACCATGGACTGAATGGTAAGCAGTGCAGTCTTCAAAGCAGAGGTGGCAGAAACTTTCTGACAGAGATACTTAGAGTGAGACTATACACAGACACGAACAAGCATAATTTAGCAGAGAAACATGTAGACTAAGTCAACTGTATATGTCGCATTTCAAATGCCAATGTCTGAATACTCACTCACTGAGAAGCTGCTAGAGATGTCCACAAAATGGAAAGAACATCTTCAGTAGGTAGCCACACCTTGCACAGTGCTTGCAATTGACTGCAACTAGTGGTAGCTTCTAATGTCTTTCCAACATAATACAACTGTGTATATTAATACATTCTTTCCTATCCCACTTCTAGTACAGGACTATTAATTCATCAGTAAATTCCTTAAACTTTAACTCTCCTTGTGTACATTATCACATCAAAGAAGAAAATCTTGTTTAACTTAGTATTTATATATATATATATATACATGAATTTATATAAAGAGGTGTTTGTACTGCTAGATTTGATGGTAAAGTTTCTCCTGGTTACAGTTACTTTGCAGTTACTTTGGGTTTCCAACCAAAAGATTCCATTTAAAATTTAGTCTCTGGCCACACGCAGAAAGATTATATATATAAAATATAAATAAATAAAATATATAAATAAATTACATATATATATATTTTTGTGTGAGTGTATATGTGTATCTCACAAACTCTCATATCTCAGAGACCCCCTCATGTGCATTAGACAGGAAAAGACCATCACTGTGATTCACTTCTCTCCCATCCAGGGCCTCAACTGACCACATTGACCTTTGAGGAAAGCTACCAGCTCCAGCTGTTTGTGCAGGCTCTACAGAAGGTCCAGCATAGCAGAAGATGCATATTTTGTTTGGGAGAAAAGGCTGTGAAGGGGGAATTTTTATCCTTATTAGGGCAACCTAGCAGTGATTAATGTGACATGATGTCACAGGAGAAGCACTGGTTTTGAGACTGATTTTTGTTTGTAACTCTTTGCGATGTGTTGGTTTAGATTTCTGTCAAGTGTCTCGGAGAGCTTCACATGACCACTTTCCTCTTTGAAGTTCTCAACTTGACTTACATATGCATGCATTGGTGGGGAAAGGCGGGTACATGCCGATGTGCCATCTGGAGAGAGGCAGGATAGTCACAAAGTGAAACTCATTTTTCTTTCCCCATTATGATTTCCAGGCTTTCCATATGGGTACTTCTGAAATGTCATTTGGTGTGTAACACGGGGGAAATAAACAGTAATGGAAAATTGTGTGCATGTACAAGTTGCGTGTGCAAACACACATGCAAAGGCTGTTTGGTTTGTTCCTGAACTTTTTGAGAAAAAGGAAGGGTTGTTTCAGTAGAAACAGATTTCAGACCTCCCTTTGAAAAACTTGCCCACAGTAACTTGGCGTACGGAATCATCAAGGGGCTGCAGCAGTTCAGCTCAGTGAAATTGCTGTACATGTGAACCCATCAGTCACGGCACGCACACAGAAGAGGATTTAAATGTACCTTCCAAAGGGTGAAACGCTTATTAGCAAAGACATGGCAGGCTTTTATAGGCTGACACCCACTCAAGGCTCCAGGGAGCTCCCCGAGTGCCCATGGACAGAGATGATACCGTATGGGGAGCTGCATGCGCTGTGGGACATGTGCTTCCAGCATGAAAAGCCGTAGCGACCCCACAGCTACAACATACCTCCCTGTCCACATCAGGCTGGGACTCGCTTCCAGCTGGGTTGCATGCCGCGGCCATGCGGACTTCACAGCAACAGCGAGGATCAGCCCCGGATCTTCATGCTCTCAAAAGCACATGTGCCTTAATGTCCCCCCCGGGAAGGCTCACTCGGAGCTGCCAGAAGCACAGTTCAAAGGACTGTGAAAGACAAACCAGATTCCTGATTCTCTTCCACAGCATTTGCTTTCCCTTCTGCTAAACAATCGATTGTTGCATGGGAATGCGTTGTGCACACTCTGGAGCAGAAGAGTCTCTTGTGCCCTCTGGCTGAGCATTAAAGACCTGGATTGTCTGGAATAAACAGTGGATAGTCAACACTGAAATCGTTCCTGAGGTGTCAGCTGTGCCACCATGGTGGATCAACTCAACGAAGGACTGCTGGGCAAGAGAAAGAGAAAACCCAAGAATGGTAGGACAAGACATCCTTCAGCATACATGGACAATTGTAGGAGATAATTACAGGGCAAAGATTCCGGGGATACAGCAGAACAAACTACTACATCAAACTTGGAGGACACCATCCAAAGGAGGAGAAGACAGCTCCTCAGGGAAACAGGATGATGTGAGAATGCATGGAAGAAGTGAAGGGATGGCTGGCTTTTAAAGAAAACCGAAGTGAATATCAGCTGTTTGCAGTTTTAAAGTAATTTCTTACTAAATGTACTATTCTTTTTGGTAAAGTAAATGTGGTTTTGGTTTATTTCAGATCAGAGATTTCTGAAAGGGAGATCTGCAAATACTGGATACCAGTTGCTGTGCTGGGTAGGACATAATAAGACATAGGTACCTAATAAAATTGTGAACTATAGAGTAACATCTGCTAACATGAATGAATGTGGACATAGTTAAACCACCAAGGGTGCTGTTATCCAATGAGCTAGGCAGAAACACCTAAGCACTTCTGAAATCCTTAATAGTTCATCAGTCTCTGCAAAATTGTTTTAAGTCCCCTCCAAATTAGAAGGGTTCACAAGGAAGCCTCTAACGTTAAATACATGCTGAGGAGTCTGGAGTGCAAGCAAGAAGAACACTTAAAGTGAAAAGTGGCAGGAACTCCGGAGCCTAAATCTATCTAGCAGGGGAGTTCTCCTAATCCTGAAGCAGCCCTTCCCAGGCAGCGTGGGTGTGTGTCTTCCAGCCCCTGAGGGTTTTTTAACCCTAAACTTGCAGAAAAGCACAAGCATCTCCGTTTAGTCAACTAGAAAAGAAAATAGCAGTAAGGTTCTAGCTGCCCCTTCCATATGACAGCAGTGTCCTTTTGTCTCATGGATTTCTAGTAAGAAAAGGAAGATTATGTAGCAAAAAAGATCTCAACTCATAATAATTAAAAAACAAGTAGAGGTCAAGGTTAGCTAAAATTTGTGATTAGTTCTAACATAATCTGAACATAATCTGAATCTTTCTAATCCTAACTTGCACAATGTGGTCTTCTGTAGAGGACTTCAAGTTTTCCAGATGCAATTTCAATGTATTTTACAAGCATTATTCACACTAACGATGCTGTATTTCCAGAAAATAAGATAAATGAAGACAAGGGTTTTTTCCTGGTTCAACGATGTAGTAAGTACATCATAGTTACAGAAGGCACAAATCATTGCTGGCTCCTTATGCCATGGCTGCTGCCCTGGTTAGCACTCCAGTGTGTTGTCTCTGGCCACCCAAATTCCCTGAGGGAGAATATATGGAAGTAAGAATGGGTAATGACCCAGTACTGAGCTAGGATTTCCAGAGCTCACCATTCTACCTGCCACCAAATGTAGCCAAAGTAGCCCAGACCAGCTCAGTCTTGCTCAAACAGGCACTGGGAGGACAAACCCCCGTGTATCCACTATCACAAGCCAGTTTAGCCTTAAGCATAAAGGAAAGACCCTTACAATTACATAATTACATGTACTACTTGAAGTCAGGGAAAGGAAAACTACTTCTCTCATCTGACCAAAGGCCCAGTAATCACTTGAGAAATTAAATGTCAAACAAGAAGCATCTCCAGGGTACTGAGCATTCCCAGAGGAAGCTAGAGACACATTTCTCCTTGGGAAAATTTCCCACTGGCAGAAAGCAAGGCCATCACACAGTTTACATAATAAAAAATTGAACAGATCCCAGTACTAGTAGATCTATTGAGTTTTTTGGGGTGCAATTGTTTTGTTTTGTTTTCATCTACTTCATAAACTTGTAATTAAATATCTACAAACAGTATTTTATATTATTTTTTTCCTGTTCATATGGATTTTCTCTTTGTTGTTTAAAACAGAAGAGTCAGGATTGTACTGCAGAATCTCTAACTCAGCTCACCTCTGCTGGCTGCTTGGGGAGGTTAACTCTGGCCTGGCCAGAACCAGAACACCGTGTCAAAACAAGACCACAGTGTACTCATCACTTTCTAACATACATTGTTGTGTTATATGAAAAGAAGAGTACAAGAGAGGGAGGCTCTGTCTAGCCCTTTGCATAACAGCCAAAACTGGATTTGTCACAAAAATGGAGAAACAACCAAAATAAATGCCCTGTTTTGATATAACCTTTCCTTAACTGAGCTCTAAACTCCAGTATGCTACAGAGCAAGATAATTCTTCTTTCCCTTGTATAATAAAATGATGTGCTGGAAAATGACCACTTTCTTAAATAAGCCCCTTTTCTTTCCTTGGGCTGCTACTAGGTTTTGGCTGCTCCCATGTACACATGCACAGTGCCTCTTTTCCTTTAACTGTAGTCAGCCCTGTCCTCTCCCAGTTCTTGTTCCCATATGGGCAACTCAGTGTCAGCGTGGAGCTCCTGGTGTGGATCCACAGCCTGGCTCAGGCCACCCTTCTGGAGGCAACGTGACCATGGTGCCACATGGTGACCCAGCACTGGCAGTCTTCTCTGGTGATCAGCCTGGCAGAAAAAATATTTCAGAGATGTAACTGAATTCCAAGAAACATCAAAAATAAAATTATATTGAAAAGCCATAGACTGTGTGAAGACATGGGAAGTAAGGTTTAAATTTCATGTCTTATCTCTTTGACTGCTCAGGTTTCTCCAGGATGAGGTCTTTTTGGGTTTATTTCTGCCTGGGATAGGAATGTTTGATCACTCATGGAATACTGTTAATCTTTAAATATTTGTGGCCTGAAATTTGACTGAAGATGGTAGACTTTTTTTTTATAATAAATCTGAAGACTTAATCCAGATTTTAATGTTATAGTAAGACAAAACTATGACATTTTTAATAAATTCTCTTTTGATCGGAATTCAAGGAATCACAGAAGTCGAGACAGGGTTACTCTTCATTTGCCTTTCTCTTAATGGCATCTTTCATAGGATTCATACCTAATCTTGCTGAAAATACCAGCACACCTACTGTGTGCTGATAAAATATTATCACACCTACTGAAACAGCCAAACTATTTCTGGTAGGCTAGGGTAAAGTTATAGCCAGAGGACTCAACTCTTATTAGTGATCACGTCTGGAGTCTGTTTATCAGACTGGCTTTACAAGAAACCAAACCATAGAAATCCCCAGACATCCATTCCTTTCCACAAAATACAAAGCTTTGGGGGAGTGGAAAATCTGAATAAACATTCTTTACTCTGTGTGTATATGTCTATATAAATACATACATATATGCAGCTAAAGGAACAATTTAAGCAGTGAAGATTAGCAGACACGCTACATTAGTCCCTTATGTTGATCTTCTAAAAGCTGTGACAGATTTCTTCTGAAAGCCTTTAAAAGATGGATCCTGACCTCCGCTCTGGCACTGACTGGGTGGAAGAGGATGCAGAGCCCATCAGGACTTGTGTACGAAATGCAACATATTCTCTTGATAGAACAGTTATTAAAAAATCAGCCACTGAGACAGTATGTCATCCTTTGGTGATAAGAAACCATTAGATCGCGTGTCATTCAGAAGAGAGGGTATATTGCAACATATTTCTTGTTGCACTCGTCAGTAAGAAGGGCTGATCAGTCACCAAATATTTTTGCAATCCATTTTCTGAATTTCCCAGCAAACGCATTGCTTCATAACTTAGCAATGTCCCAAACCAGCGGTGATTTCTCTTACTGAAAGATAATGGGATAAGGTTCAATGAAACTCACTTACCTTCCCCAGGCTTTTGTCCCTGTTTTGGCTGAGGCAGACAGAGCTAGTCAGGGACAAATAGAGATATTTGATAAACACGCCCATCATTTTGGTTGATAAAAATAGTGGATGGATGAACAAAATTCCTTGACTTTGAAGGATGGCTGGGAGCATTGCATTCTTCAGTATCACTGGCCTATCACCTTGGGGAGTTCATTTCCACATAAATCAAACCTTAAACGGGCAGGGTAAAACTGTTCTCACTGTTACAAAGGAGGCAGCTGGCCAGCTCAAAAGGACTAAATCTCTATTCCTCTGGGATATACAGAGATGGTCATTACAAGACAATATTTATTTATAAACACACTTGGCCCCGTCAGTTGGGCTTGAATATATAGAGGAATGGAGCTTATTAGTAAGATAAAGCTTTCCCATGACCTATAGAGGACACTGCATAGGGACCACAGATGTTCTGTATTAGAAAAGCTGGAAAATTTATGTCAATGGCCATGAAAAGCTCAGTTTGAAAATAAGTAAATAAATAAATAAGGAGGTCACCAGCAAAGACAAGGTTAAGGACACTGGAAAATGGATCTTCCAGGATATTTAACCTTTATTTAATAAATTAAGTGGAACAGATCCCGTCCTTCATTTGTGTTTCTCCTGAGCAGCTCTGCTGAAGTTACCAAAATTCTGGATTTTGCACCTCTGTGGTGGCTGGTTTGTCATGCAGGTGGACACACACGCACGCACATACACACAGAGTCAAACACACGCACATACACAGAGTCAAACACACACACACACACACACACATCCCTTTGCAATGGGATTCAAATAATGCCAGCAAAGGGCGAGGGAAGAACTCTACTTCTGAAGTAAATCCGTATCAATTTCCATATGTAGGTGTGGAGAAATCTCTGTCCATAACAAATAAACTCATAAGGACTCAGCTTCTGCTACATAACTTAAAGCATGGAGCTTCGTAACACAGATTTTTTAGTCTCTTTTAAGATGGAAACCAGGGTAAGCTACACAAAATATCACAGGACCTGATTTAATTTTTATTTAGCAGGGCCTGTTGTGCAAGCTGGCCTGTCTAAGTCCAAACATCATCTCTACTTAAACCAACTCTGTATCTAGCCCTGACCAAATGAAGCCCTATCACATCCTGGCTGGCCTGAAGATTTGAATCAAAGGTTTTGTGTATCTACGCAGGCTGTGCTCATGAAAGTCTGCTCATGAAAGGTTGATGTTGTTTGCACAGCTGCAGACTCAGCGTACACCTGTCTGTCGCTCAGCCTCCTGCATCTCAGCTGCTTCTTTTTCCATCATGACATAGTATAGAATCATAGAATATCCTGAACTAGAAGGGACCCACGAGGATCATCAAGTCCAACTCCTGGGTCAACACAGCACCAGCTAAGTCAGAGCATGGGACTGAGTACATCATCCAGAGCTTCTTGAACTCAGCCAAGCTGGGTTCTGTGACCCCTTCCCCCGGAAGCCTGGTCCAGTGCCTGATCACCCTCTCAGTAAAGAACCTGTTCCTAAGGTACAACCTAGACCTCCCCTGTTGCAGCTTCATGCCGTTCCCTCACATTAACATGGAGCAATCAGACCAGCATCTCCTCACCTGTCTGTGCAGCAAGGGACTTTTCGGTAGCACAGTAGGTCCTTGAGCAGTCTTGTTCTCCCCAGATGCCAAAGGATGCTGGGTAGTTACCTCCCAGTAGAGCCTTCTCAGAGACATCCAGCATGGATTACTGTTTTTTTCAACAATGAAAATGGTTTTCATGTGTTCAGGGTGCCAGGCGACTCACCAATGAAACAGCAACTAGAAAAAAAAATTATTTTCTTCTAGCTAGGAATGAGAGAAGCCCCATTAACCCACAGGAACAGGAGTGAGGCCACGGAATTCTTAGGGTGGTGAGATATCACAGAATGATAGAATCACAGAATCACAAGGTTGGAAAAGACCTTTGAAATCATCGAGTCCAACCATACCTGTCCTTTACTAAACCATATCCCTAAGTACCTCATCTACCTGTCTTTTAAACACATCTAGGGTTGGTGACTCAACCACCTCCTTGGGCAGCCTGTTCCAATGCCCGACAACCCTTTTGGTGAAGCTTTTTTCTAATGTCTAATCTGAACCTGCCCTGGTGCAGCTTGAGGCCATTCTCCCTTATCCTATCACCTGTCACTAGGGTGAGGAGGCCAACACCCACCTCTCTGCAACATTCTTTCAGGTAATTGTAAGCAGAGATAAGTTCTCCCCCCTCAGCCTCCTCTTCTCAAGACTAAACATCCCCAGCTCCCTCAGCTACTCCTCATAAGGTTTGCTCTCCAGTCCCTTCACCAGCCTCATTGCCCTTCTCTGGACTCTCTCAAGGACCTCGATGACCTCGATGTCTTTCTTGTAGTGAGGGGCCCAAAACTGAACACAGTACTCGAGGTGCAGCCTCACCAATGCAGTAGTACAGGGGCACAGTCACTTCCCTGGACCTGCCGGCCACTCTGTTTCTGACACAAGCCAAGATACCTTCCCTACCACAGATTTACAATGAAAATGCTACAGCTGTCTCGTGGCTGAGAGTACCACAGATGCATGAGTGACTGACTGACCACCAGCAGGAAAACAATGTCTATATGGTACTGCAGGGGGGTTCCAGCTGTTCCTGACCTGAGAAGGCCAGGCAGACATTCACACAAGTACAAAAGTGTGGGTCCACCTCTACTCTCAGTTTGCCTCACTTCCTGTTTTTCCCTAAGCACCTTGTCTCGCAGAATTCCCAGTTTTCAGCTCAGTGTATTCCAGAGCTGCCAAGCCTTCTCCCAGGCATGGAGAAAGCATTATGTCTTCAGCAAGCTGCCTTCAGAGGCATGGGCCCAGGCCAACATGTTCCCATTCTCCTGAGACCCTCTGGTGCAGACCTTCTGGGCAGCAGAGAGCTCCCTGTTTTGCTCCAAGGTGCGTTTCCTGTTGTCGTGGTTTTGCGAGGTT